>BLSH010430924.1:1037107-1051909 GCA_018402905.1 Glandirana rugosa
GTTTACAATCCGACCTAAGTGTTAACAACGTGTCCTTCTTCGTAAACGAGGTAGAGAAGAATGGGTCTCTAGTCAGACGTTGCAACATTCAAAAATTCGGTGCTCCTGCGTCGTCTCCGACTATACACGGACTATAACACACTACTAAATGATTTCTGTTTATCTAACACGTGAAACGATTCACGTCAACGTGAGACGTTCTGGTCAACGAGGTCTCGAATCATTTACTCGTTTTCGAGACGACTGAAGGTAGTAGGTTAGTACACGTTCTTTTTTTACGCAAAGAATATGTAATTATGTGCAAGAAAAATAATAAAAACTGCATTTTTTTCTTGCACATGATTGGATGATGGAAGTCAGCAGAGCTTTTGCTCATTTACTAAGCTCTGGAGCAACTGGTCTTGCAGAGTGCAACTGCACTTAGCAAAGTGCACAATCTATTTGTCTTTAGTAAATCATCACACAATATCAGGCACATATCAGCCTCTGCTGCGTCCTCGTGGCTTAAAAACTTACAACGTTGCAGACTGATCTCTGGGTAAGAAGAGATGGAGCAAATGCTTCTTCCTGTGCAACAATTGTGAATCCAGCCTAACATTTGTATGGGTGATGGTGTTGTATATATATATATTTAAAATATTTACTTTTTTTTTTTTTAATTTAATAAAAAAATCTTGGGGTCCTAGTAGATGACAGAATAAGCAATGGCATGCAATGCCAAGCTGCAGCAAGCAAAGCTAGCAGAATATTAACATGCATAAAAAAGGGAATTTATTTACTCCAGAAATAAAACTATAATCCTACCATTTTATAAAACTCTGGTTCGGCCACATCTGGAGTATTCCATCCAGTTCTGGTCACCAATCCTCAGAAGGGAGGCCTGCCACTTTATAAAACATTGGTTTGGCCACATCTGGCGTATTCTGTCCAGTTCTGGTCACCAATCCTCAGAAGAGAGGTACAGAAATTGGAGAGAGTCCAGAGAAGGGGGCTGGAGGACCACAGTTATGAGGATCGACTACAGGCACTAAACTTATTATCTCTGGAGAAGAGATTGCTTGAGAGGAAATATGATAGTGATATACAAATACCTCAATGGCTATTCTGGCATAGGGAATAAATGATTCAGTCTCAGAAAATGTAAGAAGACACAGGGGCACTCAATGACAATGGAGGAGAAGCAGTTTTACCTTAAAATATGTAGAGGGTTTTTCACTCTCAGGGTGGTAAGGATATGGAATTCACTTCCACAATCGGTGGGGCCAGGAGGAAGTATTCATAGTTTTAAAAAACTCTTGGAGGTGTATCCTAGCGAGCACAGTTTACAGGGATACGTGAACTTATTATGAACATGCACACTTACACAGGTTGAACTGGATGGACTGGTGTCTTTATTCAATCTTACCAACTACAGTATCTCACAAAAGTAAGTACACCCCATCACATTTTTGTAAATCTTTTATTATATCTTTTCATGTGACAACATTGAAGAAATGACACTTTGCTACAATGTAAAGTAGTGAGTGTACAACTTGTATAACAATGTAAATTTGCTGTCCCCTCAAAATAACTTAACACACAGCCATTAATGTCTAAACCGCTGGCAGCAAAAGTGAGTACACCCCTAAGTGAAAATGTCCAAATTTGTGTCAATATTTTGTGTGGCCACCATTATTTTCCAGCACTGCCTTAACCCTCTTGGGCATGGAGTTCACTACAGCTTCATAGGTTGCCACTGGAGTCCTCTTCTACTCCTCCATCACAACATCACGGAGCTGGTGGATGTTAGAGACCTTGTGCTCCTCCACCTTCCATTTGAGGATTCCCCACAGATGCTCAATAGGGTTTAGGTCTGGAGACATACTTGGCCAGTCCATCACCTTTACCCTCAGCGTCTTTACCAGGGCAGCGATTGTCTTTCTTGGAGGTGTGTTTGGGGTCGTTATCATGTTGGAATACTGCCCTGTGGCCCAGTCTATTAAGGGAGGGGATCATGGTCTGCTTCAGTATGTCACAGTACATGTTGGCATTCATGGTTCCCTCAGTGAACTGTAGCTCCCCAGTGACGGCAGCACTCATGCAGCCCCAGACCATGACACTCCCACAACCATGCTTAATTTTAGGCAAGACACACTTGTCTTTGTACTCCTCACTTGTTGCCGCCACACACGCTTGACACTATCTGAGCTAAATGAGTTTATCTTGGTCTCATCAGACCACAGGACATGGTTCCAGTAATCCATGTCCTTAGTCTGTTTGTCTTCAGCAAACTGTTTGCGGGCTTTTTTGTGCATCCTCTTTAGAAGAGGCTTCCTTCTGGGACGACAGCCATGCAGACCAATTTAATGCAGTGTGCAGCGTATGGTCTGAGCACTGACAGGCTGACCCCCCACCCCTTCAACCTCTGCAGCAATTCTGGCAGCACTCATACATCTATTTCCCAAAAACAACCTCTGGATATAACGCTGAGCACGTGCATTAAACTTCTTTGGTCGACCATGGTGATGCCTTTTCTGAGTGGAACCTGTCCTGTTAAACCACTGTATGGTCTTGGCCACCATGCTGCAGCTCAGTTTCAACATCTTGGCAATCTTCTTATAGCCTAGGCCATCTTTATGTAGAACAACAATTCTTTTTTTCAGATCCTCCTTTTCAGATCCTTTGCCATGAGGTGCCATATTGAACTTCCAGTGACCAGTATGAGAGAGTGAGAGCAAAAACACTAAATTTAACACACCTGCCCCCATTCACACCTGGGACCTTGTAACACTAACGAGTCACATGACACCGGTGGAGGAAAAGTGGCTAATTAGGCCCAATCTGGACATTTTCACTTAGGGGTGTACTAACTTTTGTTGCAGTGGTTTAGACATTAATGGCTGTGTGTTGAGTTATTTTGAGGGGACAGCAAATTTACACTGTTATTCAAGCTGTACACTCACTACTGTACATTGTAGCAAAGTGTCATTTCTTCAGCATTGTCACATGAAAAGATAGAATAAAATATTTACAAAAAAGTGAGGGGTGTACTCACTTTTGTGAGATACTGTATGTAACTATGTAATGCTATGTTTTCTTTTTCTTAACTCTCTTTTTTGAACTTAAAGCGGAGCTCCACCCAAAAATGGAACTTCTGCTTTAAGCACTCCTCGCCCCCTTACATGCCACATTTGGCATGTCATTTTTTTGGGGGGGGGGGGGAGTGTGTCCCCAGGTTTCAGAGGGACTTCCTGTCCCTCTTCCACCTTCCGCCTCTGGGCCGCCTATGCGACTCCTCCTCTCCTCCTAGGGGGCCCCTCCCTCCTGGCAATCTTCTAAGACACGTCACAGGTCCCAGAAGACTGCCTGACCACTAGGAATGCACATGCACAGTGCGTGCCCGGCCTTGAAGCCGGGCCGGGTGCCCACACTAGGAATGGCGGGGCCGTCGGGAGGAGGGGAGAGACGAGCGAGGCTTCGGGTGCAGCCATCGCTGGACCGGGAGACAGGTAAGTTACTGTTTATTAAAAGTCAGCAGCTACACTTTTTGTAGCTGCTGACTTTTAATAAACCCAAAACCGAGTGGCACTCCGCTTTAAGTGCTGTCACTGGGGGACAAAATTCCCAAGGACAGTACGCATGCAGAGGTAGGGCCACTTTAATGAGATATTGGAGTCTTCTGATTAAGTTGTACTCTGCAGGAGATCAGTAAACATGAGTAATGTTTACTAATCTCCCATTCAATGTCAATTAAACCCAACGCAGCCTGTGAACCTCAGCAGCAAGCTGGGGTACACTAAAAACCTTATGAATGGATGTAATCAGCAGCTTGGCAGCCACCGATCACATCCATTCATAATTCCAAGCAGTCTTAGGAACGACTAAAAACGCACAGCCTGTAAACTTCAGCGGACGTAAGGGTTATTTCGATGACATGCTGCAAGCAGTTCTGTTCCAACATAGTCTATATGTCGATGGCAGTAAAAGGGTAAATGACCACAAATGGCTATAGATGAATGAACTTCATTGTCTACATTACCAGTGAGATACTTCACGTCATTTTAATGACTGGAATGTCTTCTATCCACATTTGTTTTTGTGCTGCGGGTGCTTGACTTACTCTGCCTTTAACTATGACAAATGCACCATATCACCAAACAAGGCAGATGTGTTTTTCTGTTGCTATGTTTTTCTGTTAAGTGTTTATATATCTTATCTAGAGTCCTTGGCGCACTCACTTCTATCTATGGTTTGAAGCATGTTAATCAGTCTTTTTGTTGTAGAATGTGCATCCATTAGAAGATCCTTTGCCAAATGACTGTATCTCAATGTTTAAGAACATCTTCTACAGTACACAAAGGTCTTTAAATGAAGTAGTTGTTTTCTTCTTTTTATTCACTATTGTAAGTAGTAAAAAGATCTGGACAACACCATATAAAGAAACGAATGCAAAGGAATGGGCAATTAAAGCTACAACACAAATGAATGCACTAAAGCAGGAATATGCAATTAGCGGACCTCCAGATGTTGCAGAACTACAAGTCCCATGAGGCATAGCAGGACTCTGACAGCCACAAGAATGACACCCTGAGGCAGAGGCATGATGGGACTTGTAGTTTTGAAACAGCTGGAGGTCCGCTAATTGCATATCCCTGCACTAAAGGCTAGCTATATCCTACATTTAAAAAATATATGTATAATATATATATATATATATATATATATATATATATATATTTAATGGAGAAGGACACCCAACAAAGTTGATCATGACTCTGAAATCAGAAACAGAAGATTTGATTTTTGTTTAAAACTACATAAAAAATATCCACATAGGTACAAGGCGACTCTTATGGGGCTCTCACATACTAGTGTATTGCACCAAACCGTTGCAAACAACATTATGTTGGTAAATTGGTAGTATGATTGTGCACTTTTGTAATACATACTGGGTTATATTACAAAATAATCATTTGAAAAAGTTGCAAACTTCTTTTGATCTTCAGCGTTAGAACCCTTTTACACTGGATCGTTTTTCAGGCGCTGCGATACTAAAAATAGCGCCTGTACAGCGCTTGAAAAACTCCTCCTTCATTCTCCCCAGTGTGAAAGCCCGAGTGCTTTCACACTGGGGCGGTGCGCTTGCAGGACGAGAAAAAAAACCTGCAAGCAGCATCTTTGGGGTGGTGCGCTGAGCGGTGTATACACCGCTCCTACACCGCCTCCTCCATTGTAATCAATGGGCTGTGCTTCCGAAGCGGCCTCAGAAGCGCCAAGCGATGGCGCTTTTAACCCCTTGTTAACCCCTACTTGGGGGTTAAAAGCGCCCCGCTCCCACCTGCATAGCGGTGAAGCACCACTAAACCTAGTGAAGTTTGAGCAGGGTTCAACAAACTTCAAAGGAATTAAGATGCCAAACTCAAGCCCACTTAAATCAATAGGAGCAAAATCTGTCAAATTAAAAATTCAGATTTTCCGGGCAAGGGGCAGGGGATGTTAAAAATAGAATGGGATTGGGCACTGCCCATGGAAACATTACCAATGCAAAAAAAAAAAAACATTTTTAAAAATAAAATTTAGCCAGGAGCAGGGTTTTTTTTTAATTCATAAAATGTACCGTTATGAAGGTGCGTCACTACGGTGTACACAACATGCTGCAGCAGCACTGACTTTTACAAAGGGAAAGGTGTTTAAAATTGCCAGTAAATGACATTTCATTACCAGCTCCAAGGGTCTAGTGTGTATTTTGGGGAACCTTTGTAGGAGTCTGTGTGATGCTTTGTTTCTTTGTAAATCTCACTTTTACTGTAGCGCATCATATAGCAAGAATGAAAAAAAAAATTCCATAGTGCACATGTGTAAGTTTGCCCATGGTGGACGCATCCTGAAGGCATAATGGACATCAGACGGTCCACTGAGGGACATAGTCCGTTTACATTTCTTCTGCCCCAAGGAAACCATGCTCCAAGCCTCCAGGTACAAGGGTTCACTCTCTTTCCAAGGCCATAAATACCAACTATACCAAGACCTTGCTCTACTAACCATTGCCGGACACCGAGCCATGAAACCCTGTATACAAACGCCTATATAAAATTCATTTAATACCCTTCTGTTTGCTTCAGCACATTATATTTCTACATGCTTATCAGCCTAATCTGGGGTAGCAGTCACTGCACCCTCCAGCCGTACACTCTCTCTCCTGAATCCCACAATGGGAGACAGTACATACTGTGCTATACAGTTGTGCTCAAAAGTTTGCACACCCTGGCAGAACTTGTGAAATTTTGGCATTGATATATTGAAAATATGACTAATCATGCCAAAAAACTGTCTTTTATTCAGGGATAGTGATCACATGAAGCCATTTATTATCACATAGTTTTTTGGCTTCTTTTAAAATTATAATGGTAACAGAAATCACCCAAATGGCCCTGATGAAAAGTTTACATACCCTGGAATCTTTGGCCTTGGTGCAGACACAGAAGGTGGCACACACAGGTTAAAATAGCTATTAAGGGTTAATTTCCCACATCTGTGGCTTTTTAAATTGCAATTAGTGTCTGTGTATAAATAGTCAATGAGTTTGTTAGCTCTCACATGGATGCACTGAGCAGGCTAGATACTAAGCCATGGGGAGCAGAATAGAACAGTCAAAAGACCTGCGTAACAAGGTAATGAAACTTTTATTTTGGGATCTCTTGATCAGCTTTTTAAATTGCAATTAGTGTCTGTGTATAAATAGTCAATGAGTTTGTTAGCTCTCACATGGATGCACTGAGCAGGCTAGATACTAAGCCATGGGGAGCAGAAAAGAACAGTCAAAAGACCTGAGTAACAAGGTAATGAAACTTTTATTTTGGGGATCTCTTGATACCAAGCCAAAGTCAGGTAGATCAAGAAAGATTTCAGCTACAACTGCCACAGGAATTGTTCGGAATACAAAGAAAAACCCACAGATAACCTCAGGAGAAATACAGGCTGCTCTGGAAAAAGATAGTGTGAATGTTTTTAAGGAGCACAATACAATGATACTTGAACAAAAAGAGCTGCATGGTCAAGTTGCCAGGAAGAAGCCTATACTGCACAAGTTCTACAAAAACAGCCTGGTTATAATATGCCCAACAACACCTTGACTTGCCTCATTGGTTTTTTTGTGGCATTGAAGCAGTAAAGGCTTCCTTCTGGCAGCTCAATCATGCAGCTTTTTTTTGTTCACGTATAGTTGAATTGTGCTCCTTAAAAACAACCACGCCTTCTTTTTGGAGAGCAGCCTGTATTTCTCCTGAGGTTACCTGTGGGGGTTTCTTTGTATCCTGGGCAATTCTTCTGCCAGTTGTGGCTTCCATCTTTCTTGGTCTACCTGATCTTGGCTTGGTATCAAAAGAGCCCCGAATTTTCCACTTCTTAATAAGGGATTAAAAAGTACTGACTGGCATATTCAAGGCTTTGGGTATCTTTTTATATCCTTTTCCTTCTTTATAAAGTTCCATTACTTTGTTACGCAGATCTTTTGACTGTTCTTTTCAACCTCTTCATGGCTCAGTGTCTAGCTTGCTTAGGGCATCCAAGTGAGAGCTAACAAACTCATTGACTATTTATACACAGACACTAATTGTGATTTAAAAAGCCACAAATGTGAGAAGTTAACCTTTAATTGCCATTTTAACCTGTGTGTGCCACCTTCTGTGTCTGTATCAAGGCCAAGCATTCCAGGGAATGTAAACTTTCTTCAGGGCCATTTGGGGGATTTCTGTTATCATTATGATTTAAAAAGAATCCAAAAAACTATGCAATAATAAATGGCTTCATGTGATCACTATCTTTGAATAAAAGACAGTTTTTTGGCATGATTAGTCATATTTTCAATATAAATTTCTGCCAGGGTATGCAAACTTTTAAGCACAACTGTATGTTACAATCTGTCTTCAAGAGACCCACTTCTCTGTGGACTCTGTGGAAAGTTTTTTTAGCTTCACCCATCTCCAAATATTTTTAGCAAATGATCGCACTAAGCACAGGGTGGGTCCTCTTTCAGCTTCTGCGGTTTCTCTCCCTTTCTAGCATGGAAAACTATTTCAGATCCAGCTGGAAGATACTTACTTGTCCAAGGTCTACAACCCAATGTGGGGGTTGGTGGAGAGGGTTGGCAGACACTGAGCGGTTGGTAAGGTGGATAAGTCTGACAGCAGCATTCATTATAGACTGAAGAGGGGATAGCCTATGGAGAGGTAGGCCAATGAGAAGGGAGTTGCAATAGTCAAGGCGAGAGATAACAAGTGAGTGAATGAGGAGCTTGGTGGTTTCATTTGTTAGTAAGGGGCGTATTTTAGAGATGTTACAGAGGTGAAGTCTGCAAGCTTTCCACAGTGATTGAATTTGGGGCTGAAAGGACAAGTCAGAGTCAAGTATTACACCTAGTACCCTGGCATGAGGGGAGGGATTGATGGCTGCATTATTGATTTTGATGGAAAAGTCATGGAGGGGGGCACGAGCAGGGGGAATATTACTAGCTTGGTTTTAAATAGATTTAGTTTAAGGAAGTTGTGTGACATCCATACTGATATGTCAGTTAGCAAGTTAGAAATGCGAGAGGAGACTGAAGGAGTGAGATGAGGAGTAGACAGATAGATTTGGGTGTCATCGGCATATAAGTGGTATTGGAAGCTGTGGGCAGTCATCAAGTGGCCAAGGGAGGAGGTGTAGATAGAGGAGAGAAGGGGTCCAAGAACAGAGCCTTGGGGTACCCCTACAGAAAGGGGCAATGGCGAGGAGGAGAGAGAGAGTTGTAGGTAACACTGAAGGAGCGTTGTGTTAGGTAGGAGGAGAACCAGGATAGAGCAGAGTCTTGAAGGCCAAGGCAATGGAGTTTATTGAGAAGGAGCGGGTGGTCAACAGTATCAAAGGCCGCAGAGAGGTCAAGGAGTAGGAGTATAGAGTAGTGGCCATTGGTTTTGGCAGTTAGTAAATCGTTAGTGAGTTTTAGTAAGGTGGTTTCCATGGAGTGCTGCGAGTGAAAGCCAGACTGTAGGGAGTCAAGAAGGTTATTTTCACTAAGGTAGGAGCTAAGAAGGTTGTAGACTAAGCGTTCTAGAAGCTTAGAGGTGAATGGGAGCAATGATATGGGTCTTAAGTTGCTCAGGTTGGTGGAGTCCAGTGAGGGCTTTTTAAGTATGGGAGTGATCTGCACATGTTTTAGAGGGGAGGGGAAGGTGCCACTAGAGAGTGAGAAATTGAAGATGTGAGTGAGGGAGCATAGGATGGAATAAGAGGGCAACCGTAGTAGTTGTGAGGGAACAGGATCCAGGGGACAATTGGTTAGGTGGGCATCTGAGAGAAGTTTTGTAACCTCTTCAGTAGTAGCCAGTTCAAAAGAGGAGAGTGTTGAATGTGCTGTTAAGCAAGGTACATTGCGTGGGGAAGATGTACGCACAGTGGAGGTGTCCTCTCGTATTGCATCAATTTTGTCTTTGAAGTGCAATCTGTGGTGATTCAAATCTTAACTCTCTTAACTAATTGTGAGTACACTTTTTTTTTCAGCACCACAAAACTTCTAATGAATTAATCACATTTTTATGCCACAAGCTTCCCTACCCTTAAATTCTCATTCAGTAATTGAGCATATACCTTGGTCAAACCATAGTGCAATGCTCCTGCATTTGACAGCTCTATTATCACACAACACTGACGCCACTTGGACTTCCTATTGTCTGTTCCAGTTTCTTCTATCTGCCAGGCTTTACAAGAGTATATCTTGCATAATACCACTTAATGTTGCCAACTGTCAGTATTATTACTGGCAGCCAGTAAAAAATAGCACTTTTTCCCTGCCAGTAAATGCCAGTGACAGAAAAAGTTTGCCAGTAAAAAATATGGCTGTGATGCTTGGCTTGGAACTACGCATGCACATCTACAGTGTGTTTGGGCGGCTCCGGCGGCAGGGGGCAGGTCTGGCAGGGGTGGTGCCTGAGTGTGTCATGGTCCAAGGGAGCCAAGCAGAGTGGCAAGAGCCTCGTTTGTGGGTCTGTGGGACGGGAGCAAGACAAGCCGGAAGCGGGACTGTCAGTGCTGTTTGGACTGCAATGGACTGCAGGGAGCACCTTACATGGAGAGAGACTGTCACTGTGACTCAGGAGGGGACTTGTCATGTCAGTGAGGTGTCATCATAATCTGTGCTGGTGCACACTGCTGTCAGTATTACTGTGAGAGTCAATTTCGAGTGTGTTCCTACCCATTCTAATTTCTTGCCTTCCTGAATCCTGTTCCTGAGCTACTTACTATATCGAAAAATAAAATAATATGTTTTTTGCCTTAATATCTTCCCACATTGCTAATTGCATATCGTACTTGTTTGTAGCCTAAATACTGATATTTACACTTAAAACTGTCATTTTGTAACTTTTGGAAATGCCAGTAAAAACGTTGCTGTGCCAGTAAATTTTGGGTGCAGTGTCAGTAAATTTCAATCTTGTAGCAACACTGATACCAATGCTCCCCTTATGAACTTATGCATATATGACGGATTAAACACATATTCTATGCAAAAGGAATAAACAAGATGCATTATTAGCAATTAAACTAAGATGCCCCGATGCAGATTATAGACCTACAGTATCTGGCTTAGAATTGCCTGACTTGGGCACACTAGTAATCCTAACAACATTTTTATTTCACACACAGCTCTCCAAAATATATTCAGCTCCTAACCCTCAGTTTTTTCAAAAAAATTTTTGCCAACATTCCTTTGCCTAAATTACCCACAGGTACCAGAACCAAACCTGAAGACCCAATGACCTCAGAAGACAGATTTGTCTCAGTGATGATGTCATCAGAAGGCGCAGGCTCTCCATGGAGAAGAATATACTGCATCTGACGAGGATACTGACTATACCAGGACAAGTATGGACGAAGGACGCTGAGAGTGGTGATCCAGGACTGAGACGGAGGTGATAACAGTGATCTGGATTAACCTCACTTAGGACCACCAGGGCTATCCGAATAAGTGGACGGGGGGAGAGTGTGACGCGAAGGGGATCGGTGACTATTGGGAACCTGACCAGTGACTTCATGTTGATCAGACCTCTGTAATGGGGGTCCGGTCCATCTGGTAAGGACCAGTGTGTTTGGGTGACGGTGATGGTCTCTGATACCTTTCCTGAAGCTTCAAGCATATGTTTGAATTTCATACTTATAAGGAACACCTTGGTGGCGGGTCCTAATCAAGAACTTTAAAAAGAATGGACAGTTTTTTTGGGACTGTTTGAGCGCTGCACCATATATTTTACAATACTGCCTATCCTAAAGATTTGTGCATAGCTGCTGGGATTTGGGTACTACATTGCACTCTAGCGTGCTCCCGAGCGCAGTGGCCTAAGTTGTTTTATCTGGCTTAGAATTGCCTGACTTGGGCACACTAGAAATCCTAACAACATTTTTATTTCACACACAGCTCTCCAAAATATATTCAGCTCCTAACACTCAGTTTTTTTCAAAAAAATGTTGCCAACATTCCTTTGCCTAAATTACCCACAGGTACCAGAACCAAACCTGAAGACCCAATGACCTCAGAAGAGGTATTTTAAGCAATAATATCGCTTATAATATAAACAATGTCCGGGCCCTTATGGGTTTAACACATCCTATTTCAAAACATTCTCTGATATACTTACCCATCTTTTGATGGGTGCTTTTATTCACATCATAGAAGGCCAGAGTTTTTGCCAGGAAACACCTCTGGTCTTGATCTTTATGGTCCCCAAACCCCAGACAGATCACACCACATGGTCAGATTACATGCCTTTTTCACTCCAATATACATTATATTATACACTTCACACATACAGTATAGTCAAAACACATAACATTCTCTTTTTTTACTCTCCTTGGACCTTAGCAAAGCCTTCAACTCAGCCTCTTGGCCTTACCTCTTTCACACCTCCTGTGCCACTGAGGCTTTGGACCCCATTTCAGTAAATGGGCATGAGTACTTTACAAATCACCTCGAGCCTATGTCAAGTATTCAGGTTAAAAATCCCTCTCCCTCTCACCCCTGCTATTCACATTATTGATAGAGCCCCAGGCTATCGTGATCTGATCCAATCCAGCTATCCATGGTATCACGATAGTAGGAACCCTATACAAACTCTTTGTTAATTTGTGGATGATGAACCATACATATCCTTTCCCAATATTTGGTCCATCTTAGCTGAATTTGCCTCTGCTTCAGGACTGGAGGTAAACAAGGGCAAATCCAAAGCGCCCAATGTCACTTTATCGCAGGACTAGCTTCCCTTTAGCATAACTATACATTCCAGTGGCAGCCACTCTCCCTCCCATACTTGGGAGCCCATCATGATAGACTTGTATTATGACCTCTACACAGCTAACTACAGCCCAATACTACGGAAAATTACTTTTGTGTGATTGGAACAAATTCCAGATTTTGTGCCTTGGGAGAGTAGCCACCATTAAGATGACCTATCTTCCTAAGCTTGTATATTATTTTCTCATCTTCCCAGTTTGGATTCCCATGACAACACTCTGCTCCCTACACCATCAAATCATTTCATAGACCCCAACTAAGTAGGTCCACCTTAATTAGAAGCAAGCACTCCAACAGTGTTAGTCTTCTGCATCTTAAAAATATTATGTAGCGCAACTAGCTCACATCCAAAAATATCATGCCCAATCAGAGAATTTGGGACCCAGTAAAATTCTCTGCCATCATTATTTCCCCCAGACAAACCTTATGAACTTTACCTACAACCCTGCATTTCCCCTGGGGCTATCAATCCCTTGGGTCTATCGGAAATTGATCACTAAAAATCTCACGCAAGCACAATATCTCATAACCACAAGAGGGGGTGAAACCCCTTTCCCAATTGCAACAGGAAAAGGAATTACTGCATAATGAATTATTCAGATATCTTCAGATTAAACACTTTCTGCAAACTAATATATGTTGCCCTGAAGCCCCCTGGATGCTTACATCCTTTGAATCTAAATGTGCTTCAGACCCGCATGTTTCACATGATCTCATTCCTTTATACACAACTCATGACACCGGCCACACAGCACTTGCCCACCTATGGTCGTCTGGCTTAGGACTTGATTGGATACCTGGGACTGGACCCAAGTTTGGGAATCCAGCAAATCCTGTTCCGCCAATGTCTTAGCAGTAGAGACAAATGTTTAAATTCTAACCAGATGGTACCTTGTTCCCTCTAGAGTGGACCTATACAACTCTAGATGCTTGCCATCTTACTTTTGCAACTGTGAATAAGTAGGCACAACCTCCATATGTAGTGGATATGCTCTGTGGCTAACCACTTCTTAACAAGTATTTACCAGCTAAACACGTCTTTTTGACACCCCTGTGCCTTTTTTAGCTGCTCAGTATGCCCCTCTCAACCGTAAGCCCCCAGGTATGGGCAAAAACCTTTAAGTTGCTGTTGTACATCTTCACAGCAGCGAAACAAACAATTGCTAGAGCATGACAGACCCCCACACTGTCCCTGAGCAAAACCAAATCCAGGATTAACAATGTCCTCATACATGAAAACCTGCAAGCAAAACTCCTAGACAAGGTCAAATGATTTTGGGCTATATGGAGAGAGATGTCTCAACACCTTCCTGTGGGATTTGACCAAGATTTACTGCTCTCATAGTAAAACATACATATTTATCTACAGAAACTCTCCCTTCCCCTTTTGCCTTTTCCCTTCTACCCACCCCACCCTTTCCTCTTCTCTTTTTCTCTCTCTTTCCCTCCTTTCTATATTTCCTGACTGCTTAGTTAACATTGTTGTTGTGACCAGCACATGTTCTCCGCTTTGACAATGTGGAATACTATTTGTCCTATGTACTTTGTATGAACTTGAAATGTTACTATGTTTCTGCTAACTGTGATGTTATTCTCTTTTTGCCATTAATTGTTCATCACATCCATAACTACAATATGGATAAACTCAAAAACTCAGTAAAAATATTGAACAAGATAAAATATGACCTCATGCATTAAAATTCCCAGACATGTAAAGAATGGGCCAGGTAAAGTCAGTGGTTAGTAAGGACGTGGCAGGTGTCAAGCACCCCCTGCTTCTTTAGCAACTATTGACAGCCAGAAGCTGTCACATTCATCTACATCAAATACTCTAAACACTGAGCTCATCCCTAGTACAAGAGAATCTAGATGTATCAACAGTTAAATTAGAACTAGAACTTAGAACTTCAAGCAAACACATACACAATTGAAATATATTTTACCTGTCAAATAAATTCATAATACTATAAAATAATTCAGCCCCTAAGGAAGTCATTCAGATAAAACTCGTACGCGTAGTGTGGGTTTCCAGGGTCATCATCATGACACCGGAGTGTGAGACCACAGCGTTTTGTGGGATATATGGTATGGCAACACTTTTTTTGCCTTTTATTTTTTTTATAAAAAGTTTTTAAGCTGTACTTCACTATTGTTAGCCTCTTTTTCTATGCATATGGGATTTCCATCTCAATGTATCCATCTGTGATCTGGATTCACATGAGGACGGCTGTCTGGAGTGGATTATACAAAAGCATTTTCAGACCTTCCATTAATCTTGGTAGTCGATTGTGACAGTTAGCTGCTCTCTTATGGGATTAATCAGTGGGTGTTTTTGATTGCTACTTTATCAGCCCAATGGTGGCAGGACAATTTTCATTTGCATTTTGGGTATTCAATCATAGTTACATAGTTACATAGTTAGTCAGGTTGAAAAAAGACACAAGTCCATCCAGTTCAACCAAAAAAAAAAACATGTGTGTGTATATATATATATATATATATAT
>BLSH010430924.1:1057394-1110199 GCA_018402905.1 Glandirana rugosa
TCTCTGTGTTTGTCGTTAATCTCAGATTGTTCAAAGAGAGGATTTGAGGACATGTACTCGTAAGGACGGTTCCCTTGACCGTAAAAAAATTCGGGTCACACGTACCTGGCATACACCGAAGGAAGTGAGTAGAACCGAGACAACACCCGTTGTCACTGGAGTGTCGACCCCTTCAAGATGTTAAGATATCGGTTGAGAGAAGTCCGTCTACTGTTGTTGAAACTGTCTCAGGGTACCATGTTACTACATTTAGACCATACTCGGCGATATTATCAGTCCTCCAGGTATGTCCTTTTATTGTTCATGGGTTAGACAATTTGCGCCTTCTGGGTTAATCCCCCACTAACATAGTGTCCCAAGACCTCAGCGTATAAAAGAAATTTGATGGGATGTTTACTGGACCTACGAGACGGTCCATGCACACTGGGCTTAAAAAAATGCCAGTTCCCTTGGCAGGAATGCTCATGTACAGGAGTTTAGGAGAGAAACTTGTTAGACTCTAATTGCTGTTTGTGTCTCTGCTAACTTTGTCTCTCTCTCTCTACTGGACCGATGGTTTTAAAATAGAACTAAAGGAGAAACTTTTATTTTTCCTTTTGGTTACAGTAAGGGAACTTTTTTTATTTTACCTTCTGTGTCCCATTGGGGAGATTTACCTCCACTTCCTGTCCTATCCTCAAAACAAAAGTTGAGAGGAATTCCCTGCAAATTAAGGAAATCCCATGCCTTCCCCAGGTCACCAGAACTAGTGTCCTCATTGAAAGATTTCTCCTTTATTACTTTTTTGGGGACAACCCAACATTTCTTTTTCACTTTGACTTTCAATGATAATGCTAAACAGGACAAACAGAGAAGGTGAAGGGGTACAAGAGCAATACAAACTGGCACGTGTTGTAATCCATCTTCACTCTATCCAAAACCAAAAAAAAAAGTTTTGCCTTTAGTTATACTTTAGCAATGCCTTACCTTGGAAATACATAGCTACATAGTTAGTCTGGTTGAAAAAAAGACCCAAGTCTATCTAGATCAACCAATAAAAGGAAATAAAAAATATCATACATCCTATATAAAGAGAAAGACGGTCGGGACTTTAAATGAGGCATAATAGAGGCTGGACATAAAATAAGTTGTAATCCAATTTTGTATTGTATCTGTCACCGTAAGTATCGGAGTAAACCATAGTAGGTACATACACATACTTTAAAAGCATGAAAACGTCAGATATTATCACGTACCCATGAATGTACATCCAGTGACTCACAATCATGGGATGACTATGCATTGGACCTCTATATATATGTGACATATGTTTTGTGATCTGACGTTTTCATGCTTTTAAAGTATGTGTATGTACCTACTATTGTTTACTCCAATACTTACGGTGACAGATACAATAAAAAATTGGATTACAACTTATTTTATGTCCAGCCTCTATTATGCCTCATTTAAAGTCCCAACCCTCTTTCTATTTGCAACAAATTAGGGATGGAAGTGTGGCATGCATGCACCTCAAGTCCAGCCCCTTTCTCCTTTCTTGTAATATTAGGGATGGAGGCATTCTTTTGGCCAGTGTTTAAATGCAACCTTTTATAGTCATGTACTCACAATTGATCGGTTGCATGTATGTGTCCTCTGACCAGGGCTCACGTCCAATTTATCTATAATTTTTACATTTGTACTATTTCAGCAACCACTGGATTGATACCCGTTCTGCTGTGTGTAGCCTGGATATCTGGGCCGGTCGTTTGTCTTCTCCGGGATCTGTGATGCGCTCTGGTTGCTCCTCCCCTTCCCCCTCTTCCCTCCCCCCTGGTTGGTGGGGGGGCGGGGGTTGGGGCGGAGATGCCCATTCCGCATCGGCGCCACGCACTGCCCCGCTCCTGTAGCGCCTTCGGACGCCGCAGTGTCGATGTGAGCGATACTATCTTGGCTGACAACATGGGGTCCGGCAATCCTCGGTGAGCGGTCTCTGGCTGCCATGTGGATGCCCCTCCCCCTTCGTCACACCAGCGTGATGTTGGTGGAGCGTGCTGGGTGGGCCCCGAGCAGATAATACGCCAGGATGGAGTCAGACAGTCCCGCCAAAACACACTCATAACCTTTACTCAATGAACTTCCAAACTAGCTGCCACGTCCTTCTCCTTACCTTTCTTGGGTAAGTCCACTTGTCCTTTGCCTCATCCCCTAGGCTCCCTTTTTCCACACACCATTCACACTAACCTTCACTTTCCTTTATTTTCCATGACCTCCCCACTTTTACATGCACACCATATACCTTCTACCTTTCTGCATTTTTCACTTTTTGCTCCTTGTACATACCATGATCATACATCCCACGGGGGGGGCTCAGTCACTCATACAGTTTCACTCATCCACCCGTCACTTACATTCAACAGGAATCAAGCCCCCCAATGATTGACACTGACTACCTTCTGTGCTGGCACTGTCATGTGGGCCCTTGGCCTTTGCCATGTCGCTCCTACCTAAGCTCCTGGGCTGACGGGAACATTGGTCCGTACTCCATAACTTCACACACTAACGTGTTTTTTACAGAATGGTGCTATTTATGCCCCTGAACAGTTGGGTACTTCCAACAAAACGCGCCGGGCTTACGCAGTTGCACCCCATTTTATTGATAGTTTTATCTACTCTTTATTTTTGGATACAATAATTGACCAAGTGTCTATCTTGTGGACTTCTGATCAAGAAGTTTTGTTTTTTGATTACAGCACAATACAAGCCAGATCATGTGGCATATGGCTATGGTTGCAGCATGCTCATACCGAGTCTATATTCTTGGGATTTATCATGTACCCATGAATGTACAGCCAGTGACTCCCAATCACTGGATGACTATGCATTGGACCTCTATATATGTGACATGTTTTGTGATCTGACGTTTTCATGTTTTTAAAGTATGTGTATGTACCTACTATGGTTTACTCTGATACTTACGGTGACAGATACAATAAAAAAATGGATTACAACTTATTTTATGTCCAGCCTCTATTATGCCTCATTTAAAGTCCCGACCATCTTTCTATTTGCAACAAATTAGGGATGGAGGTGCGGCATGCCTGTACCTCATTTAAAGTCCTGCCCCTTTCTCCATACATTCTATATACACAATCCTATACCCACAGTTAATCCAGAGGAATGCAAAAAAACTGTAAAGCATGATCCAATTTGCTACAGCAGGGGAAAAAAATACTTCCTGATCCCCCGAGGGCCAATTGGATATTCCCTGGATCAACTTTACCTATAAATGTTAGCATCCAGTTATATTGTGCATATTTAGGAAAGAATCCTGGTCTTTTTTAAAGCAATCTGCTGATCTGGACAGAACCAGCTCTTGAGGGAGTCAATTCCCCATTTTCACAGCTCTTACTGTGAAGAAACCTTTCTGTATTTGGAGATTAAATCTCTTTTCTCTAGCTGTAAAGAGTTCCCCTTGTCCTCTGTGATGCCCTTAATGGGAATAACTCAAAACCAAGTTCACTATATGGACCCCTTATGTATTATATGTTGATCACATCCCCCCTTAATCTCCTCTTCTCAAGAGAGAGAATAAATTCAGTACCTCTAATCTTTCCTTATAGCTGAGCTCCGCCATATCTCTTATCAGTTTGGTTGCCCTTCTCTGCACTTTCTCCAGTTCCCTGGTTTATACAATAAAGTGGTAATAAACTGAAAAACAAAAAATATATATATTTTGCAGTTTACCAGTTCCTACCGTATGTGTTGTGGCTGATATAGTTTCCTTTTTTAGACATTTTTCCTTTATTTTCACCCGTTGATCCAGCTAGTAAGTCGTTTTTTTTTGCATCTTCCTTTAACAGATTAAGCTGCCCAGCTAAAGGTGACAGTTAAAGTGATAAACCATTCAACAATGACAGGGGTGCTTACAATGGTCAGCTTTTATTTATTTAGATAGAACCTGTATATAAAAAAAGCTGTTGTTGTAACTGTTTAAAGTGGAACTTTAGTCAGAAAGTCCTGCTAGATCACTTCAGGTTGGCCCCTTTTGAAGGTATATCTATGTAAAACATTAAAAATAAGTGTCCATACCAGTTAAAATCCAGTAATACACTGGGGGCCATTTACTATAGCACCGGCTGCTATTTTGCAGCAAAATTACCGCAATTGCGGTAAACAGCGTTAAAATGCCGCAAATCGCCGTAAATATCACTAACACAGTATTCACAATAGCACTGGTGGCAAAACACTCACAAACTCATATTTACAATAGCGCCCAGGCAACAGATAGCACCCAAATCCTTACTCTAGATAGGACATGGAGAAGTAATAATGTTTAGAGCATGATATAAGCACCTAAATTGTACTAAATTATGTGGTATATTGTAAAAGATAATCTGCTTTTAAACTATGTGAAAACGTGATTTCTACACTGAAATATATTTAAAAGTCTGAGAAGAGATAAATTCCCTGTTTCTTTACAACTAGGTGCACAGCTGAGTACAACAGAGCATGCTCGGACATGAAACTACTCTCATTTTAACTCCCATGGAGTATTTACAGGGAGCTGTAGTAAATATCAAAAATTAGTGCTGTTTTAAAGAGAGTTTTTTGGTAATCAAATGGGAGTTATGTAGCCCAATGAAAGTTTCAGCCAATGATTATAATGGTACAAGTGTAACTTCCCCAAAGAAATCATTTTCATGTTGAGATTAAATTTATCTTTCTCTCAAAGAAATTGTCCTTGCAACAATGTTGCTTTTTCATCATCTATATTGTTTTTAAGATGATCCTAATTCAGCCCAAAAAATGCAATGTTTACCAACAGCAAAAATAAAAATGTCATTGCCAAAAATCAGAGGGTAACATCACTATTCTACACTCACACACCAAGAACCACCATATATTGCAGAATAAATCAAGAAGAATAACTCCAGACTAATGTAATTCCACCACCTATATGTCCAAAGAAATGCATTATATATGCGTAGGAGGGTAACATGTGTAACAGCTCAGTGGTTCATAAGGTAAAACAGCTGCCTAGTAACGATAAGTTCCTGGGTTTGAATCCCAAACATTCCACTTCATGCATGTAGGGATGGTGTTTGTTCTCCCTATGTTGTTAAACATATTTCAGTGCCTTACCTAAATTATGTCTAAATGTAGTATTTATCTGTAAGAGGGTTACACCACCATTGCAAATTGTATCAAATGTTTTCCATGGGCAAGGACTCTAATCAGCCTTAACATTTCCCCACCAACCCCAATTGCAGCCTCTTACCATGCCAAAACCCACAAAAATGACATCTTTTTATCTCTCTGTATGCTGACAGTAATCAACCATAACCACCCCTCAAAACAGATGACATATGCCTGAAACAGGTTGTTCACTGTCTCTCTGGCCTTCCACAGTACATCTGCATTGATTAATTTCTTGCACCCCTGAGACTTAGGACTGTTTTACACCACCAAAATGCAGCATAAAAACCTGTTGCTCAACAGGCTAGCGCACCTACCTAGCAATGCTGAGTTTCAGGGCTTGAATCCCAGACAGGCCACATCATATAGAGAAGTTGCCTGTTCTCCATATGCTGTTAAACATAACTCAGGGCCTTACATAAATTATGTCTAAGTTTAGGCCGTTTCCACCACCATTGCAAATCTTGCCAGATACACTATCTAGCCAAAAGTATTGGGACACCTGCCTTTACACACACTTGAACCTTAATGGCAGCCCAGTCTTAGGCCCTAGGGTTAAAATTTGATTTGGCCCACTCTATGCAGCTATAATAGCTTCAACTCTTCTGGGAAGGCCGTCCACAAGGTTTAGGAGTGTGTCTATGGGAATGTTTAGCCATTCTTCCAAAAGTTCATTTGTGAGGTCAGGCACTGATGTTGGATGAGAAGGCCTGGCTCACAGTCTCTGCTCTAATTCAGCAAAAAAGGTGTTCCATCTGGTTGAGGTCAGAACTTTGTGCACTGATGTGTAGTCATGTTGGAAAGAGGCCAAGCCCAACCCCTGAAAACAAACCCCACATCATAATCCACCCTCTAACAAATGATTTGGACCAGCGCACAAAGCAAGATCTATAAAGACATGGATGAGCGAGTTTGGGGTGGAGGAACTTGACTGGCCTGCACACAGTCCTGACCTCAACACAACAGAACACCTCGGGGATGAATTAGAGTAGAGACTGCAAGCCAGACCTTCTCATCCAACATCAGTGCTGACGTCACAAATGCACTTCCGGAAGGATGGTCAAGCATTCCCATAAACACACTCCTAAACCTTGTGGACAGCCTTCCCAGAAGAGTTGAAGCTGTTATAGCTGCAAAGGGTGGGCCAACTCTATATTGAACCCTGGGCTGCTTTATAGTTCATATGTGTGTGTAAAGGCAGGCGTCCCAATACTTTGGACAATATATTGTGTATTGCTTGTGACACCGAGCATGGCTATGGACCTAGGGCTGGTTCACACCACAGAGATGCACACTACTTGTGTGAGGCTGCTCACTGGCTTAGTAGCTAGCAATTCTGCGTAGCAGCACTGGGGTTTCTGGTGCAAATCCCCAACATGCTAATGCTTGTGTTGAAGATTATATGTTTCCCCTGTTTTCCTCACCACAATCCAAAGACATGCTGGCATTTTATTTGTCTCCTGTCAAAATAGTCTCTAATGTAAGCAAGTTATTTTTGGACTTTAGGGCCCATACACACTATTAGATTTTCTGCAGATTTTTGCTTTCAGATTTACCAAAACCATATAATATGAGGTAAAACCTTAAGAGTTTCAATTTGTATGCAATCAGGCAGGCCCTTACACTACATGGTTTTGGTAAATCTGAAGGTAAAAATCTGCAGAAAATCTAATAATATGTATGGGGTCTTAGATTGGAAGCTCATTGCAGCCAAGGACTGATGTTAATGTTTGTGAGCACTAATCATGCCCAGGGACTTGGACATTTAAAATTGTAGGGTTTACACTGCACAGGTACATCTGCTTAGAAAACTGTTGCTTGGTTTATGTGCATGCAAATGGACTTAGAATTTTGGCCTGTAGTTGGAGATTTGATGCATATAGCCAAGGGCTCATCAGGTGCAATCAATTTAGACATACACGAAGAGATAGAGTCAAAGATACTGGTGGGCATGTACTTCTATTGGGCGTGTGTCAGAGTGCTAACAATACAACCTATCTTATATAAAGGACTGCAGTAGGGGAGTTGGTTTGGCTTGAGAAGAGGCCTTGTTATTTGCTGTGGTTTTTGGGGGAAAAAGACTGATAATGTGCATAATGACGACGCCCCACTAGGGCTGTTTGGATGCGTGTGGATATGTGCCTTTTTTAATAATATGTTGTAATGCTTTGTAAGAATAATGACTGTTAAGTATGTTTCTATAATCTTGCAGCTAAAAACGTGATGTAGGTTGGTGGGTGTTGAGTAGTTGTACTATGAAATGTGTTGCCTGTTCCACACTGAAAGTAAAACTGTGTCCACTCTAAGATTTAGACAAATGTTAGCTTGCAAGCTCCTATGAGCAGGGCCCTTAGAACCCAATTGCTAACTGTTTTGCTAAATGGAGAACTATATATACACTGTAGAATATTTTAATGCCAGTAAATATGTACATATTGGTGTTTCTGCTGGCAAAATAAAAGTACATTATTGAGCTCTTGTTTGTTGTTTTTCTCCTTTCTTTCTTCTTACTTTTTAATTCATTTTGGGGGTGGCGGTTTTGGGGAAGTGGAATATCTTCCTTAGGGCTGGTTCACACTGCTGCGGTGTCTGAGATTGGATGTGATTTGCACCGCAGTGCAAATCACATGCGATCTCTGTGCAATACGAATTCTGCCATACAGCTAGTATGGCTGAATTTGCATCACATTCGAACCAAACTCGCACAGGACCCTTTTTTGTTCTGCAGCAGAATCGGATCGCATGGGTGTTCATACCCATGCGATCTGATTCCTGTCTGAGTTTGCAGTTCACAGTGCGATATGCAAACTGATTTGGAAGTGTCATTAGCTTTCTAGTGACACTCCCAGCAGTTTGCATATGGAGGTGTGAACTACCTGCGAGTCGGGTGCGATGCGGGAACCCGCAGTGGATTCGCAGGGTTCCTGCATCGCAGCCGACTCGCAGGAGGTTTACACTGCCATATGCGAACTCCGGAGACTGTGATTAGAAAGCTAATGACACCCCCAAATCAGTTTGCATATCGCAGTGCGCACTGCAAACTCGGACAGGAATCGGATCCCAAGCGATCTGATTCTGCTGCGGACCAAAAAAAAGTCAGAATGCAATGCAATTTCAGCCATACTATCTGTATGGTTGAAATCGCATTGCACAGAGATCGTATGTCATTTTACACTGCAGTATGGTGCGAATCACATGCGATCTCAGACAACTCTGCAGTGTGAACCGGCCCTCAGTCATACTCTCATTTATACTTACATAGTCCTTACTGACTTACATCTGCAGAACAAATGCAGGAAGTGTAATGTGGCTGTAAACAGGAAGTGATGTGTGCACATGGGCTGGAAGCAAATGTGTGGTGATGCCAAATAAACAAATCAATGAACCCCATGCACACCAAATATAGCTACCACATCCTCCCCCACATTGATTAAAAGTGTAATTTCAACTTGCTTGTGGCTGTAATGTATTACCGGCAATACAGATTAAAAAAAATATGGCATGGGGCCCCCCCAATCCATACCAAGTCCTTCGGATCAGGTATGGATTTTAAGGGGAAGCCCACGCTAAAATTTTTTACAAAATGGAGTGCCCCCCCTCCTGGACCATACCAGGCCCCATGCCCTCAACATGAGGGGTGTGGGTGCTTTGGGGCAAGGGGCTCTGCGCCCCGCCCACCCCAAAGCATCTTGTTCCCATGTTGATGGGGACAAGGGCCTCTTCCCAACAACCCTGGCTGGTGGTTGTTGGGGCCTGTAGTTGGGGAGCTGATCAGAATGTGGAAGCCCCCTTTAACAAGGGGGGCCCAAAAATCCTGGCCCCCCTTATGTGAATGGGTATGCATCGTACCCCTACACATTCACCAAAAAAGTGTCAAAATGTTTTCAAAAATAGAGACCTTTTTTGTCCAATCTTTTATGTCAAAAATGTTTAAAAAGTGTACCGCAATGTACATCCATGGTCAATCATGGCGCCCGAAGGATCAGAAAAATAGACACAAATCTAAACGCTCCACTTGATGGCACTTGATGAACTACTGTCTCTTCGATTTGACAGGTGTTATATTATCAAGGGCGGGGCCACCCAGTGATGTAACCTGGTTACTCCGCCTCTTCTGACATCACATGCCGACACATGGCGTCAGTGGGGGCAGGTCCCCGTGTTACATACCCAGGTGGCCACACCCCTGCCTAGAAAAGAACTGTCAAAGTGCACAGAGCGCATACAGTGGGAGCCCTCCAATCGAGGCAGAGCATTTACATTCTAATAAGCCGCCCGCCTGCAGACCACAGCCCAGGGTGGTTGGGAAGAGACCCTTGTCCCCAACAACATAGGACAAAGCACCCAACCCCCCCTTGTTGAGGGCATGTGGCCTGGTATGGTTCAGAAGGGGGGGCTCTCACTCGTCCCCTCCCTTTCCTGACCTCCAGGCTGCATACTTGGATAAGGGTCTGGTATGGACTTTGGGGGGACCCCACACCATTTTTAAAAATAAATTTGGCGTGAGGGGGCCTCCGAATTCATACTAGACCCAAAGGGCCTGGTATGGACCTGGGGGGGTCCCCATGCATTTTTTGTTGTTTTACATTTCGCTGTCAGTTGCCACATGAGCATGTTTTTTACTATAATATTAATGCCTGAAATGCAAAACATTATTGTATAGAATGAAAAGAATCAAACATTAGTAATTGTATTTTCTATGGATGATTATGCTCAGCTCTGTAGCATAGTGGTGTGTCCTGCTACCTTTAAAAGTTGACGGCATGGGTATCACCTCCTGAAAACTAGCTTTGTAGTCAGCCGGCATAATTATCCAATGAATATTAGTTTGGTTAATTCCATAATTTTAACTCTTCAAATGCATGCAATGTTATGTAAATATGCAATAATCTTATAGTGTGGAATTTAAAAAATCCAGCTAGTCAAAAATTCAGACAAAAAAAGGCAAAGGGTCCCCCCCCAGTCTATACCAGGCCCTTCGGGACTGGTATGGATTTTAAGGCGCCCCCCTCCTGGACCATACCAGGTCCCAGGCCCTCAACATGGGGGGTGGGTGCTTTAGGGTAGGGGGGGCCCGCGCCCCCACCCCAAAGCACCTTGTCCCCATGTTGATGAGGGCTTCTTCCCGACAACCCTGGCTGGTGGTTGTCGGGGTCTGGAGCAGGGAGCTTATCGGAATCCGGAAGCCCTCTTTAACCACTTCAGCCCCAGAAGGATTTCACACTTTAGGACCAGAGCGATTTGTGCGATTCGGCACTGCGTCACTTTAACTGACAATTGCGCGGTCGTGCGACGTTGTACCCAAACGAAATTTGTGTCCTTTTTTTCCCACAAATAGAGCTTTCTTTTGGTGGTATTTGATCGCCGCTATAAACAAAAGAAGAGCGATAATTTTGCAAAAAAAAACAAATTTCTTACTTTTTGCTAAAATACAAATCCAAAAAAAAATATAAAAAACATTTTTTTCCATCGGTTTTGGCCGATTTATATTCTAACTCATATTTTTGCGTTTATTGCTTGGTTTGCGCAAAAGTTGCCGCGTTTACGGATGATGAGAATTCATTTCTGGGGTTTTTATTTTTTTTTTATATTTTACTAGTAATGGCGGCGATCTGCGATTTTTAGCGGTACTGCGATATTGCAGAGGACATGTTGGACCATTTTGACACTTTTTTGGGACCATTGGTATTTATACAGCGATCAGTGCTATAAAAATGCACTGATTACTATGTGTAAATGCCATTGGCAGTGAAGGGGTTAACCTGCAGGGGTTGCTCTAAGGGTTAATTATGTTCTCTGGGCGTGTTCCAACTGTATGTGGGCTGCCCTGGTTGGGGGAAGGAGGTAATCACGGCTTCCATATAGAGGAGGCCTGTGATCACCGCCCTTCCTCCTCTAACAGAACGGAGATCCGTCTTTACATACACGGACCTCCGTTCTTTCACTGCAGGAGGGGGCATCGCGGGTAGCCGGCGGCGATCGAGTCCTCCCTACCCGCTCCCTGGCCCCCTCGAACACAGTGATTGCGCCTCCGGTGGCACACGCTCACAGTGAGTGATATCGCAGCTGCCGTCATATGACGGCGGTTTGTGATATCGAGCCACTTTGCCGCCGTCAGACGCTGGTCAGCAAATGGTTAAAAAGGGGGCCCCCAGATCCCGGTCCCCCACCCTATGTGAATGAGTATGGGGTACATTTTACCTGTATCCATTGACCTAAAAAAAGTGTAAAAAATAAACACAGTACAAAGGTTTTTAAAGTATTTTATTAAGGCAGCTCCGGTGTCTCTTCCGATGTCTTCTCCCCTCTCTAGCATCTTCTTTTTTCTGCTCTTTTGCGGGGTCTTCTTTCTTCTGAGGGGTCTTCTTTCTTCTGCTCTTTTGCGGGGTCTTCTTTCTTTTGCTCTTTTGCCGGGTCTTCTACTCTTTTGCGGGTTCTTCTTTCTTCTACCCTTTTGCCAGGTCTTCTCCGCTGTCTTCTCCCTCTGTTCTTCTTCTGATGTTGACTCGATGCGATCTCCCGGTATAATGCTGTCCCTGCCGTATGCATTGACTTATATTGGCATGGGGCGGGGCCACCCACTGATGTTATCCGGAGGCCAATGTCCTCTTGTGACATCACTGCCCGGGCATGATTGGTTAGTCAGTGCCCATGGCAAAGACAGCATTACACTAGGAGATCGCGTCGAGTCAACATCGGAAGAAGAACAGAGGGAGAAGACAGCGGAGAAGACCCGGCAAAAGAGCAAGAAGACGGAAGACCTGGCAGAAGAGAGAGAAGGGAAGACAGCGCAGAGAGGAGAAGAATCAGAGAGGGAGACGAACTGGCAGAGGGAGAAGACATAGCTGTAGGAGGAAGAAGATGCCGGAGCTGAGTTCATAAAAATCTTCAAAAACCTGTGTAGTGTGTTTATTTTTGACACTTCTTTTTAGGTGAATGGTTAGGGATACAATGTAACCCATAGTCACTCGCATAGGGTGGGGGGCAGGATCTGGGGACCCCCTTGTTAAAGGGGGCTTCCAGATTCTGATAAGCCTCCAGCCTGCAGACCCTGACAAACACTGGCCAGGGTTGTCGGGAAGAGGTGCAGGGCCCCCCGACCCCAAAGCACCCACCCCCCATGTTGAGGGCATGTGGCCTGGTATGGTCCAGGAGGGGGGCCACTTGCTCCCCCCCTTTTCCTGACTTCCAGGCTGCATGCACGGATTAGAGTCTGGTATGGATGTTGGGGGGACCCCACGCCACTTAAAAAAAAAATGTTGGTGTGGGGGGTCCCCTCTAAATCCATACTAGATCCAAGGGTCTGGTATGGATCTTGGGAGGGACCCCACGTCAATTTTTTTTTAAATTTTGGCATGGAGTTCCCCTTAAAATCCATACCAGTCCCGGAGGGCCTGGTATATACTGGGGGGACCCTGCGCCATTTTTTTGCCTGGATTTTTGACTAGCTGGATTTTTGGAATTACACACCATAAGATTATTGAATATTTACATACCATTGCATGCATTTGAAGAGTTAAAATTATGGAATCAACCAAACTGATGTGCATTGGATAATTATGCCTGCTGACTACAAAGCTAGTTTTCAGGAGGTGATATCATCGGTGGGATTCATACCTATGCCGTCAACCTTTGAAGGTAGCAGGACACACCACTAAGCTACAGAGCTGAGCACAATCATACATAGAAAATGCAATTACTAATGTTTGATTCTTTTAATTCTATACAATAATGTTTTGCATTTCAGTAATTAATATTAGTTAACAACCATGCTCATGTGGCAACTGACAGCTGAATGTAAAAAAACAAAAAATTGCCAAAAAAAATAAAACGCAAAAAAAAAATGCATGGGGTCCTCCCCAGGTCCATACCAGGCTCTTTGGGTCCAGTATGGATTCAGAGGGGACCCCCCCATGCCATTTTTTTAAAAAATGGCATGGGGCCCCTCAAAATCCATACCAGACCCTTATCTGAGCATGCAGCCTATAGGTCAGGAAAGAAGGGGACGAGCGAGTACCCCCCCCGAACCATACCAGGCCACAAGCCCTCAACATGGATGTTTTGGGGCAGGGTCTCCACCCCAAAGCACTTTGCCGCCATGTTGATGGGCTGGGCCTCTGAATGACATCATCCGCCCCAACCCATCATCCGTTTTTTCATCTTCAGCAGGTCGGCGGAGGGAGCAGTGGCAGAGGAAGAAGGAGAAGACCAGAGGATGAAGAAGCGGGGAAGAAGAAGCCGGAGGAAGACCGAACGAAGAAGGAGAAGACCAAAGGAGGAAGTGGAGAAGGAGAAGGTGGAGGAAGACCGGAGGAAGAAGCGGGGAAGAAGAAAAGATTTTTAATAAAGGAATTGTCAAAAACTGCCTACTGTCTTTTGTCACACTACACTACTTTTTTTAGTGAATAGGTACAGGTACAATGTACTCCATACTCATTAACATGGGGGGGCGGGTTCTTTAACAAGGGGGCTTCCAGATTCCAATAAGCCCCCCGCCTTACAGACCCTGACAACCACAGCCCAGGGTTGTCGGAAAGAGGCCCTTCTGCACCCCCCCCCATGTTGAGGGCATGTGGCCTGGTACATTCCATGAGGGTGGGTGCTCACTCACCCCCCCCATCCTGTCCGGTCAGGCTGCATGCTGACCCGAAGGGCCTGGTTTGGACTGGGGGCCCTACGCTCTTTTTTTCATTGATTTTTTATGTATATGGATGGGAGCCTGTAATACAGGGGTGGCGAACACGCGGCTCCCGGCCAAAATGAATGTGGCTCTTTGCCTCTTATCATATTTTGTATATACTGTGGCTCTTTGCCAAGTTTCATGTTTCTCTTATTTTCTCAAATTCATTTTCAGGGCGATCTCAGGCGGCTTGCATTGACTTCTATGATAGAAGTCTCCTCGCAAGCCGCCTTGAGATCGCCTCGTGCGCCGCTTCGCGCCGCATCGCGCTGTTGAGGGTGGACACTTACCTTGAAATGAGCACATTGTTGTTTTGTAAAGGGAATAAAGTGTTATGGTAAATAATATGGTTTTAATTATGTGTTTTTGTGTGAGTGTTTGTCTGTTTTGGCAGGTCACTGCGTGGTGTGGCTCTCTGACTTTCACAGTTTATAATTTTGACTCTTTGTGTCTAACTTGTTCGCCACCCCTGCTGTAATACATTATAGCAACGAGCACGTTTTTTTTCCTTGAGAAATGTGATTTTGCTGCGGCACAGTTCTAAACATCCCACAGAGGCGCCACTTTACAGGCAGACTAAAGGGACCCCCCAGGCACGATATTTAAAGGAATATTTAATTTTTGTTTCAATTTAATGATCATTAAAATCACTGCTCCTTTAAAAACGATCATTTAAAAAACTTTTTTTGCTATTGATACATGTCCCCTAGGGTAGTACCTGGGTCCCCATACACTTTTTATGGCATTAACTTGCATACAAGCTTTCAATAAGCACTTGGGATTTTACAGATTCGAATTCCATTGACTTCCACTATTACCGCATATGTGAGTTGCATATGCATGTGCGCTCAGTTTCAGAGAGTTGAAGTCTTAATTGCCTTTAATAGGGCGCTATTTTCAGGCACTGTTGGAGCACATTTTGGAGCTATAGTAAATTGCCCCCACTGTCTCACCCTGCTCTGCACATGCTCAGTTGCTCTCTATTTTTCGACACTGTGCTGGAATTTGTAGAGACCAATCCGCTGACATCCTAAAGATTTACTGCTGCTCAGGGAATCTGGACCTCAGAAAAATGGAAGCCTCCAGCAAGGAGAAACAGAAGCAATGCTGGAGGCAACTTACAGCATACACTAATTTTGGTAGCAAAATTATTAATATGAAATGCATGTTCCTTGCTAAAGGACATTATTTTTTATCAAGTTGTTATGGGTGAAGTTCCATTTTAAGAAGCGTTGGAGTTCATAGTTAATTTGTTAGTCAAGCCCATCTAAATCTGCAAGTCCATTTAACACCACCCTCCCCCCAACGGTGCTGTCCAATAGTGTCTATGTTTCTTCTGTAGTGGAATAATGACAGAAGAAAATGAAAGAAGTAAAGAAAAAAGTCTAAATAAGAAAACATATGCAGCCAACACTTGATTAAGCCCTGGAATTTAAGAAACATTAATTTGCCGTCCAGAATGTTGAATTTTAGGCTCTATGCACACTAGCATTTTCTAAAGCTCCTGTTTTTAGAATTTTGTCTGCTCCTAGGAGCTAAATAGTGTTATCATGTGTCCATGCACACTACTTTAGGCTATTAGTGTTTTTTGAGCTTCATCATCTAGGAGCAGAAAAAAAATAGTTTTGTAGAGTTTCCTGGAGTGTTTCTCCAGCAGAAAAAAACGCTGAACGCTCTAAACACTCTTTAGTGCGTCTAAATGCTACTAAAATGCTCCTAAAAACTTTTTTTAAGGTTTTTTTTTTCTTCTTCATGTACTGTAAAAATTCTAATAAAATGCTAATGCTCATAAAAGCTACTAAATGCTGGCACAAAACATCAACATTTTTCATCCAGCGTTTATCTAGCATTTTTTGAGCTTATACAAAATGCTAGCGTGCATGGAGCCTTATATTTTGTTTACATTTCTTCTTTAATTGTATTTTAGCCAGTGAGGACATCTAAAGGCAGTGATTTGTTGTTTACTTTTTACTAGACCATACCTATTATTATAACAGACCTATGTAAGTATATTTGGCATTTATAGCTTTGTTAATAGGTTGGTGTGAATTGATAAACAAAGACTATTAAAATTATTAAAATTACTTTCCTAGAGAAAATGCAGTTTCAGGTTCAGCCCAGTGCTCATCGTGTGAATAAAATCATAGGTAATTGGTCATGTAATCACTGCTGAGGGAGAGGATCAGAGGCCACATTAGTGGACACTCACATAGTTCAATTTGCCAAATGGCTATATTTTCATGTGACCAACATTGGGAGCTAGGAAAGGCATTTTTTCTGATGGATTTTACTTCCTCTTTATTACCCTGCAATGTAAAAGCATAATGGGCAAGTATGCACCTGCATTGGAAGCCCCCAATGTCCCCGCTCCAGGCCGCGTCCATCTTCCGCCCCTTCCTTCCAGGGCCGCGGACTCCAGCTCTGTGACTGGCCGGAGACGCGTGACGTCACTCCCGCGCATGAGCGCGGGAGCCGCCAATCGCGGCACGATCTCAGTGAAGAAACGGCACGGAGGCTGTTTCTTCACTGCGCATGTGCCGATGACGTTGGCACATTAAACTACACTGTATATCTCCTAAACCATGCAGGTTTAGGAGATATGCAGGGAACATACAGGTAAGCCTTATTATAAGCTTACCTGTAGGTTAAAGTGGTTGTCTAGGGTTGACAACCACTTTAAGTCACCCCCTTTTTGGTTGCCATTTCTGCCTTTGTTTTGAAAATACTGCTTTCCTGGTTGTTTCAGTCACCCTCTGTTCTCAATATTTTCTCAGTCTTTGACCTGGAACAAGTCTGCAGACCAGGAATTTTGACTTCACTTGCTGCATACTCGATTGAGGTCTACTAATCAGAAAGAAATGGATCCACAAGTTTAGCATGAAAGCTAAACATTTTCAGATAAAGGTCAGCTTACATATTTCTGTTTTCTTTTTGCCACCCTTCAACTAAACTCATCCAACCCACCCTTCCACTAAGGAAGAGTCCAAGCAGCTTGGATGTTTAAAACCTTGGGTAACCCAATAAAGGGTATCAATGAAACTCCAAACTTTCTGCAGAAAACTTTTGTTTAACATTTCCATACTCTTTAGTCCCCTTTCACATGGGTGCCTCCATATAGTAGATTCCACTTGCTTAGCGAGGGATCTCTCCACTGATCCCCACTGAACAAGCGGATGACAGGTCTGTGTTACATGGACAGAGTCCTGCTTTCCTTTCCTGCTGTGTTCCCTGTCTGTTTCTATCCGATCTGCCGGACGGATGGAAAATAGGGCCACCATCTGTCTGTTTTTGGCAGACAGAATCAGATAGCGGTGGGTGTCTGCTGATATCCGCAGCTTCATGGAGGAGACTTGAGAGTCCGATCAGGTCTGCCTGAAAAACTGACAGGCAGACCTGATCAGACAGCCTGTGGGAAAGGGCTCTTAAGGGCCAGTTCACACTGTTGCGTGCGGCCAGATCGGATGTGATCCGCACTGAAGTGTGAATCACATGCGATCTCTGTGCAATGCAAATTTAGCCATAGAGATAGTATGGCTGAATTTGCATTGCAATTGGAGCAAACTCTCACGGGACCCTTTTATTTGTCCGCAGCAGAATCCTGTGCGAGTTTGCAGTTCGCAGTGCGATATGCGAACTAATTTGGGGGTGTCATTAGCTTTCAATTGACACTCCCCGCAGTTCGCATATAGCAGTGTGAACTGCCACCGGGAGACATGCGATGCGGGAACACGCAGTGGATTCGCATTGTAGCAGTGTGAACTGGCCCTTAAGTGGAACTGAACTCAAAAAGTGAACATTTGCTATGTCACAGTTAATATCTAGAACTGTTGGACGATCAGCTACAGGAGTACAGGAGCCACTCATGACTTCAATTGGGAACTTTTGGGTGGATAATAAAGAGGCCACTTCCCTACCTATGGTTTGGGATTTATTTAAGGCATGGATGTGCGAGAAATATATTTCAAAAATGTTGCATCTCCGGAGGGAGGCAACTTTGTCCCTTCAGGAGCTGAAAGAGAGAGCAGGTAGCTTGGAGCCAGAATATGTTGCTAACCCTGATAACGATCACTATGATAAATGGCAGCGGGCCCTTCACGATTGATCCACTAATAGGGCAGCCCAGACTGATAAGGCTCTCCTCTTCTTGGCTCAGAAAGTGTTTGAACATGGGGGGAAAAATGGTAAGCTCTTGGCTTGGCTGGCCAAGGGAGACATACCAGCTACAATTATTGGCTGCATTAAGGATGAGAGGGGGCAGGTGTTGACATCCCCTAGAGGTATTAATTAACAATATTTTGAGTTCTTTAGGCTCTTGCACTCCTCTAGGGTTGACTTCCAGCACTCCGACCTGTCTTCATTTCTCGACTCAATATCCTTCCCTACACTGACTGAAGAGGATCGAGGGGGACATTACTCTGGAGGAGATTCAATTAGCCATGGGAAAACTAAAGGGGGTGAAAGCCCCTGGGGCCGACGGCCTTCCATCGGAATGCTATCAGAACTTCAGGGAATTACTTGCACCCAAGTTGACTTCCCTTCTCTCTGTTTGGAACGTTGGAGTCGCTGCCTGACTCTATGACTGAGGCAATTATTGTCCTAGTTCCCAAGCCCCGTAAGGACCCGCAGGATTGTGACCAATATCCTTACTGGACCTTGATGCAAACATTTTTGCTAAGGTTCTGGCCAACCGCCTCTCACATGTGATTGAAGGCCTGATAGATGCTGACCAGACTGGGTTTATGCCGGGCAAGGGAACTGATATAAACATAAGGCGTCTCCACCTGAATCTATCTATTACCCATGACAACATGGGCTCTAGATTCATTGCCTCACTCGACCCAGAGAAGGCTTTTGACTATGTAGAATGGATGTACCTATGTGAGGTCCTCCACCGGTTTAGGTTCAGTCCGCAGTTTCTCCACAGTCTTTAGTTGCTATATAACTCCCCCAGGGCATGGGTCCATACGAATAGCTGGCTTTCTGCCCCATTCGGTTTATCCCACGGGACGTATCAGGGGTGCCGTCTATCCCCTAGTCTATTTGTCCTCGCGCTGGAGCCTCTGCCATTATGCTTAGGAGTGCGTCCGACGTTGTGGGTCTTAAACTGGGGAGATTGGAGGAAAAATGTTCGATATACGCGGATAATGCCCTGTTGTATGTAAATGATGCCGTACCCTCCCTTCAGGCTGCCCTACGTATTTTTGACACCTTTAGTGCCTTTTCAGGCATTAAAATAAACTGGTCCTAATCTGTTTTATTCACTATAGATGAAGATGCCAGGAAAACAGCTGCCCCTTCACCACTACGCTGGGTGGATGAATTTAGTTACCTTGATGTGGTGATCACAAAACAACCATCAGGCTATATGGAGAGAAATCTTTTCCCTCTACTAACGGCACTCAGATCGCGGTGCTCCTCTTGGGCCAAACTCCCGTTGTATCTCGTATTAATGGGGCGTATTAATCTAATCAAAATTATGATCCTTCCCAAATTTAATTACATCTTTAGAAATAGCCCGCTATGGGTCCCCGCTTCTTTTTTCAGGGAGCTGCATAAGATAGTGGGTTCCTTTATCTGGAGCGGAGGAATGCCCCGGATGGCACGCTCCACCCTGTGGCTACCGACTCATCTCGGGGGGTTGGCTCTCTTTAATTTCCAAGTCTATTACTGGGCGCCTATGTTGGTCACGGTGCAGTGGTGGTTTATCGGCACTAAATCAAATGTGGTGACGTGTCTGGGTTCTCTGGCTGACCTACGTAACTTTACATGTAGAGGACCTAAAGCGTACCTGGTACCCCCTGGCCCTACGTGTGCATCATGGAGGGTTTGGGTGGCCACCAGGAAGAGCTTCCTACACCACAATCAATGGTCACCGGCTCAGCCATTGTGGGGGAATCCACACCTGCCCCACTTGAGGACTCTACCAGACCCTCAGGTGTGGGCACGACATGGCATCACAACTTGGGAGATATTCTGTCCCAGGGAACCTTGATGCCTTTTCCTGAACTCTCAGGGAAATTTAAATTACCGTGCTGGATGCAGTTCAGGTATCTGCAGCTGCGCCATGCTGTCAGAGTACAGTTCTCTCAAACACCATCCCTTCAGGAAGACCCAATTTAGGCGTTGCTGTCCCCAGGTGACTTATGAAAACCATTGTCGGTACTCTATTGTGCATTGTTGGGTAGGGATTCCCTGAGGCTGATAGGCTGTGGGAAATGTGGCAGGAGGATATCCCAGCACTAGATAGAGAGGACTGGGAGGACTGTTTAGAGCTCGGCCCTAAGTTGGTCATCTCCTCTGGTGACAAGCTCCTCAAGGTTAAAGTAATTCACAGGATATACTATACTCCCCAAAAATGCATCATATTTTTCCAGATAGAGACCCTATCTGCCCAAGATGTAGGACGCAGGTTGGTACCTTTTTTCATATGCTCTGGGATTGTCAACTCATTCTGCAATACTGGAAAGAGATATTTAAAGAAATAAGAGGCTGCAGCTCTCTCTTTCAGTGACACCAGAACTGGCCTTATTGGGGATTCATAAAGATACCCAACGCTCCCATCAATCCAAACTTCTAATCTTATACCTCTTGGACTTCTTCGTCCGCCCTTTCCTCCTGGGAGGCACTGATAACTGCTGCCTTGCCTATGTACAAGATAACATATATAGAGGATGTGCATGGGAGTATGACAGGGTGTGGGCCCCCTGGACCCTGGGGGGGGGGGGGTGGACTGGGATCGAGAAGACATGGAACATATCCTTATTACTGCCATGTTATTCTGTTGATATTACACCATTATTACTTTGAATATCCCTAAAATAGCTTACTGGATAATGATACCATATCTGTACTGCTGGTTTGAACTGGTTGCTGTACCTCCTACCTTGTATTATGCCTTGTCCTATGCTACTTGGAATGCTGTATTTGCTGTGTATTTACCAATAAAGCACCTCTGATTGATAAAAATATCTAGAAGTGTTTGTGCCTAGGTAGCATCCTAAATCTGCATATTGTATTAAATTCCCCCTGAAAATAGCATTGCACTTGCTGGTATGTGAGTGAGCCTAGGAATTCCTTTGCCTAAAGTCTCATAGCGGTAAATCTGTAGTGTGAGATCTTAAGCCCCGTACACATCATCAGAATATCGTACAAAAATGACCAAGTGATCGTACGATAATCTGATCGTTAGTATACAGCCTTCGTCTGAAAATGGGACAAATACGAAAATGTTTCTCATACGATACCAGAACGTTTGATTTTCATTTAAACAGTACAGTTTTTGTCTGAAAATACAATTCAAATACATTACACCACCTCCGAATTTTTATTGTGTTGTACGAGAATTTTTGTACTTTAGTAACCTATCCATTTTTGATATAGAGACTAGCATGCAACAAAACGGACAATTATTCATCCGATAACCTCATTGTGTGTACTAGGTTTAAGGCATTGATTCCTTATCGATTCTGTTAATCTCATATTTGTAGTGATATGTTGTGATGTCACCAATGGGCTGTTCACTGTTCTCCTTGCTGGATGCTCTGACATTATGAAGAAAAGTCCTTCCTCTACCAAGATGGCTGCCTCCATGCAGAGACACAGTGCAAAGCAACACATGGTAAGGCTTGGTTCACATCAATACATGTTGATTTTATTTTTCAAAAGATTTTATTGGGTTTTCAAAAAGTACAAATACAGAGGTATGATAAACATAAGATAAGAAACAGTGTCGATGTCCGGTATACATAAGAACAAAAACAGAGGGCAGCTGAACATTTGAGAGGTCAAATTGTTGCACCCGAGTTTACATTTGGGGCTTGAGCTGCAGTTATGCATATTAACAATAAGCCAGCAATGTAGGTAGAGACCCCTCGCTGCAGTACCCTGTCGGGAAACAAACAGAATCGGAGGATGAAGGGCAGAGTAGGTTATCACATCCATTGGTACAAGATTTCTCAGTAGCCTGACAAAGCATGAGTATCTTAGTCTCAGGTTATTAGGCTTGTTGAGCCGGGCAGTACCCGATGTGGTGTTTGGAGCTAGGGGCTCGGGCTAGAATCAGGGGGTCATCCTTGTTATCTTACAGGTATATGTAGGATGGGGCATGTGGGGGACGTTTGAGGTAACCGGTGATAGATGGCGGGGGCTTGTTGAGATGGGGGATGTTATTTGGGCTAGCAGACCAGCTGGTAGCCTCTAAAGGGATCTTTGGTAGTGGGCGATCGACCATGTATGGGGAGACAGGCGTGGACACTGTGGGGGGTGGGGGTGGCCCAATAGGGTGGTGGAAGGGATGAAGGGGGGGTTTGGGTTGTAATGATGAAATATCTTTCAGGGACTTGCAATGAAGTGTGCTATTGTAAGGCCAAGGGCCGGAGTGGGTCAGTCCAGGGGGGGCGAAAGCCTCCAACAAACCCTGGGATCCGACTCCTCAGGTCTTGTAGCCTTCACGGGCTGTAGACCCTTGTGTGGGAGTCGAGAGGGTCGTTTTTGGGTAGGTGTGACGGGATTATTTGTTGTGAGGATTTATTGCTTGGGTGTATTCTGTGGTAGTCTTAAAGTGTAACCAGCAAGCCCAAATATTGTTATATTTAGAGATAGAGTCGTGTAAAATGGCAATGAGCTCTTCCATTTCAGTGATTCTATCTATTCTTCGGAACCATTCTTTAATTGAGGGTGCCCTAGACTTTCCCCATGCATGTTGATTTTGAGCGTTTCTGCAGTGCTTTTTGCTGTGCTTTCTGGGTTTTTTTACAGCGATTTTGCCACGATTTTGCAGTGATTTGCGTACTGTGTTTTTTATGGCTTTTCTTTTTTGAAAATTTGTTGTTGGGCAGATTTAAAAACGCGAAACGCAAATTGCAGCAAAATCATGGTGCGCTGTAAAAATGCACTAGATGCTTTTCTGCAGCTTCTCCATTGAACTCTATTGAGTCATTTTAAAAAGTCCCTGACACTTTCCAAAAATTCAGGGACACAAAAATGCATTGATGTGAACATGTTCCATAGGACCCCATGTTAAAAAAATGTCCTGCATCGCTGCAAAAAGCATGAAAAAACGCATTGGTGTGAATGGAGCCTAAGTCAGAAATGGGGAAAGATCAGCTTTCCATGTAGATCACAGGCAATACTGGCTAGTCCTTTTTTGAGCAAAACTTCAGGATTACAGTTAAGCTGGCCATGCAGTAGTAGAATTTTGTTCACAAAAACTAGTTTAAAGAAAGTTTGCTTGATTTTCTAATGGTTAGCGGGGTCAAATCAACATTTGTTTTCGACTGCAATGACAAGAAATAGCGAAGAGACAGAATGGAAAATCTCAAAAGAATAAGATTCTAATAGTCAATGTGGTTTTTGTTTAGTAAAGTCCATTCGTTCCAAAATCAAATGTTAAAAGCAAACAAAATTTTGAAGGACATTCGTCAAGTCATCAAATGTGATAAGAAGAAATGTGGTACGAATGTTCATTTGAAAATCTACTAATGCATGGCCATCTTTACTCTTTATAGATAGGTATACAGTAGGTTCACTTTAACCCAGAGGAATTATCACTGCAGAATGCTTTTAGATTTACAGTAACAGAACTGTGATGCATTCAGTGTCTACTAAGTGACTCATTTGCAGACGTTTATCCTTGCAAGGATTTCATGATTAAATCTGTCACTAGTTTTCAGAAAGCCGAGTTCAGCTAGTCTGCCTATAATGTTTGGCAAAAGATCATACACACAAGGTCAGCAGGAAACAGATTTAATTTTATTGGGCCACACTGTCTGTAGTCATAACAGGAATAATTCAGGGAAATATGGAATTAGAAAAATAACTTAGGCACTGCTGGAAAATAAGATGTTAGCACTAGAATATCTAAAAGGACAGAGATTCATCCCGCTGTGACAGTCAAAATAACTCATTCAACTATTTACAGAAGCAATACATCCGTTAAATATACTACCTCTGCTTAAGGACTGGTGCTTAACTTCTGACGCTGGGTGCAAAGATGGCTTCTATGTGCTAACAGTTGTGCACTATTGATAAACACTCCTTTTATATTTTTTTCCATTTGTATATATCAGGGATCCTCAAACTACGGCCCTCCAGCTGTTGCGGAACTACACATGCCATGAGGCATTGGAAAACGCTGACATTCACAGACATGACTAGGCATGATGGGAATTGTAGTTCCTGAACAACTGGAGGGCCATAGTTTGAAGACCCCTGGTATATATAATGGAATCACCAAAATGTGAAAATACATTTAATAAATTATTTCATTATGAGGCTCAGAAGTTTGTACTAGTGGGTCATTGATTTATATATTTTGCAAGACTGGAACACAGCAACTTAGTAAGATGACCAGATAACTAATAGAATACAAAACTGACCACAGAACATCATGTAGCCATGTTACCTGTCCAGAAGCTGCCTACCTTGTTTTCAATCCCAGAAGCACACAGACAGACTCAGACTCAGTCTAGGGGTGTCTTTTTATGATTTATTGCAGATCTTGAACAAATGCAGGGAGAAGGTTTTGGGGTTGCAGGATAGTGCAGGGGACAGCCAGTCAATCTGAGATCATATGTGAGCAGTCACAGAACTTAAGCAGAGAAGAGAAAAGGCGCCTCTAAGTGCAGTCTGTTACAAATATAATGGTGCACAAGGGGTTAAAAGCACTTCAAGATAATGGTAGAGTAAGACATGTAATAAAAGTCTCATAGGGTTCCTAGTCTTCCTTCAGGGTGGAGAAGGAGTCCCTCTGGTGGATGAGAAAAGAAGAAACAAGCGCCTCTAAGTGCAGCATAGGCAGTTCAGTGTGGCACAGAAAGGATTAAAAGCACTTACAGGATTGTAGATGTAATCCAGCATGTAATACAAGGTACTGAGACAGGTTCGTCTATCCTCAGTTTGTCCGCGGAGAGTAGGGGGAGTCGTCCAGCAACTGTCACCTTGTTTTTCCAATGTATATAAATTTTGTCGCTTAGGATAGGAATTACTGGTGAAAGTAATTAAGGCTGCTGCCCTCCCAGAATACCTCACTAGTGAGGTATAAACAGGTGAAAATAAATGAAGGAGCTGGCGCTGTCTCTTAATAAACATGGATAATATAAAGCTCAATAAAGGTGAATGATCATATTACATCATTTGTAGCCAGTATGTGTATAAAATTGTGCAAAACTAAGCATAAAAGTGCTATTAATGTGGTGACTGTATAATCACATCATGTAAAGTGCATCAAAATAAATAGTCTATGTAAAAAACATCACATCATATAAAGATAATATAGTGACATAAGTGGTAGTGACTTTTGGTGCTTCAGATTTTACAAATGAATCTCAGGGGTGCAGGCTTCTGGTGAGTGTGGACGCATAAGGGGGAGCACGTGTGGATCCACTCTTGCAACACAGAAAAGAGATTAATTTGTAAAATCTGAAACACCAAAAGTCACTACCACTTATGTCACTTTATTATCACAGCTCTTTAAAGGACTTTTGTATATAATGAACTGATTTTTATCACCGAATTATCTCACAGAACACCATTTGTTTTATTTTTATTCTTAATTTTAAGGCCACATACACACGGACGTTTTTTGTTGCCGGCGTTTTCTGGCGTTTTTTGCATCTCCCCATGTTAGTCAATGGCCCCATAAAAACGCAGACGTTTTTGAAATGTAGATGGCGTTGGCGTTAGTGAGCTGAAACTAGAACCCACGGCCAGCGCGTTCTGAGGCTGTAACGTTTTGGCGTTTTTTGACGACGACGCCGAAAAACGTTCACTAACACCAACTAGTGCCAACTAACGCCGTACCGGCATTAACTGGCATTTTTTGACGCCAACGTTTTTAGGTTGAAAAATAGCAGAGGGATGATTTTTTTAAAAAAAAAACGCCTATTGACGCCGACGCTCACTAACGCCGAAAAACGTAATTTTTTTTTTCCCTTGACGTCAGGCCCGACATTTTGTTTATCTTTTAAGAAACGTCCGTGTGTATGAGGCCTAAAAGTTTTTTGGAACATAGGTACTCCATTAAGCAGTTTATATATCGGCATATTCAACCAAGGACTGTTTTTTACAAGGACTATTTGCTTTGATGCACTTTATATGATGTGATGTTTTTTACACGGACTACTTGTTTCTCCAATGGCCTGCGAGGGGATGGTAGAGTGATGATGCAGCGGCTCCGGTTCCGGATCCACAGAGGAACGCAGGAGGCCAATGGCGTCAGTGGAGGGCGTTGGGTGGTAACGTGTTTCAGAGCATGCCAGGCTCGTTCATCAGGTTTTAACCCCTTGTGCACCATTAAATTTGTAACATACCGCACTTAGACAAAAGAGTGAGCACACCCGCTCCAAGCCACGGTCAGCCACTATCCACCGATCCACTGCAATTGGGTGCAGGCTCCGCCACAGCATTGATTAAGAAAGCAAATAATTTTCAGATGGCCGCACTCCAAATAATTGCCTTTTATTGTGCATATTTCATACGTACATAGGTACAGTCAGGGCACAAACAGGAACGGGACTGCAGGTAATACTGCACATAGAGGCGCCTTTTCTCTTCTCTCCATGTCCTCCAGAGCTGCTTCTCCTCCCAAAAGCGCTGCCCATGGTGCCACCACCCCACCACCATCCAACTGGAGCGCCCAAAAACCTCCATCCTTTACAGAACTTAAGCAGCAGCCTCTGGTATTTGTTTCTCAAGTGAGCAGTTCTGTACCTGTAGCTTCAGGTGGAAGACACCCATCTCCCTAGCTGAGCTCCCGCAAGCATGTTTCCTTAAGTCCTGCTTCCTTCAGTTTCTCAGCCATAACACCTGCTGAGGCCTAGTAGCAGTAACATCTCTGAAACACACACATGCTTCCTCCTGGGGGGAAGGTCCCAGGGGATGAGGGCTCTCATTAGAACCTTCCAAACAATTATCTTTTCCCCAACCACACCTTTTGGTCCAGCCTCCCAAGGATTGCCTAGGGTCAGATAACTGTTCACAACCCAGTGATTGATCCTCCCACGCTATTGCTGGAACATTTTTCCAGCAGCAGGGAGGAGCAATCAACCATGAAGTTAAAAAGACAATCTAGGGAATTCATAAAGGGTGTCATAGGCACTCTTTAGAATTCCATTGGGGCGCAGCACCAAAATTGTTAGTGCCTGCACCTAATTAATGTACCTTTTACAAACATTTACATGAATCTGTCTGTGTCTACTCTGACGAAGGAGTGTCCACAGCTACTGAATTCTGACAGCCAGCCCTCACAGTTGTCATAATGCCTGTACAGTGGCTACATCTGAATGGATACTGTATCTGTTCAGCTCACAAATTTATACCTAGCTCTCTTGATTGTTAGATCAAAAAATGTTGGGCGAGAACCAGGCACAATTCTCTCCATGTATGGCCAATTTAAAGCAATATTGAACCTAAAAACTAAAATTTTACATATTGCAGCTTACCAATCATTAAATATGAAGGCTCGTTGGGAACAGCTTTGGGCGACAGCATTGTCAGTCTGGAGAAAGGGTATTGGTAGATGCATCAGAATTACTGTAGATGGAGCAGTTATAAGCAGCTAAAGTAACATTTTTTTTTTCCTTTTGGGATAAAAGGTTTTACATAAATAAATAAAAACTGATCATTGTAAGCACCACCGTCATTGTTAAATGGTTTGGCTCAACACTCGAACTGCCGATTTTGCTGTTCTGTTAAAGGAAGTTGAAAAATAACAGACTTACAAGATCACCAGGTTAAAATTAAGGGGAAAAAGCTTAAAAAAGAAAATTAATTCAGGCACAATATTTAAGAACTGGTAAACTGAAAAATATTGGGTTTAATACCACTTTAATGTAAACTGAATAGGTTTCTGGTTTTAGCATAGTTGCAATGCTCCCTGGATAGCACTAGCTCACTGGATGGCACTACTGAATATTACCAAGCGGAAGCAAGACTTTACAGCAATATGTTATTCATTCTATTATGTCTTTGCAATCTAGGAACTCCAAAGCAACAACAGGAGGTAAATACAAATAGACATTTTTCATAAAAAGGAAGTAAGCTGCTGATTAAAGGCCCTGCAACATAGAAGAAATACATGCATTCATCAACATATTATTAGTAGAATGAACATCAATGCAATGTTTTATTAAATGCAGAATGAGTGGAATTATGTGTTACTATTTTTGTACATAGGCAAGCAATGGAAAAACAAAAACACAAAAAGTATATAATTGGTGTGTGAGCACTAATGTTTTCAGTATGCTGAAGATCCTGTGTGATGTGTGTGTCCTTGAGGTGAATAGATTAATATTAGATTAATAAGCAGCATAAGTGATTAATCTGTCTGAAAATCCAGCAGTTCTTTGATTTTTTTCTTTTCTAAACCACTTAGAATTTAATTTACAAACACAGAGCACATCTGGAAGCCAAATTTACTATTGGATATGCACAAACTAAAGACAGTGGGGTACTACAGGGCGAAAGGACAATATATGTAAAAAATGCATTGCATCGCTATTGGTTATCTTTGTCAGGTTTAAAGTGTTTTTAAAGGCAGAATTTTTTTAATGAAAAATAACAAACGTGTTATACTTACCTGTTCTGTACAATGGTTTTGCAGAGAGCAGCCCCAAACCTCCTCTTGGCAGGTCCCCCACCTGTGCTCATGGCTCCTCCCTCCAGCCAGGTTCCCCCACAGCAAGCAGCTTGCTATGGGGGCATCCAAGCAGGTTTGCTTCCCTGCCACTGCTCTGTGTGTCCATTCACACAAGGAGCAAGGCTGGTCCCCACCCCTGCTTTCTCCTCATTGGCTCACTGGCTGTGACTGACCATTGGCTCCCGCTGCTGTTTCAGCCAATGAGGAGGCAGAGACCCAGGAGAGCCGCTGCTCTTGTGCACATTGCCGGATCAAGATGGAGCTCAGGTAAGTATTAGGAGGGGCTTGGGGGGGGTCTGAAGGTTTTTTTAATAAAATGAATGAAGTTAAAAACCTTGAGCCTTTACAACCATTTTAAAGTGATGGTAACCCCCTTTTAAAAAAAAAAAAAAAAAACATACATGTAGTACTTAGCTGCTCTGGACCAGTGAAGGAAAGGTAAGTATCACAGCCATTAGTCCTGCTTTAAGCAAATGTTTCAAACACAGTCACAGAAATACATATATGGTCCAACAGATATTGTATGAAAAAAAATTTAATTGGCTTACTTCCTCTTTCCAGCAGTTACAGCAGTTGTGCAGGTTATCTAAAAATGACTGTGGTGTCTGAATGACACCATTTAAACCTAGTGCTCTTGGAATCCAGCATTTGGTACCCAGCTCTCTGTAACAAGACTGGTCTGAAAAACCCATCTTCCTCTACAGTACAAGTTTTCACGTGGGCACTTGTGATGAGGGGTGTGGTTAAAGGGCTATCAATCAGTTATGCCAGCTTAGAGAGATAAAAATGGTGTGAGATTCCAAGAGGGACTGGAGGTACTGTAAGGGGGGCAGGCTCTATGAGTATTGGCTGCAATAACCCGTGCACCAAACAGAACTACCCAGGAACAGTCCAAGCAGGTTAGTTCCACACTTGTATTCAACAAGTTAGCAATAAACATAGTTTAAGTGCAGAAAGGCTTTGATTAACTCCATAGCATAAAATAAACAAAACATCTGCTTGTCCGAGCCACTAACTAAACTCATGTCATGACTAGGAATGAGGTTTGCCTTTGGGGCTATGCAGGGTTCATACTGGGCTCTTCATGTGCAGAGACAGTTTAAAGTAAATTGGCCTGTTAGCCTGCACAACTATCTGGCTGCTACCACAGTAGGAAGTTATTCAGTTAGTGGCGGTATTACTATGGATTTTTTGGGGGAGAGCATGTTTTCTTTTTTGCATTGGGTGCCCCCTTAAAATCCATACAATACCTGAAGGGTCATGTATGTATTTGGAGGGGGAGGGGGCAACCCATACCATTTTTTGTGGGGTTTTTTTCTCTGCTTTGGATCCCCTATCTAGGATAAGGGTCTTGTATAGATAAAAGGAACCTCTGGCCACTTTGTTTAGAAACAGAACAAAGTGGCTGGGAAATGTAATTTAGTAGCCATGTAATGTCACTTTTGCTTGTGTACATCCTAGAGGAGTGCCGCTTCAAAGGCAGTTTTAAGGCAACCCGTATTTTTAATGTTGCCCATGCCTTATTATAACACCAGTTTGGCATTGGAATTTAAGAAAAAAATGTTTTTATATTGCTACATGTCCCCCAGGGCAATGCCCAGCTCCCATGCTGTTTATTTGGTGTTGGGGGGGGGGGGGGTCCCAATGTACCCAATGTACCAATTCACAGGCAGGTTTAAGGTTTCCCCATGCATGTTATTTCAAACGATTTGTGCATTTTTTATATTTCACTTGGCTCAGACCGAATGGCAGTACTTTGTACATAAGACAATGCTAAAGGCTATTCAACTGCGGTGCTCTTATTGGGGAAACTGGTGGAACTGTGAAGCACACTGGGAGAGAGAGGAACTAGGTATACTTTTTGGGAACCCCTGCTCTAAGTTTTCTTTTTATTGTTAAGTGGATATTGCCTAGTATTACCGCACTTGAATCCCTCCATTCATGAGAATACCAGTCATTTTTTTATTCTGGGCTGACAACCTCAGGAGAAGAGGTTGCAAGTTCTGTATGTACTTGTTTATAGCTTTTGGGTAGGGAAAGGTTGAAACCCCAATCAGTTTATTTTTTGCTGTCTGTTGGTAGATTTTCCCTCACTTACTGTCACAGAAATGCAAAAAGGAACCGAGACTAAATCTCCACAAAGAGAGTTGAATTCCTCATAGACCGCTGTCATCAGAACAGGTATTTCCATTAGAAGATTTACCCTCCCCTCTTGCTCAACCAGCAATTAAAGCTTGACATGGAGCCTAACCCTTCCCTACTCTACGCAAACCTAGAAAAGCATTTTGGCCCTATATATACTTTATTGTGTGAGATTTTGTTGAACAAATAGATGGTAATGCGACTTTTACACAATCTTTAAAATAATACAGTAAATTCTACTTTTTCTTCAAGGTGTTAAAAGTTGAGTTTCACTTCAGCTATAGTGATAAAACCTCTATTGTTGGGGAAGGCACAGCATCATGTACAGTATTCTGCTCTAAACAAATTCATTTTAATGCTTGTCTCTGAAATTTGTTTCAAAGCAAGAGGCACTACATAATACCCTTACGGTCCTAAAGCTAGATTTGAACGGGTCTGATCCAAGATAGAGAGCTGCATTACTGGGTTCTGTCCACCAACTGAAGGGGTGTCCTTTATTTTGACTGAAAGTGGAAAGCCCCTTTAATTGTTCCCCCAGCTCTTATTATTCATTTGAGAAGGAGAGCATAAAATAAAAACAGCTGTCTACTGACTTGATGGCCTAATGAGTTAACTGGCATCATTGTTTACTTTCCATTAGAAAATATGTAACTGGCTTTCATATTCTGTTTTATGCCCCATTTTTTCTTTCTCTTGTAGCACAATGTAACTTGTGGTAGGATGTACAGCCTTTTTTTAAATGTTTTATATGTTTCCCTTTGGAAACCAAGCATTTCCCTTTGACTTTCTTGTGGGAAGCCCTTGCTTCTCCATCAAACCTGGGAAAGTATTTTTTGTGTGTGTCATTGTATTTCGGGAAGTTAAGAAGGAAGCATGTTCCTGATTCAATATATTCTCTGTTAAGATGTTTTAGCCAATCACTTTATGAGTAGAGCTTCTATTTTCAGGTTTGATTAATCATCTAGTGGTTTGTAGGAGTTTGTATATAAGTGTGTATAAGCATGTAACTTCTCCTGGGGGGTTGAAATGCAATGTGCTTGACTTGTTACAGAGGAATAAATATGAGTTCCTGTAAGCCCCTTACTTTTTGTTTACATTATAAACGACCATGTATGTAATATCAATGACCTTGTTTATTCAGGGATGCTGGAAAATGAAAATTGCTTAGACATACTCTAGTAACACAGTAAAAAGAAAGCTGAGTTGCTATTTGTCTAAAAATTCTAGCCAAATAATTAGCATAATCAAATTTGCATTCATTGGCTTTAACTCATATTTTAGCTTCTCGGCGACTCTAGCTGTGATATCTGGCTACTGGAGTTCTGGGTCTGCCCTCTGCCACGACCATTGTGAAGCTTAGCAATGTCATCTTGGTGCTGCATCATTTGCATTGTATGTAAAGAAACTAGCTTAAAGCAGGAGATGGAATGACTGCTGCAGGTGGGAAGAGCTGAGAACCCATTTGCACAGATTATATAGCCTAAGAGCTATAATAACCAGGTAAGGTACCTGCAGCCAACTGAAACTAAAATATCAACTTTGTGTAGACTTTGAACTAGAACTGCAAAGAGCTGTATTCCTTTTGCTGCATTTTCTATACCAGTGTTTCTCAATTCCAGTCCTCAAGGCGCACCACCAGGTCATGTTTTCAGGATTTCCCTCAGATGAAATGGCTATTGTAATTACTAAGGCAGTGAAACTGATCAAATTACCTGTGCAAAATAACGGAGAGCCTGAAAACAAGACCTGTTGGTGTGCCTTGAGGACTGGAATTGAGAAACACTGTTCTATACTGTAAATGTGTTTTAGTCCAAAAAAAACAGTAAATACTGGATGTGCAGCTGGCCAACCTTCTCAGTTAATTGTAGAAAATTCTTGTCAATACCAGAAAATTGCTTACCAAGTCCCCTTGTAACCCCCCCACCCACACTTGCTGATTCTCCTCCGCTGCTCTGTTGGAGCCCTGGTGCTTCCTGATATAGGGCAACATTTGACCTTTTTACAGGATGCAGCATTCAACCATGAGGGTCCAATTGGCTGGTCTAAACACTGTCACATGAGGAGCAGGAGGAAGACAAAGAGCTTATACAGGATCTAGATTCCTGGCTCTGATGATGGAATGGAGAGGAAGTGAACATAACTTTCAATTGGTGGTGAGATGTTCTTACAAGAAAACCTGTCTCTTTGCTCTTAATGGGCAATATGATAAGTATGTTCAAGGATTTGAATTAGGAAAAAACCTAAGCCACTCTAGTGTATAATGCAACTTTAACATATTGGCCAAGAAAGGCTAAAGCCAAGCAGCATGTGAGCAAACTTATTTAAGGGTTTAGGCATCCTTTACAATGATTTTCATTATCTGTAAAAGTAAATATTTCCATTCAAAATATGGCTGCATGAATGACTTTGGCTTTTCAAGATCTTCCAGGGTTCCATTCCAGCCCCCCCAAAAAAGTTCTGTGGTGCCAATTCGGACCTGAGAAAACTGTTGAGCCTCTCCCCTGCTTTCTACATCTTGCTATTTGCCTCTGAGGTTGACTATATTCAGGCATAGGTGCTTGAGGGGCAATCGCAAGCACCCTTCACTTTACTTTTTAAAGTGGATAGGGAGGTTAACTGTACTTATGACACTGGGGGGGGGGGGGAGATTTACTAAAACTGGAGCACACAGAATCTAATGCCGCTGTGCATGGTAGCCAATCAGCTTCTAACTTCAGCTTGTTCAATTAAGCTTTGACAATAAAACATGGAAGCTGATCGGCTTCTTTGCTGAACGGCACCAGATGTTGCCCTCTCCAGCTTTAATACATCTTCCCCTTGGAGTCATATATGAACGCCTATTATGCCACTTCTTCCAAAGACCTCACTGTGGCATCTGCCACACGCCACACTGTAATGTTCCTGGGAGAGCAGTTTTGTAGGTACATAATATCTTTATAGAGAATGTGCTGGGGGAGGGATGGAGATGCAGAAAGGGATAAGTATGCTTTAATAGGAAGGGGTGGTCAAGTAACATATTTTTTGTGCTTAGAAGGCAGAAGCCTAGTTCCATTAAAGCAGTGAGAGACAACTAAAGTGCAGATATGCATGGATGCTCTAATAAAATTCATGTTTCTGTGATAGCTACAGTCTGGTGTTTTAAATGTCTAGATCAGAAAGGCAGCAACTTTTAAAGCTGAGAAAAGTAATGGTTTGGTCCATTGCAATCCAAAGGGGTCTCACTCCACCTGTTGCATTCCACATAATGTACTATAAATTATATGATGTAATACTCTTATAATTGAGGCAGCAATAGGGCAGAACTGGGAACTCTGATGCAGTCATCTCCTTGCCAAAAATACAGGAGGTGGTTCAGTTCACAAAAATGATCGTTTTGAGTGGATTAAGTCTTTTAATTCCAAATAATTTCTCTGGCTTTTAAGTTTCATTTGGGTGGCGTGTCTTTTCAAGCTTGTGCAGAACATTAGTCATTAGCTGTACTAGCTAAATACATGAAATAAGCAGTACACAATGACAAGCAAATACATTTTGACCAATGATTCATGCCATTAATGTGCCTAAAGACCACAGTGTAGCAGAGCCTTCCCAATGGTTGGGCACCATACAAATGAATATGTCATAAATAGTCCATTGGCCTTTCTTAGTGGGTGGCCATTCAGCTCCACAACAGCAAGTTAAAGTGAATTCATTAGAATACAGTTTTTGTGCACTAAAATATACTCTTCAATTCACATTTGAATCATGGAAATAAAACCATATACAGTATTTTCCAATTAGTAATCCACAAAAAGAACCCACACACTCACACCAGAAATCAACCTCCAACAAATATGAGATGAAGGAACACATTCATAAACTAGTCAGTGTGTGAGCTTCTGTGCTTCACAATTTCCATTGCATTCCATTTAGTACCCCTGAAGATCTTGGCAGCTGACAATCCCTGTAGTTCTACTATCACTTTGTACAGAGAAGCACATACCATTAACAATATTAATGACGTCAGTTTACTCAAGGAAACTTTGCTAACGGGAGATTGAAGAAAAATGGTTTTCCTTTCAAGCTACATAAGTTAATTATACCCAGTATAGTTATAGTTGGCACTGTGATTCAAACATATAACCATATTATTGTATTCAATAAATAAACACTATATTACTTTTTTTCTAATTGAGGTTTCTTGCCCATCATAAGCATTTTTCATATTACATTTTGTAAATGTATAATTAAAGATACACTGCAGTTAAAAATGAAAACTTTACATTGAAACTCACTCTGGAAACACAACCATATGCAGCCGGCTACCTGGTTTATGAAAGGCAGGAGTTAATACTAGGGCAAATACAGGTAGGTTGTCAACCAAACATGTTATCTATAGAAATAAGGAGCAGTCACACTTACAATTATATCTGCATTTCTAGTTATTGCTATTCAGTATTTAGTTTAAAGACTTTCAGCAACAAATATATTTATGTAACTTAAAAGTACTATATACCTAAAGACATGTTTTTTAAATATTGGGGAATTATTAAAATTAGTATCTGTTTTTTGTTTTTTTTATCTGTGTCCCATTGAGGAGAATTACCTAAATTTCCTGTATTGTAGTACAACAGGAGATCTCTTCAAAGTGAAGAAGTGTCCCAATTGGAGGTTTTTACCTCTATTTTTGTTTGGATGGATCAAATGTTTGGGGCTTTTCCTCACATTCAGGCCTGCTGACAATGGTGTACTGTTTTTCATTCAGCAGTGAGGTCTGTAGAGGCAGTCTTTTCACAATGATGCTTTAACTTTTCTGGTTACTTTAACTTCATCTTCTGGTAGAGTCTCTTTTAAACTAAATAATGGAGGGACTGGCAACTTTTGGCTTGGAGAACAAAAACAATCAACTGTCTCTTTCATAGAAAGGGGTGGTTTCCTGTAGGATAAAGAAAGCGCAACACACAACGTATGTACCATGGTGCCATAGTAATTGGTATACAAAATCCGGAGTACCCAAGTGCTGCTATGCCTGATAGCATAATAGCTAGTGATGAGAAATATGTGAAAAAATATGTGAAAGAAACGGGGGACAGCTGCAACCATTCAATAGTGATCTCACACTAAATAAGAATTATATAACCAGAAATAATGGTGCACTAATCCAAAATAATGCTTAGTGGTGTATTAAATGCACAAATACTAAACCAAAGTGTATAAAGTCACTTACAAAATATAATAATAATGCATAACATTCATAAAGAAAGCATGTTAGAAAAACTAATTTATGAATATTATGTATTATTATTATATTAATAATTTATGCACTTTGGTTTAGGATTTGTGCATTTAATACACCACTAAGCTTTATTTTGGATTAGCGCATCATTATTTCTGGTTATATAGTAATTGGTATGCCTAGAGTGCAGTGGATGTTGTTTTACAGAACATAGTTGACTATACCACACCTTTTTAAATATACAGTATATGCTAAAATATTATGACCTAAATATTATCACGTGTCCCCAATATAAATTATCTGTATCATTCCTTTAACAAATTAGCATGCACATTTCATAGTTTTACATTCTTCCAGCATTGACTTCTTTTGCAGCTTTTGGTATTCAGTCACATAATAAGAGCCACAAAGGAAGTCAATTCTATAAGATTTCCCTCTGCCAGGTGTTGTCATTGCAGGTCTGAACAGGAAGCAGACAGCTATATAACACCCTCTAGCTGTCACCAACAGTGGATCCAGCTAGTCTGAATTGTAAAGTTTTTCCACCCAGGGCCACCAGCCAAACATATATTATATTATATATAATATATTATTATATTGTATTTAAAATACCCCACTACTCCCTAGCTCAGTAGTCATCTGAAGTAAACACACTAACCCACTCTCCCTAGCCCTCCAACATAATTTAACTTAGAATATCCCAACCCAGGTGCTTACCTTCCTCCAGCTGCAGATACAGGGTGCCTTGCCGGGGCCTGCAGCTTACGCATGCGTTTGCAAATGTGTCCAACTAAACCCCTGTTTTTAACGCACACTGGTGGACAGGTCAATTTGGTTGGTCGCAGGCTGGTCGGGAAGTTGTGCTTGGAAATTCTTTGGTTTTGTTTGACAGGCGTCTGCACTTCCAGTGCTCCTTGCTGTAAAGATCAGTTATAGGTGGAAGCAGTAACCCTTTTTGTATTGTTGACATATTGGTCAGGCAATGCACTGACACCTTTGTCACCATAGTGCAATGTGCTGGGTGTTCAGTGTGCTCCTGCACCTTAAAGGAGGGGTGGGCTCCCTCCAGTCATCTGCCCTCCATCTATCCATTAAAATGCATGTGCTTCCATTGTGGAGCCTCTTATAAGTCAGTAGTAGGGTCTGCAGATACAGGGTGCCTTGACGGGACCAAATGTGTGCAACGAAACCCCTGTTTTTAACGCATACTGTTAGACGGGTCAATTCGATGATCACTAAGTTGAGCTTGGAAATTCTTTGATTTTCTGTGACATGCATCTGCCCTTCCAGTGCTCCTTGCTGTAAAGACCAGTTATCCAGTGACTCTTTTTTTGTATTGCTTACCTTGCTCCCCCTGGCAGCTGCAGCCTCTTCTGGTGTTTACATTATCCTGCTTAGGGAATCTCTCTGGACTTGTAAGAAGCCATAACCCAACATGACTACAGGTACGGCTCCATTAATATTTATAGGGAGTCGCTGCAGAGGTGCGAGGCAAAGGATGTAAACCGTAGACTGTAGAAGGGCAATGCTGCCAGAAAGGGGTAAATTGACACCTTTCCTTTAAGTTACTCTCTTGTCCTTAAATAAATTAGTAGTCTTTTTGAGCTGATTTCCTTAAAGTGGTTGTATACTCTCCTATCGTTTTCAGCTAAGGAAGCTGACATTTTAGCCTCTGTTTAAAGCGGTAGTAAACCCATGCATTTAACAGGTTAAAAACCAGTCCCTTTTCCGGCACGTGCCGGAAATGTAACACTCCCATTGGTTGTGCTCTAAACCAAACTGTCAAACCATCCAATGGCTGGTGTCATAGCTGATCACATGTGCAGCATCATGGCAGTTGTAGATTAAATAGAGGCCAAGATGGCAGCTTCCTTGGCTGAAAATGATAGCAGGGTTTACTACCACTTTAATCTGCAACTGCCATGATGCTGCACATGTGATCCATTATGACACCACCCATTGGATGGTTTGCTAGTTTGGCTGAGAGCACAATCAAGGAGACAGCTAGCATTTCCGGAATGCAAGGGAATATTAACTCTTTTTTGACACTATCAAATCGATGGGTAGACAAACACTTTAATTTGGATTCAAAAAGGCGATTCCTTAGACATTTTGATATATGCAGAATAAAAAACATCATTGAATTCCTTGAGATTTGCCAGATACACATTCATAGTGTTCCCTTTTTGCCCCATCCCAAAATGTTCATTCTGTGTATCTCTTACATCTGCATGCTGCTGCAAAAAATGTTAGACCAGGCAATGTTTTCCAAGTTTGCATTTGTCCAGTTTTGGTTATCATATGCCCAGTGTAGCTTTTGCTTTCTAAGTTTTTGTTGACAGGATAGTTACTTAGCATGGCTTTTTGCTGCTGTAGCTCATCTTCTTCAACTTAAACATGTATTCAGACAGACCCTTCTGCACACCTCTGTTATACAGAGTAGTTACTGACTGACTTCTTGTCAGTTTAAAAATGTCTATTCCCTCTTGACCTCTCTACTTGACTCCCAGAGAGCTCTTGTTCATTTCATGATCTTTTCTCACCACTCTCTGTAAACTTAATGTGGGTTGTATGATGCTCTATTACCTGATACCCACATCCCAGACTATTCACTAAGAAATAACACCATTAATATTAACCTGGACTTTACAAATCACTCCAAAACTGTACTTTTAAAAAATATGAATATTATTTTCTCTAGTTCATATAAAAAATCATAAAACATGAAAAAAGGCGTAGTTTTTGAGCCTCCATTAAACTTAGCCCTCTCAAATCCATGGGCACATTGATATACAGTATCTCACAAAAGTGAGTACACCCTTCACATGTTTGTAAATATTTTATTCTATCTTTTCATGTGACAACACTGAAGAAATTACACTTTGCTACAATGTAAAGTAGTGAGTGTACAGCTTGTGTAACAGTGTAAATTTGCTGCCCCCTCAAAATAACTCAGCACACAGCCGTTAATGTCTAAACCGCTGGCAACAAAAGTGAGTACACCCCTAAGTGAAAATGCCCAAATTGGGCCCAAAGTGTCAATATTTTGTGTGGCCATCATTATTATCCAGCACTGCCTTAACCCTCTTGGTCATGGAGTTCACCAGAGCTTCACAGGTTGCCACTGGAGTCATCTTCCACTCCTCCGTGATGACATCACAGAGCTGGAGGATGTTAGAGACCTTGCGCTCCTCCACCTTCCATTTGAGGATGCCCCACAGATGCTCAATAGGGTTTAGGTCTGAAGACATGCTTGACCAGTCCATCACCTTTACCCTCAGCTTCTTTAGCAAGGCAGTGGTCATCTTGGAGGTGTGTTTGGGGTCCTTATCATGTTGGAAAACTGCTCTGCGGCCTAATCTCCGAAGGGAGGAGATCATGCTCTGTTTCCATATGTCACAGTACATGTTGGCATTCATGGTTCCCTCAATGAACTGTAGCTCCCCAGTGTCGGCTGTACTCATGCAGCCCCAGACCATGACACTCCCACCACCATGCATGACTGTAGCCAAGACACACTTTTCTTTGTACTCCTCACCTGGTTGACGGCACAAACGCTTGACACTATCTGAACCAAATATATTTATCTTGGTCTCATCAGACCACAGGACATGGTTCCAGTAATCCTTGTCCTTAGTCTGCTTGTCTTCAGCAAACTGTTTGTGGGCTTTCTTGAAGATCATCTTTAGAAGAGACTTCCTTCTGGGACGACAGCCATGCAGACCAATTTGATGCAGTGTGCGGCTTACTGTCTGAGCACTGACAGGCTGACTCCCCACCCCATCAACCTCTGCAGCAATGTTGGCAGCACTCATACCTCTATTTCCCAAAGACAACCTCCGGATATGATGCTGAGCACGTGCACTCAACTTCTTAGGTTGACCATGGTGAGGCCTGTTCTGAGTGGAACTTGTCCTGTTAAACCACTGTATGGTCTTGGCCACCATTCTGCAGCTCATTTTTAGGGTCTTTGTGTCAGGGCTGTGCTCAGCCCTTCCTTCTCAGAGCTCTAGTGCTCAGCTGTCAGTTAATTGCCAGTACTCTTCATTCCACAGTGACTCACCTGCTCTTCATTTCCTGCTCGTCAGCTAGCCCTGCTGGTTATTCAAACAGCCTGGATTAGATCTCCTGTGCCTTTGCCTGGTCAACATATCCAGATACTCTCCGCTGTCTTTTCCTGTTAAAGACTTTTGCCTTGCTGACTTCCCTTCTGGTTCCTGATCTTGTTTGCTGCCTCTACTACGCTGATCTCTGGATTCCTGTTTCACCAGCTTGTTCTGACTACCCACTCTGGTTACCGAACCCTGGCTATGTTTTTTTCAAATATTAATGTTTATTAACATCCAACAAGGGCAGAACATTACAGCGAGTGTCAAATGATTCAGCAGTCATTAAACATTGAAATTTCCAAAACATATTGAAAAAGAAAACAGAAATAGTTCAGCAAGTCTTAACATAATCACTCGAAAGCATGAATAAGGACCAAGGTGGGAATTATCACACCACCAGTCTAGCCATGGGCACCCCTCTCTAATCTGGGGGGCCCCTGGCTACCCACCCCGACTTCCCGTCTAGTATTGGATATAGAGCCCTTGTTGCCATCTCTTTTCCGTTTTCAAGAAAACAAGAAAGAGGTTAAAAAGAAAAAAGCAAAAAAGTAAAAACCAAAAGGAGAATATGCAGCGACAGGAGGAAGAGGAAAAAGGTAAGGAGATAAGAAGCGAGGGAACTCCCCAGAGAAAGGGGAAAGCCGAGAGTGAGGCCCGAGAGGGGGAGAGGAGGGGGGTGGGGAACAGAAATAAGAGTGAGACAAACAGGAAGGGGGAAGGGGGGGAGACTGTGCGAGGCGACGATGGTGCCCAACCATGTGGGCCAAAGGCCTTCTCATTTAATAGGTACTGCAGCTCTCATGGAGGTGTGACACTCAACAGAGCTTTACCTTCCTCAGACAGAATGAACTTATTCCATAGCCCCCAGGTCTTAGTATATTGTTCGCATTTGTGCTGGGAAGTCAGGATCAAATCCTCCATCCTGTTAATCTGCTCCACCCTACGGATCCAGCAGGCTATGGATGGCGGATGCCGCCTCTTCCAGTAGAGGGGGATGCAGAATTTGGCTGCATTCAACAGATGTCGTAAAATGGATCTACCATAATTTTTAGCAGAAATCTGGGAGACGTGAAGGAGGAAAAAGGCAGGGTCTTTTGGAATCTGATGTTCTGTGAATTTTTGCACTACGGAATATATCGTCGACCAATAGGTGGTTAATTGGGGACACGACCAGAATATGTGTAATAGGGTGCCTTTATGCTCTCGACAGTGCCAACAACGGTCTGTGGCGGCAGGAAAGCAGGTATGTAATCTGGCAGGGGTATAATTCCACCTGGTGAATAGTTTGAAGTTTGCCTCCTGGATCTTAGTGCATAAGGATGATTTAAAAGTGAAGCGAATAATGTTGTGAACTTGGGTCATCGTAAAGTTACGTCCAAGGTCTGATTCCCACTTGGTCAGACATGGTAAGTGTGGTTGTTCTGCATGGTGTACAATTTGGATAGGACTTGTGGTAAGTCATCGGAGTTTGAACAATAGTCCTCAAACGTCGTCAGGGGATGGTGAAACCTCGTTTGATTGGTAAGAGAATGTAGAAAATGGTGCAATCTAAGTGCAGGCCAGAACGGTAAGTGGTACGGCCCCTCACTGTCCATCAGTGTGGTGATAGCGGGCCAATGGCCATCCTGTAGAAAGTCTGCGGCCCTGTCCAGACCAGCCTCCTGTAAGTGTTGGTAGTGTCGGTTGAGAAGGCCAGAGGGAAAGAGTGGATTGCCCAGGATATGGTAAAGTGGAGAATCTAACAACGTCAGGGATGTTTTCCTGATCTCTAGCGAACCAAGGCATAGAGTGGTGCCAATCAGCGGGTGAGCTTTTAGATCAATAGGTAAAGAATCGTAGCACCAAAGTGCTCCTTTCAGAGTTATATATGTCTGTTTTTCTTCTATTTGTGCGCAAAGTTTGCGGCCCATGTGTCGGCTCCAATCAATGATCCAGCCTATATGAGCTGCCTGGTAATACCTTCTAATATTCGGCACTGCAAGCCCTCCAAATCGCTTAGGGAGTGCTAGGTGTAAACGCGGGAGATGGGGTTTTCCATGAGCCCATATAAAGCGAGTGAATAGGTACTGTATTTGCTTAAAATATGTTGGGGGTATTTTGATCGGTAATGCCTGAAACAGTCAGAGAAACTTAGGTAGGATGCACATTTTTAGAAGGTTGCATCTCTTGAACCAGGAGTGCAGACCTTTATGCCAGTGGTCGAGCAAGGTATGGGTTTTAGTTGCCAGGGGAGAGAAATTCAGAGCAAAGGTCCGGGTGGCGTCTGTCGGTATATAGGTGCCTAAGTATTTCAACGCTGTGTGTGTCCAAGCGAAAATTGGCTTGTAGCGTCTGTTGGAGGTCGCTGGAAAGCGACACTCCCATTGCCTCAGATTTGTTAAAGTTAATTTTAAGATTCGCCAACCGGCCATAGTTATCAAATTCATGCATGAGTTTAGGAAGCGAGATTATAGGAATAGTGAGAGAAAATAATAAGTCATCCGCATATGTGGAGATTTTGTGTGCGGTTTTGCCAATAGTCAAACCCTGAATATCAGAGTTCATTCTGATGCAGAGGAAGGGCTATGTTTTGACTATGTTTGCTCTGTTTGTACCATTTTACCATTTTATTAAAAAGTGTGATTTTTACTGCACTTCTGTCTCAGTTTTATTCATGTTTCCTGACAGTAGGCAAAGGCCATGAATTCAAAAGATGCAGGCAATCCACTTGCTGATAATATTTTTTCCAGATTGGATGAGCAGAATTACTGCATTGGATCAGTTTGCCATAGCGTTACAGACGCTCCTGATTCACAATGCTCACCTAGATCCTCTCACTGTGGCTGTTCTGGTACAACCTGTGTTGCAGGCCATCCCTGCTGCTTTTCCAGTCTCTGTGCAGGAACCTGCCTCGACTATTACCTCTATTAGAGGTATTTTTAGTTCCGCTGCACTTCCCCAGTGATTTGGGGGGCGATCGAGTTCAATGCAGAGGTGTCACGTACCTGGTGGTCGAGTCTGACTTATGCAGGGGACAACCTCTCTTACGGCCCTGGTTCGCGAACCCCTGATAGTGGAGACAGGGAGCTCGGGAGCACAGGGGGGCACGGGGGCTGGACTTGGTCACTGCTGGTGGGTGAAGGTCCGCTGAAGCCCGTGCTTGGCAGAAGCGTAGTGGTACAGTCCGGGTCAGCAATGTGCTGGCAAAGTGGTACAGAAGGATGAGACAGGTGGATGGTCGGGGTGCAGGCAGGGTTGACAATGTGCGGGCAGCAGAAGTACACAGGATCAGGCAGGAGAGGAGTCGTAGACAGGCCGAATGTCGGGGCAGGCAGAAAGCAATCAAAGTCCAAAGACAGCCAGGGTCACAGATGCAGGAAGTCACTTCAGAGCAGACATGGGGACACAGGTCTGGGTAACGCTGTAGAACGGACAGCACCCGCCTCCTGGTGCTGTCCTGCTTAAATGGCCACTATTGGCGCCATTAGCGCATGCATGCGCGCACACGTGAACGCACGCGGACGCACAAAACGGCCAGGAAGTCACCTTTTTCTTAACATTGCTCCCCCAAGGGGCTCCTCCGGATGCCCAAACAGGCTCTCTTGGTCGGTGTCTTATCCATATGGCTCTGACCAGTTCCTTGGCATGTAAGTTCTCTTCAGGCTCCCAGGAGCTCTCCTCTGGTCCATAGCCTCTCCACTTCACCAAAAACTAAATGTTCCCACCTCTTTTCCTACAGTCGAGGATGGCCTCGACCTCAAATTCCTCCTCATCGTCCACCAAGACCGGTTCTGGTGGGGCTGTGTTGCGCCCAGGGAAAAGGTCCTTGACCACAGGTTTGAGCAAGCTCACATGAAAGACCAGATAGATGCGGAGTGACGGAGGTAGCTCCAGCTCATAAGCCACTTGATTAATTCTCCTCTGAATTGGGAAGGGTCCCATGAATTTTGGCCCCATCTTTTTAGAAGGGCAGGACAGCCAGACCCGTTGACCCATTTGAAGTATAAGTTCTCCCCGCCTTCCTTTGTCGAAATTCTTTTTGCTGGACTCCTGAGTCTGAGCAATAGTCTCCTGAAGAAGTTTGTTATTCCTTTCCAAGAATTGTGTGACTTCCAGAGCCGCGGGTACGGCAATGTCTGTAGGTAGATCGGCATAAAGGTGGGATGGTACCCGAGGTTTGCCCAAAATGGAGATTGCTTTGTAGCTGAATGAACTGAGTTATTGTAAGCAAACTCGGCAGCTGGCAGAAGGGAGGTCCAGTCATCCTGAGCATAAGATGAATAGCAACGGAGATACTGCTCGAGAGTCTGGTTGGTCCTCTCCATTTGCCCGTTAGACTGCGGGTGGTAGGCTGAGGAGAAAGCTAGGTCGATACCTAGAGAAGAGCATAGGGCCTTCCGAAAGCGGGATGTAAATTGCACCCCTCTATCCGACACAATGTTGCCAGGGATACCATGTAGTCGCACCACTTCTTTGATGAAGGCTTCCACAGTTTCAGCGGCTGTGGGGGTGCCCTTCATAAGTATGAAGTGGGCCATCTTTGTGAGACGGTCTACCACTACAAAAATGGTGTTGAATCCAGCAGAAGGTGGTAGCTCGACTATAAAGTCCATTGAGATTTGCGACCAAGGCCGTTCAGGAATGGGTAGCAGATTGAGTAGCCCCCACGCTTTAGACTTTTCTGTCTTGTTTGCGACACAGACTGGACAGGCCGCCACATCATTTTTACAGTCCTCTGCTAGGCGGGGCCACCAGAATGAGCGGGATAATAGTTCTGCCGTCTTGCGTCCCCTGAAGTGCCCAGCCAACTTGAGATCATGGCAGTGGTTAAGGATAATTGGACGTAGCTCCTGTGGGATGTAGAGCCGCTCCTTGTACCACCACAGCCCGTCTTTTGACATAATGATGTACCCTGCAGGACAGTGCTGGAGAGGATGGAAGGGAATAAGCAGGCTTTGAACATAAATGCTCTGTGCTCTTCAGACCAGTGTGCAGCGATTCTAAAAAGCTGCGGTCAGAGCTTTCTGTGACCAGTCACTAATAAGACCAAAATTTAAGCAACTATAGCAGCAGCAAGGGTACAATGCTGCAGGGACTTTACTGCAGAAGGAAAAGTGTTGTTCCCCTATCAAATAAAATGTCTAGCCAATGGTCCTAGTATCAAGATCAATTTACAAAAACAGAGATCCCCGTCTTTTTTGGTATGGGGAGCCTAAATCATATTTATGATTGCATAGTTTGGCAATAGTAACTTTTTAAGGAATATAGTGGAGTCATCTGACCAGCCCTCATCCTGCTGATTGGATAGTCAGGAATTAGCAACACACTGCTGAAGTCATCTCTCTGCTCACCCTGCAATTTTCTCCTGTCAGCTTGTCCTTTATCAACATATCTTGCATCCAGAATACCTGACTTTTAGTACTGCCTCTCCCTCTTTCAGTGCTGCTGTACAGAGAATTGCAAGAGGTTAATATCAAGTCAAATTCAGGTATTTACACTAGTTGCAAGAAATATGTAATAATGAATAGAGAGCTGCATTCAATTATATGACACACTTTTTATTTTGAATTGAATTTCATATTTCCCAGAACAGCGAACTGTGGCTAACAGTAGACCTGCAAATATAATGAATACAAGGATAGGCTTCAAATGTGGCTAATTCCAAACCACAGTTTGTTGACTTATACAATATCCTTAGATCAAAGGAAATATTTTGTAGAGAATCATGTTATTAAAATAGATATAGCCCATGCTTGTGAATTTTTAAAGCATGTCTATTAACACTAACATATAAAATACATTCTTTATGTTTCAGGTAAACCAACCATTTCTGCATCTTACAACCCTGCATAACATGCTCTTCTTATGTGATTTCATAATCTTTCCTGTGGATCGCTGCCATGTTTTGTTGACTCTGTGTGGTCTCTGTAATGTAGATTTTACGCTGCAGGGGTATGTTTTCATATCAGGCTTGTGGCTAAGATGGTTTATGGTACGGGCTTCTCACTTAAACCACTATGTTACTACAACAAACATGCTTGCTGACATAGAAAATTTATTGAAGAGATGCAACTTACCCAATAGGCATTTTCTGATGTTTGTTTATTAGATGTACAATTGCTTTCATTCTTCAGGCAGGAATAGTGTTTTTTCAATAGGGATACTTTTTATTAGGCTACCATAAGCTAATTCTGCTCAATCAACTTTCCAACCTCTCTCATTATATATACAGTATCTCACAAAAGTGAGTACACCCCTCACATTTTTGTAAATATTTTTTTACATCTTTTCATGTGACAACACTGAAGAAATGACACTTTGCTACAATGTATAGCAGTGAGTGTACAGCTTGTATAAAAATGTAAATGTGCTGTCCCTTCAAAATAACTCAACACACAACCATTAATGTCTAAACTGCTGGCAACGAAAGTGAGTATACCCCTAAGTAAAAATGTCCAAATTGGGCCGATTTAGCCATTTTTCCTTCCAAGTATCATGTGACTCCTTAGTGTTACAAGGTCTCAGGGAAGAATGGGGAACAGGTGTGTAAAAAATTGGTGTTATTGCTCTCACTCTCTCATACTGGTCACTGGAAGTTCAACATGGCCCCTCATGACAAAGAACTCTCTGAAGATCTGAAAACATGCCTAGATGGCCTAGGCTATAAGATTGCCAAGACCCTGAAACTGAGCTGCAGCACGGTGGCCAAGACCATACAGCAGTTTAACAGGACAGTTTCCACTCAGAACAGGCCTTGCCATGGTCAACCAAAGAAGTTGAGTGCATGTGCTCAGCGTCATATCCAGAGGTTGTCTTTGGGAAGTAGATGTATGAGTGCTGCGAGCATTGCTGCAGAGGTTGAAGGGGTGGGGGCCTGTCAATGCTCAGACCATATGCCGCACACTGCATAAAATTGGTCTGCATGGCTGTCATCCCAGAAGGAAGATTCTTCTAAAGATGATGCACAAGAAAGCCCACAAACAGTTTGCTGAAGACAAGCAGACTAAGGACATGGATTACTGGAACCATGCTCTGTGGTCTCATGAGACCAACATAAACTTATATGGTTAAGATGGTGTCAAGCAAGTGTGGCGGCAACCAGGTGAGGAGTACAAAGAGTGTGTCTTGCCTACAGTCAAGCATGGTGGAAGGAGTGTCATGGTCTGGGGCTGCATGAGTGCTGTCGGCACAGGGGAGTTACAGCTCATTGAGGGAACCATGAATGCCAACATGTACTGTGACATACTGAAGCAGAGCATGATCCCCTCCCTTCGGAGATTGGGCCGCAGGGCAGTATTCCAACATGATAACGACCTCAAACACACCTCAAAGATAACCACTGCCTTGCTTAGGAAGCTGAGGGTAAAGGTGATGGACTGGCCAAGCATGTCTCCAGACCTAAACCCTATTGCGCATCTGTGGGGCATCCTGAAATGGAAGGTGAAGGAGCGCAAGGTCTCTAACGTCCACCAGCTCCATGATGTCATCATGAAGGAGTGGAAGAGGACTCCAGTGGCAACCTGTGAAGCTCTGGTGAACTCCATGCCCAAGAGGGTTAAGGCAGTGCTGGAAAATAATGGTGTCCACACAAAATATTGACAATTTTGTCCCAATTTGGGCATTTTCACTTAGGGGTTTACTCACTTTTGGTGCCAGTGGTTTAGACATTAATGACTGTGTGTTGAGTCATTTTGAGGGTACAGCAAATTTACACTGTTATACAAGCTGTACACTCACTACATTATATTGTAGTAAAGTGTAATTTCTTCAGTGTTGTCACATGAAAAGATATAATAAAATATTTACAAAAATGTGAGGGGTGTACTCACTTTTGTGAGATACTGTATATTTATTTACAATGTAAAGTAGTGGTTTTACAGCTTGTATAACAGTGTAAATTTGCTGTCCCCTCAAAATAACTCAACACAGCCATTAATGTCTAAACCGCTGGGAACAAAGTGAAAATTTCCAAATTGGGCCCAAAGTGTCAATATTTTGTGTGGCCACCATTATTTTCCAGCACTGCTATAACCTTCTTGGGCATGGAGTTCACCAGAACTTCACAGGTTGCCACTAGAGTGCTCTTCCACTCCTCCATGATGACACCCCAGAGCTGGTGGATGTTAGAGACCTTGCGCTCCTCCACCTTCCATTTGAGGATGCTCCACAGATGCTTAATATGGTTTAGGTCTGGAGCTATGCTTGGCCAGTCCATCACCTTTACCCTCAGCTTCTTTAGCAAGGCAGTGATCGTCTTGGAGGTGTATTTGGGGTCGTTATCATGTTGGAATACTGCCCTGCAGCCCAGTCTCCAAAGGGAGGAGATCATGTTCTGCTTTAGTATGTCAGGAAAATAAGACTTTCTTTTGGTGGTATTTGATCACCTCTGCGTTTTTATTTCTTGCTCTATAAACAAAAAAGCGCCACAAAAAAAGAATATTTTTTACTTTTTGCTATAATACATGTAAAAAAAAAAATGTATTCTTCAGTTTAGGCCAATATATATTCTTCTACATATTTGTGGGGAAAAAAATTGCAATAGGTGTATATTGATGGGTTTGCGCAAAAGTTGCTGCTTTTACAACTTTGAGAATTAATTTATGGCATTTTTACTATTTTTTTTTTTTACTGTGCAGATCGCCGTTCATGGACGGCGATCTGCACAGCGGAGCCACTTTGCCACCATATATCCACGCGATACGGTCAGTAAGTGGTTAAAGCACACCTGATAGTGGACTCCATTGAACCACAAAATCCAGTCCAGAACAAACCCTGCCAAGGTGGCTGGCAAAACCTGGGTCATTTTCCGCTTTAGTCCATTCCAAATGAACGCATGCGAGGCGACACATAGCGTCCATCTATTACTTTGCCTTGCATAACATCACATACCCCTCCCTCTGCTCAAGCCCCTGTGGCTGAGCAATGGTCCCAACCATACAGTGGACCCGGAAAAGGGCATCTGCATTGTTCAGGAGCTTCCCAGCCCTATGCTCTACTGTGAACTTGAATGGTTGAAGAGCCAGGAACCACCTTGTTGCCTGACTGTTTTTCTCCGTGTTGTCTCAAATCCACTTCAGAGGGGCATGGTGAGTGACTAGCTTAAATTGCCTCCCCAACAGATAATATTTCAGGGCCTCTAAAGCCCATTTGATAACTAAGCACTCTTTCTTGACAATGGCATAATTTCTCTCATGCCTGTTCATGAGGTTCATGAGGTGCTCCTCTGATCTGGGACAGTACGGCACCTAGTCCCACATCAGAGGCGTCTGTCTGCACGACAAATTCCTTTGAAAACTCAGGGGTCAGGAGCACCGATTGTACACAAAGAGCTTGCTTAAACCTCTGAAATGCCTTTTCTTCCTCAGGATTCCACTTCACCATGACCGATCCTCTACCCTTCGTCAGATCTGTTAGATGGATGGCAATGGTGGTAAAGTCGGGTATGAAACGCCTGAATTACCCTGTAGTCCCCAGGAATGCACACACTTGCTTTTTGGTTAGCAGTTGGGGCCACTTTTGGATTGCCTCCATTTTATTGGTCTGTGGCTTAACCAGTCCCCGATCAATAATGTGGCCAAGGTATTTGGCCTCCACTAAGCCCATGGCACATTTGTTTGGATTGGCCCGTGAGTTCTGCTTTCCAAAGGGAATCCACTACTGCTGTACCCAGGGCAAATGAGATTGCCATTCTGGGTTGTGGATGACAAAATCGTTCAAATAGGTGGCTGCGTAGGGGTGATGTGGTCTTAACATCTTGTTCATCATTCTCTGGAATGATGCAGGGGCACCATGTAAACAAAACGACATCTGCTTGTACTGAAACTACCCCTCGGGAGTAGAGAAGTCAGTCTTCTCCTTTGCCAACCATGTTAGGGGTATCTGCCAAGCCCTTAGTCATGGTCTAGAGTTGTTATGTAATGGGCACCTCCCAACCTGTCTTCAAGTTCGTCGACCTGAGGCATTGGGTATGCATCCAACTTGGACACACTATTCAACTTTCTAAAATCATTACAGACCCTGATAGTACCATCTGGCTTTGGGACCAGCACTATAGGGCTTGACCAGTCACTGTGGCACTCCTCTATTACGTCCAACTCTAACATGTTCTTGATCCCATTTGCAACTGCCTCACGTCTAGCCTCCGGTATTCTATAGGGCTTCACATCTATGCAGACACCTGGTTCTGTAATTATATCATGCTGGATCACTGTGGTCAGTCTGGGTAAAGGAGAGAAAAAGTCTCTATTCTTACTCACTAATTCTTTAATGTCATTTTGTTGTGCCACTGACAGGGATTCAGTTTTGGGGATGTCAGGTGTCATTGGTACCCTATCCTTTTGAGGAGTGGACACGGCCAAAGTCTCTCTGTCCTTCCAAGGTTTCAAGAGATTAACATGATATATTTGCTCCGGTTTCCTTTTCCCTGGCTGGTAAACCTTGAAGTTTACCGCCCCTGCTCTTTCCATAATTTCAAAGGGAGCCTGCCACTTTGCTAGGAATTTACTTTCAACAGTGGGGACTAGTACTAGCACTCTGTCCCCAGGGTTGAAAGTCTGGATCTTGGCACTCGATTATAATCCTTTCTCTGGGCTTCCTGGGCTTGCTTCTATAAGGGGTGGCCTCTCCTTGCCACGTTTCTTTTGCAACATCTAACAGTCCCCTGGGATGTCTACCATACAAAAGTTTAAATGGGGAATAACCCGTAGACGCCTGCGTAACCTCTCATATGTCAAACATGAGATACGGCAGCAAAAAATACCACTTTCTCCCATCTTTATCCACCACCTTTTTCAACATACTTTTGAGTGTTTTGTTAAATCTCTCTACAAGTCCATCCGTTTGGGGGTGGTAGACAAAGGTACAGAGATGGGAGATTTTGTACAATTTACACAATTCCTTAGTCACTCTGGACATAAACGGAGTGCCCTGATAAGTTGAGAACCCTTTTGAGACCCCCACACGACTAAACACCTGGACCAACTCTTTGGCGATAGCCTTAGTGGAGGTATTCCGCAAGAGTATGGCTTCCGGATAGTGGGTCGCATAGTCTAGTATTATCAGGATGTGCTGGTGGCCCCGGGCAGACTTTACTACTGGCCCAACCAGATCCATGCCAATTCTCTCAAAATGCTCTTCAATTATTGGTAGTGGGACAAGCGGACTGCGAAAATGGGGCGATGGCGCAGAAAATTGACACTCGGGACAATGTTCTCTGACATCTCCATACAATCCGGCCCAGAAGAATCTCTGGGTTATTCTCTCCTTGGTCTACCCTATATCCAGATGCCCCCCCCATTATTTGTCCATGTGCTAATTCTAATACCATCCTGCGATAGAGTTTGGGAACTACTAGCTGCTCTACCTCCTCCTCACCGTGTTTTACCACCTGATACAGCAAATTATTTTTAAGAGCCATGTAGGGAAAAGAAACCTTCCAATTAGGTTCCACAGGTTCCCCATCCATCATCTTAACATTTTCTCTGGCTCTAATGAGGGTGGCATCTCGTAGTTGTTCTGTACAAAAATCCTCTCTCCTGACCTCTAAGTCAGGTATCACATTCTGTCTACTCTCACTGTTAGAGTCAGAGATGTTTTCTTGTTCAATAACCTCCAGCTGGGAACTGGCTAGCTCCTCCTGCTCCCCAACCATTACCAGAAAAGGAAGAGGGTATACCCCTTCCTCGGTCATACCAACAGTCTCCACTTCATTTTGGCAATCAAACAGGTCTGGTGTATGTTCCCATGCCTCCCCAGCAGGGGGAGCTCTATCCACCAGACTTCCTTTGCTTTCCCATAGCCTCCAGAAATGGGGAAAATCTTTCCACACTAGGGCTTCAAACTGTTGGATTCATATGTAAAATATGTGATACTTAAAGATGTATTTTGTCTATTCTAGTGAAAAATTGTAAAAGGTGTTATGAAGTCTCCTGAGGAAGCTGACATCAAGGCGAAAACATGTAGAGCATATACATGTATACTTTCATCATATGATCTACTTATTTTTTTGTGTCTATTTATACACTATTTTATACTGATCTAAATAAAAATTAATTTTTACAAAATTTTGGATTCTGTGAAATTCTGCACCCACTCTATACTATATTTGCTGTTCTTTATTTTTTAAGGTGGTTGGTGCAATGTTCAAGTTACCCCTCTATCCTCCAGACCACTTTATCCTTTAATATTATTGATATTTCACTCTTGCTGCATTCTTTTCATTCTAAACTCATAGGAAAACTGAACCGCTCAGCAATGAAATATGGCACATTCTCAGCATTGTATCATAGTTTTTCAGTAACATTCATGATATCTATCTAACAAGGCACCTATGTAACATGGCTTTTCTGGTTTATCTAATACTACACCAATAGCAACATTGTACCTCCTTTTAACAACTCCCCTCTAATTAGGGCCAGATCTAGAGGGGATGCTGGATTGGGCTTTGCCACCCCAGATTTCAGTGATGCACCCCAGAACCAGTGACATTGGTATCAGGGGACAGCATACAGCCTTGGCAGTGTCCAGCTGGTATAGCTACACAGTGCTCTGATCCTATCCACTGCACTGCATCAGGGGGCAAACCAGGGTGCATGGCATCATTTGTTGCTATTTGTGAAGAGGGGGATTGTTGTGAAGGGGTACTCTGTTGTGATAGGGGGGGCTCTGTTGTGATGGGAGACACTCTATTGTGATGGATGGCCTCTGTTGTGATTGGGGGAACTCTGTTATGATGACAGGACTCTGTTGTGATGGGGGGGGCACTGTGTTGTGATGGGGGGACCCTGTTGTGATAGGGGGACTCTGTTGTGATGGGGGGGACTCCAATGGGAAGGAGGATTTATATGGGATAGAAGCCACTCTGATTTGAAGGAG
>BLSH010430924.1:1117811-1129570 GCA_018402905.1 Glandirana rugosa
AGAGAAGAGAGAGAGAGAGAGGAGAGAGAGAAGAGGAGAGAGAAGAGTGGAGAGAGAGGAGAGAGACAAGAGGATAGGGAAGAGTGGAGAGAGAGAGGGGAGAGAGAGGAGAGAGGTGAGAAGAGAGAGGAGAAGAGAGAGAGGAGAGAGAGAGAGAGAAGAGAAGAGAGAGGAGAAGAGAGGAGAGAGAGGGGAGAGAGAGAGGTGAGAAGAGAAAGGAGAACAGAGAGAGGAGAGAGAGGTGAGAAGAGAGAGGAGAAGAGAGAGAGGAGAGAGAGAGAGAGGAGAGAGAAAGAGGGGAGAGAGAGAGAGAAGAGAAAGAGGCACCCCCCACATCAGAGTACTCACTCAGAGGCAGGAGGGACTGGAAGGATGGATGGATGGATGGAGGGATGGATGGATGGATCGAGGGATATATGGATAGATGGATGGAGGGAGGGAAGGAGGGAGGGATGGATGGATCAGACTCCATCTTTCCTTTACATTTGCTGGGCTTGAAGTTTGACTCTTCCCGCTCCCACATCCCCTTCTCTTAGGCAGAACACTGTCTGTCGGGGCAGACACAGGAGGAGAGGAGCGGAGGAGGAGTAGAAGCAGCTCTCTCCTGTCTGGCTGTGCGGGCTGCAGGGGGAGGGGTCAGCAGTGGCTCTGATAAGCTGAGTGTCTGTGGCTGTGATCCGGAGCTGTCAGTGAGCTCCAATCACACTGTAATCTCTTCCCACTCGCAGCCTGGTTTCCTCTCCCTGTAGCAAGTGAACAAACTTGGCGCTAAGCTGACCGCAGGGGATCTCTGCTGCTAGCAGAGGAGGATCTTTAATAAGGCAAACTAGGCGGCCACAAGACCCCTGTGAGTGCGAGGCCTAAGGCGACCACCTAATTTGCCTAAAGGGCCACTCTGAACCTAGGACCAAACACATCAACGTCAAGTAGCGCCTCCTGAGGGACAATCAAGAGCATGGTGCTATTGACATACAATACCGACCATCAGAGGAGATGACTGCTGATGCACTCACCAAGCCTTTGTTGAAGGAACATCATGGTTATTTCCAGAAGAAGCTGAATATAATTTGACAAAGCACATGCTGCTTTGTCCTCCAGCTTCTTTGTCCTGCTTTGTCCTCCTCTCTCCTGTTTAGGGCCCCCACAGCAAGCAGACGAGTCACAGCTCTGTGTGTCCATTCAGACATGGAGCCCCGAACCGGCCCTGTCCCCTCTCTCCCCTGAGTGGCTAACTGACTTTGATTGACAGTGGTGCCACTGCTGTGCCTCAGCCAATCAGGAGGAGAGTCCCGGACGGCTAAGACACTTGTGGACATTGCTGGAGAGAGATGGGGCTCGGGTAAGTAATTAGGGGGGCTGGGGAGGCTGCTACACACAGAAGGTTTTTTTATCTTAATACATAGAATGCATTACGATAAAAAACCTTTTGCCTTTACAACTCCTTTAAGAATCTACAGTGCTTGCGCCTGCAACCACCCCACCCCCCCAAAATGCATCTTCGCCTGTGTAGACAAAAATCCTTGCACCGGCCCTGGTTATATGCAAATTTTTTCATGCATGCTGCATGTTGTGCATGTTTATTATCAGATAATATATTCAAATCATGTAATGATGGGATTTTCTGTGCTTCTACTGTAGTTAAAGCAAAATAATTTGATAGGGGCAGTTCAACAAGCCAAATCCTGTGCTTTTAAATTGTCCTTGTTCACATTTGTGTGTCCAGGAACCTGTAGCTCAATACCTGAAGCTTCAAATGGTACATAAACTACTTTTGAAGCAGAATAGGGAGTTTTTGGGCCTATTGATTTCAATTGGAGTGCATGCGAAAACGTGTGTTAAAGTGTTAAGCATGTGTTTCATGCACTCCCTGTAGTAAACATCTCTGGGAGAAAATGCACAATCCTGTTCCATAGAAGCTCCAGTACAGCATGCAAAATGCGTGTAAAAATGTGCGAAGAAGAAAACCTCAAATTTGTCTAACATGCGCTAAGCACAAGTGTCAATGGAGGCTTTGAGCACTGTGATCAACCAGATCCAATCCTCTTTTGGGGTTTTAGCCAATCTTCCAAACATGAGTAAATTCTGGGCTTTGTGTGTGAGATAGGGAATACTTTAGATGTGCATGCTCCTAAAAGGTTGCTTACAATAGGTGTACATACTGTATGTATAAAATAAATAATAAATGAAAACCTTTATGTTTTTTAACCACTTGAGCACGAGAAGCCTTCATGACAAGACTATTTTTTGCTGTTCAGCTAATTTAATTGGCTATTGCTCGGTCATGCAACACTCTACCCAAAAGCTCTATGGGCCTGTGCTCAAATTCTTGGTGGCTGCGGTTGGATTATGGTACTAGGGTTAGTAATCTCACCAGATTATGCTGCACTGCTCATGCATTGCACACCACTTCACAATGAAATACTGCAATGCTAGAGTCTACAGGGCCAGGCTGTACTACACTGCTGGTGCTTGCAAGATCACCAAAAAGTAGTGCAACCCTAGTAACTTCGCCCTGCTGCATTTGAGCATAATTATTTGTTTCTAGAAACTCAACAACATGGGGTCAGGTACGCCTGGTTTAAGCAGGGACCTCTTCATGACCATCCAATCTAGCTGTCAGGGTGCCACTGCTTTCTACAAGTTAATATTCTGAGCCTGACAATGAGGCCTCCCCTTTGCTCTAATGTGTCATGCTCAGAATCCTGTAAGACTCCTCACTAGTGTACCGTTCTTTGGACATTTTGGGCGCTAACTTTACAGGAACCTAGTGGTGAGTATGGGAAAAAGAGCTCCTGGCTAGCAATAAGGAACTGCTTGCACGTTAGAAATTAAATTAACTGCTAGTGCTAGCAGAGATCAGGCATGACCTTGTCCACACTGAGGTTTTCTGGACAATGCATCAGGGTGGCAGTGATCAGAAAAATTATACTGACACTGTTAAGGGGAGGCTAAACACAAGTGCTGGCAGTGATTGGGGCTGCTCCTGCTAATGCTGCGTTTTTTTGGGGACACTATACTATATGGTATGCTAATATAGGTCTGATCGTGTTCAAGATACTAATCCGTACAGACACTATACTAATAATGGCTGTGATCAGCGACTTATAGTGTGACTGTGATAGTGTGGCGGGCAATCTGGCACTAAATGAAACTTGCTGGGAGAGACACTAAGTGACTAACTGACACTGATGTCGCTAGTGACACTAATACAGTGATCAGCGATAAAACTGTATGCTGACACTGTACTAATTGCACTGGCTGGGTGAAAGGGCAATCAAAGGGTTAACTGTGGAGGGCAGTGAAGGGGTTAGATGTGCCTAACAAGTGTATGCATGTATATATGGGCTGCTCGTACTCACACCGATATGGCTTTCTTCTCTTCCTGAACAAAAAGGTCTCAGGGAGGAAGAAACCAGCCAGATCCTGTGTGTTCTGTTTACAAACACACACTGACCTGTGCTGTGATTGGCCACAGCCGATCAGCATCTATATAGCCATAATCATTGGCTGTAACCTGCTGACAAACTTGTGCTGGGTCTAATAAAAGCACAGGTCAGCAGGGCAAACCTGGAAGTTTGGGGCAACATACAGGGGTGTTGCCTACCCTGCTGCTGCCGCCCATTCACGGTAAATGTACTGTGGGCTGGCAGCAAATGGTTAAAGCCCAGCTGCAGGCTCAGATCCTCCTCCAGCCATTGGCACACCCCTGTACCCATGAAAAATTAAATCGGTATACATACCTTTTTCAGGTGTCCTCGGCCGGGTCTCATGACATCACAGGTCCTCTTCATTGTTTTCTTCCTCATGCGGTGGGTGGATCATAAATGCTGTAGTGAGTAGGGCCATGTAATGGCATGGCGCTGCTCTGTGCAGCATTCCTCTGTGAGTCCAATTAGTCCAAAGTGAAGGCCGGAAGTGGGTATGAGGCTCACTGGAACTGGATTGAATTAAATAACTTAGCAACAGCCCATTGTTGGATCAGTGAGTCTTTGTGGGACAGTTCTGGAGAGAACGTGAGTAAAACACCTGGAGTTGCTTTTTTGTTTTAACCACATCCAGGGAGTCTAACTTTTTCTATATATTTTTTGGTCCATGTTAGAATTTTGTTTTGAGGAATTATCACCCCTATCGGTGCTATAGCTTGTGCCATTATTTTTGATGGCCAGCATAGCCTGCAGAGATGAAGAAAAATACGAGGGTTCATCAAAAAGTATCCCCACTTTTTTTAACTAAGTTATATACAGTATCTAAAAGTACAGAAAAATTTTGAAGACCCCTCATATTAGTAAAGGGACATGAAATAAAAAAAAGGAATTCATGCACTGAATGCCTTTAAACGCACATGAACTTTAATGACATCTTAGTCTAAGTCCATAAGGTTCAATATTGAGTTGGCCCACCCTTTGCAGCTATAACAGCTTCAACTCTTCTGGGTAGGTTGTCCACAAGGTTTAGGAGTGTGTCTATTGGAATGTTTGACCATTCTTCCAGAAGCACACTTGTGTGGTCAGGCACATGTTGGAGGAGAAGGCCTGGTTCGCTATATCAGCTCTAATTCATCCCAAAGGTGTTCTATCAGGTTGAGGTCAGGACTCTGTGTAGGCAAGTCAAGTTCCTCCACCGCAAACTCACTCATCCATGCCTTTATGGACCTTGCTTTGTGCATTGGTGCGCAGTCATGTTGGAACATGAAGGAGCTATCCCCAAAGTGTTCTCACAAAGTTGGGAGCATGAAACTGTCCAAAATATTTTGGTATGCTGATGCCTTAAGAGTTCCCTGCACTGGAACTAAGGGGCCAAGCCCAACCCCTGAAAAACAATCCCACACCATAATCCCCCTTCCACCAAATGATTTGGAGCAGTGGCCCAATACTTTTGGCAATATAGTGAGGATCAGCGAGTTTGGGGTGGAGGAATTTGTCTGGCCTGACCTCAACCTGATAGAACATCTTTGGGATGAATTAGAGGGGAGACTGCGAGCCAGGCCTTCTCGTCCAACACCAGTGCTGACCTCACAAATGCTCTTCTGGAACAATGGTCAAACATTCCCATAGACGCACTCCTAAACCTTGTGGACAGCCTTCCCAGAAGAGTTGAAGCTGTTATAGCTCAATATTGAACCCTACAGACTAAGATTGGGATGCCATTAAAGCTCATGTGTGTGTAAAGGCAGGCATCCCAATACTTTTGGCAATATAGTGTATATTAATTAGAATCATTGTATACATTACCAAGGCTCGTTAATTTTGAATGTGCCTCACAGCAAGATAAATAGTTTCTGCTTTATTTTTTTTTAACTGCACCGTACTGTGTGCACGCTGTAGATGCCTTGGAGTACTATTCAAAATGATTAGCATCGCAACACAGCAGAGCAGACTTATTATCATTTGTGTGCATTGCAGTACTGCACATATTTACCTCACTGTACTGCAAAATGGTGAAGTACAGGGGCCTTTAAATCAAAAGTAGCTCACTGATTCAGACCCTCTTGGTTGATAATTAATGACAAAACAATGGCTATCTTAAATTATAAACTTTGACCAGAACTTTGACCATCAACTCCTACATCTTTAGTTCTCCCATGTGCTGTGTCGAAGAGACCATCAGGCAAGATTGGATCTTCCCCAGCTGCAAATTCCCACCAACTGCCCCCCCTCCCATTCAGTGTTGCCAACCTACCAGAATAAAATTCACTGACACAACACCCACATTTTACTGGCACATACTGGCAATTTCAAAACTTACGACAATTACATTTTTAAATGCAAATTGCAGTATTTATGCTACAAACAAACACAATATGCAATTAACAGTGTGATTTAGGGGAGATTTCAAGGTAGAATAAAATTTCTTGTTATTTTTGATATAGTTTCGTCACCTGCAGTGGGTATAGAAAAGTATCACCCCCCCCCCCCCCTTTAAAATAATCACATTTTGTTGCTTTGCAGCCTGAAACGAAGACAGATGCCGTTTGTTTTAGCCAGCTGCATTTAGTGGGAAACTCCAGTAACATCCCCTCTTACATTAGCTGTTAGTGGGAAACCCCAGTAACATCCCCCATACATTGGCTGCCAGTGGGGAGCCCCAGTAACATCCCCTCTTACTTGGGCTATCAGTGGGAAACCCCAGTAACACTCCCTTTACATTGGCTGCTTGTGGGGAGCCCCAGTAACATCCCCCTTACGTGGGCTGTTAGTGGGAAACCCCAGTAACATCCCCCTTACATTGGCTGCCAGTGGGGAGCCCCGGTAACATCCCCTCTTACATTGGCTGTTAGTGGGAAACCCCAGTAACATCCCCCTTACATTGGTGCCAGTGGGGAGCCCCAGTAACATCCCTTCTTACATTGGCTGTCAGTGAGAAACCCCAGTAACATCTGCAAGTTGCAGCCCAACACCACACCACACAATTTTTAATTTCAGAAATTTCAGTCCAGTCCCAACATGAACACATGCCTGATGCTGCGGTGCAGTGAGCGCACCACACCCGGTTCACCTGAGCCTCCCCCCATCCATCAGCCTAGGCTGGGAAGTTCCTGGCCCTGTCTGTGCCTGCCTGTGATACTTTTCTATACCCACTGCAGGTGACAAAAAGATGGGTTATATTAACCCACCCTTACTATATCAACAATAACAAGAAATGTTATTTTACCTTGAAATCTCCCCTAAATCACACTGTTAATTGCATATTGTGTTTGTCACTCATTAAATATACATACTCTAGTCTGTACAACCCCCTCAGGCCCAGTGCCCACTCAAGTCCCTCCGAGTCCCGACTATGTTCACTGCCAGGAGTGAGGGGAGAAAGACTCCTTTGGCCTGTCTGTCTCACTCTCAGTCTGTGTCCCAGGGGCTGGGGTCAAGTCCGACTCCCTTTAGTTTACTGCACTCACCAGACACCAGGGCTGACTGCAGGCTCAGCCAGGCAGGGGTCCATTGGTCCAAGACAAGCCCGTGCTGCATGTCTCCCAACCCGAGTCACACGTGCCTGCTGTGCTTTGTCCACTCCACCATGTCCACGAGGCTCCTGCCTTTTTATAGGCTGGCGGTCGTGTGGCGGGAAAAATGCACTGACATCATTGTAAGGTGCGGCGGGTGGGCTGGGCAGAGCGTCCGACTCGGCTCAAGATTGGATCTTCTCTGGGATTTCTGGAATTGCGCATGTGCAGTTCTGACCCGAGTCAGTCACTGCCATTTTTGCTGGCACTTTTCAGCTGCTATGGACTTTTACAGGCGGGAGAAAAATGCTTGTTTTTTATGGGCTGCCCGTAAATCTACTGGCGGTTGGCAGTACTGCTCCCTTTCCTACTGTCTCTTTTTCCTTGTCTCTGGCTTTCCCTGATTTCCCTCCTTGCATTATTATTATTATTATAGCGCCAACAGTTTACACAGCGCTTTACAACTTGAGGATAGACAGTACAAATAAAATACACTTAAATAGAGTAGGAATCAGAGGGCCCTGCTCGTTAGAGCTTACAATCTAAGAATTATGCAGTGGTTTACTGACCGCTTGGTTACTCCAAGGTTTTTGAGTGTTATCTTGGTGTATTGTTTATTTTCTGATTGATCATTGTACCTGTACCCTGATACCCAGTACCGGGACAGGGTTGTCCAGAGCTCAGGGCATGAATCCAGAATTGTGTCCCCTTCCCACTGTTAATACATTCCGTAGAATGGGTGTTGCGCCCATTCTTTACCCCTTTGCTTCACTGCGCCCAAGGCAGCTGCCCCTTCTGCTCACCCTTTGTCCTGGCCCTGATGATACCCAATTGTGATGGGCCATAATCCCTTAACTCTAATTGCCTACTATCACCAAACTGTCAATAAGACTATTGGACAAGAAAATTGCTGTGCAACTGATAATAAATATAAGCTTGCATTACTGCATATGAAGTAGGACATAATCTAACTTCCTTTGTGGTGAGCTGCCTCAACAAAGCATAGATATGAATGGTATAGGTGGATGATGCCCATTCATTTTTATCCTTTATTTGACATCACTGTTAGGCATTCGTACACACGATGCGACGGTCGTACGACCGGATGTCCAAAATCGTATGTCGGCTGTTGTGTCTCGCATACTGACATGCACTAAGCAATCGTACGACCAAGCCTAACGTAGTGATGTATTACGAGCTTATAACGAGGAAGTACAGGTCCATGTGATTTGTGAATTAGGAACGTAGGCTTACACAAACGGACACTTCCAAGCGTTCCTGACTTCTGAGCATGCGTGTTTTGCACATACAACTTGTTGGACCAACTTCTCTGTACACACGATACAACAGTCGTACGACTGCTTGTTGTACAACCAAATTTCTCTACTCATCCAACTTCAGTTGTATGACCGTCACGCGTTGGCTGTTGTAATCGCGCGTACTAACGGTCGGATGATCGTACAACAAGTGGTTGTACGACCGTTTTCATAGGCTTTAACCTCATTAAAAAAGACCCATAGAAATTATGACAGATTACGCTTTACACAGACTCAGCGCTAACAAACTTTTACATTCCCCACTGTGTTTATATACATGATAGCCAAGGTTACATCTGTGTCTCAATTTTAACAGCATGGAAACAGTAAAATAAACCTGTGTTGTGTCCAAAATGAATTGCAGAAACTTTATAATAAACGTTTCAGGATCATATATAATTTGAAACAAATGTACACATGCTGCAGGTGCAGAAGTGGCAGAACATTAACTGTACATAATGTGGAGCTACAGATATAAAGACGGATATTTTAAGGTGGTCTTGGTCAGTTCCGGAAGGTCAAAAACAAATGTTCAAGGTTGACTTCTTTTCAAAATACACTTTTACTTCTAGCCTAGACAGCGCTGTTGTTGACTCATTGAGAAACAGCTTTGGTTTTGTAACCCCGTTATAAAGCTAACAGAGGTTTAGGCAGTCTGTTTATTGCTCTTGCTTCGGGATACATTTTATTTTAGACTATTTTGTGCATGCTGCACTCATGAAATGCATTTGACAGCCTTTACAGAATAACATGTGCCTATAGGCCACATGCAAATGGAGAGGCGCAACACGTTTACCACAAGAAAATGTTTACTGACACTTTAAAACCCTGGAACACCCATGTTTAGGAGAAGATGTATTTATTATTTCACTCTACGGTGGTCTTAGACTTAAAACCTGTCCTGTTAAGGCTTGGACGCTGACACCATGATGTGTGCAGATGTTTGCTCCGTGCAGCACATTCAATAATTAGTTTCAAAACAAATAACTCTTTCGAGAAGAAATAATTCAGCATTTTTCCACATGCAAAGAAACTCGTGCAAGGTCACAGTGACTGGCCACCTGGCAGCCTTACCTAATTAGCCATGGTCTGGCTGGCCTGCTGGGGTTTTTTTCTTCTAAATGCTTACTGCACACAACAAATTAAGCAACATTAAAATCTGTGTAAACACCTTCACTGATAGGTTATAGAACTTTTTAGTAAACCTGCTGTGGTTTACTGCAAGAAACTTGTACCAGGTGTATGGAATAATGGTGCAAAAAAGCAGTGTGGCACAGAAAACCACTAATCTTAGATAAGAATCAGTGAATTGGCTGACATAAGTCAGAAATCTCAGGAGATTCGAACGGTTTTCTATGGGTCCAGGGTTTGTAAGAACCTAAATCTGTAAATTGGTCCAAACAGGACTACATACCGGTCACATATAACATCACAGCAAGTCCTTTCCCCAAACAGAAAGAGTGCCCTTTGGTTCTCAACCTCCAATCGATTTTAGTCACCTGGCAAAATCTAGAGGGGCATTGAATCCTTTGATGTCAGAGCCCTCGTCCCCAGTGATATCAGTAACCTAAAAGGTAAAATATGTCCTTAGTAGTGCAATGATGTCTTATAAGGGAAGGTGGGGGGTCTGCTGAGCACTATCAATTTACTATTATGCTGTGCAAAGTGAATATGCACCCTATTGGGATAATCTCTAATCATAGATCAGTTTTCAATAGTTTGCTTATACCAGTGGTGGTCAACTGGAGAATCATAGAGGGCCACACAATAGCAGCACATTTTCGCACCCCAAAGCCCAAGTTTCGTTCCTGCTGCATTTTTTGCATGTGTAACGCAATGCATACTGAAGAATTTGAAGTACAATAGCCCCCACCATTGGTCTCAGTGGGGATAATAACCCCCAGCATTGAGGTTGGTGAATGCAATAATAGCCTCCAGCATTGATGTCAGTGGATGCGATAATAACCCCCAGCATTGATGTCAGTGGATGCATTAATAACCCCCAGCATTGATGTCAGTGGATGCAATAATAACCCCCCAGCATTGATGTCAGTGGATGCGATAATATCCTCCAGCATTGATATCAGTGCATACAATAAGAACCCCCAGCATTGATGTCAGTAAATGCAATAATAACCCTCAACACTGGTTTCAGTACTATTAACATTAACACATATTAGTGGTTATTGGCTGTGAAAGTGAAGCCCCCATCCCTTTTCTGCATTTGTGGTCAGAGGCAGATATGTAACCCCACTCACCCTGCATTGATAGCCAGTGGCAGTGAAGGGTAACCCCCAAACTTCACCCACACATTGGTGGTCATGGCAGGGTTCATAGGAAGTTAACCATCCCATGCCCCCTGTATTTGTGCTAATGGCAGTAAAAGGTAACCCCCCCCATCTGTATTGATTCCCATGAATGTGAAAGTTACCCCCCCCCATATTGGTTGTGGTCATGCTGATGTATTGGTGGTCCTGACAGTGAAAGTGTTAACTCCCCGATATTGGTGGCCATGGCAGTGAAAATTTTAACCCTCCCATTCCCCCCTGTATTGGTGGTCATGACAATCATAGTTACCCCCTTGACATTAGTCATAAAGGCAATGAAAGTTAACCCCCCATATCCCCCTCCCATATTTGTGGTCACCGCAGTGAAAGTGTTAACCCCATCCCGTTATTGATCACTTACCCATTGCACGCTCCTGTTCCACTCTCTAACTTTCTTCCCAGGCCAGGGATTTACTTGTACTGTGGGCAGAGATAATTTCACCCACAGTATAGTCTTTCTTTCAGTGCTAGGTGCTGGAACACAGAAAGTGTTCCAACACTCAGCACCCCACTGCCACTCTGCCAATCTTTTATTAGCAGTTTGTCTGGAATTCAGCTTCAGCATATACAGTGAGGAAAATAAGTATTTGAACACCCTGCTATTTTGCAAGTTCTCCCACTTAGAAATCATCGAGGGGTCTGAAATTGTCATCGTAGGTGCATGTCCACTGTGAGAGACATAATCTAAAAAAAAAATACTATTTATTTGTATGATACAATTGCAAATAAGTATTTGAACACCTGAGAAAGTCAATGTTAATATTTGGTACAGTAGCCTTTGTTTGCAATTACAGAGGTCAAACGTTTCCTGTAGTTTTTCACCAGGTTTGCACACACTGCAGGAGGGATTTTGGCCCACTCCTCAACACAGATCTTCTCTAGATCAGTCAGGTTTCTGGCCTGTCGCTGAGAAACACGGAGTTTGAGCTCCCTCCAAAGATTCTCTATTGGGTTTAGGTCTGCAGACTGGCTAGGCCATGCCAGAACCTTGATATGCTTCTTACAGAGCCACTCCTTGGTTATCCTGGCTGTGTGCTTCAGGTCATTGTCATGTTGGAAGACCCAGCCTCGACCCATCTTCAATGCTGTAACTGAGGGAAGGAGGTTGTTCCCCAAAATCTCGCAATACATGGCCCCGGTCATCCTCTCCTTAAAACAGTGCAGTCGTCCTGTCCCATG
>BLSH010430924.1:1130553-1145134 GCA_018402905.1 Glandirana rugosa
ATACCCCACAGTAATTTTAACGTGACTATGGGTGACGTCTAGCGTTCCCGTCACACTAAACTTACGTAACACCTTTTACGTTTACCTAGTGCCCCAAAGGGTGTGTCGTAATCACATTTGGGTCAAATTTAGGAATCTACCATGGTCATAGAACTGTGTCACGCTAAAATCGAACCCTCGCTATCCAAAAACCGTGTCTTCTCGGATCTCATTTGACTCTATTTAAACGACAATGCATTCAAATCACACTGCCCTTGCGATCTGCAGTGGGTATCAGTGCAATTTTAATGACACCCCATACGCAGGTCACAAACACGGTGCATTTACTGACACCAGATTGCACCAAAGTCATGCATGCACCAATTTTGTAACCACACAGCAACCGTATCGCGAACGCGGTGAGGTTTAAGCCCATTAAAAATGAATTGGCTAATATTGCACCTCACTGAATAGCATGTGAATGGAACAGGAATTCAGCGCAGTTTCCGTGTAATTGACATAGTTACATACAGTGAGGAAAATAAGTATTTGAACACCCTGCTATTTTGCAAGTTCTCCCACTTAGAAATCATGGAGGGGTCTGAAATTGTCATCGTAGGTGCATGTCCACTGTGAGAGACATAATCTATAAAAAAAAATCCAGAAATCACAATATATGATTTTTAAACTATTTATTTGTATGATACAGCTGCAAATAAGTATTTGAACACCTGAGAAAGTCAATGTTAATGGGCAGCACAGTGGTGTAGTGGGTAGCACTTTCGCCTAGCAGTAAGAGGGTCGCTGGTTTGAATCCCGATCACGACACTACCTGCCTGGAGTTTGCATGTTCTCCCTGTGCCTGCGTGGGTTTCCTCCGGGTACTCCGGTTTCCTCCCACACTCCAAAGACATGCTGTGAGGTTAATTAGATTCTGTCTAAATTGGCCCTAGTATATGTATGAATGTGAGTTAGGGACCTTAGATTGTAAGCTCCTTGAGGGTAGGGACTGATGTGAATGTACAATGTATATGTAAAGCGCTGCGTAAAATTGATGGCGCTATATAAGTACCTAAAATAAAAATAAATAAATAATATTTGGTACAGTAGCCTTTGTTTGCAATTACAGAGGTCAAACGTTTCCTGTAGTTTTTCACCAGGTTTGCACACACTGCAGGAGGGATTTTGGCCCACTCCTCAACACAGATCTTCTCTAGATCAGTCAGGTTTCTGGCCTGTCGCTGAGAAACACGGAGTTTGAGCTCCCTCCAAAGATTCTCTATTGGGTTTAGGTCTGCAGACTGGCTAGGCCATGCCAGAACCTTGATATGCTTCTTACAGAGCCACTCCTTGGTTATCCTGGCTGTGTGCTTCAGGTCATTGTCATGTTGGAAGACCCAGCCTCGACCCATCTTCAATGCTGTAACTGAGGGAAGGAGGTTGTTCCCCAAAATCTCGCAATACATGGCCCCGGTCATCCTCTCCTTAAAACAGTGCAGTCGTCCTGTCCCATGTGAAGAAAAACACCCTTAAAGCATGATGCTACCACCCCCATGCTTCACAGTAGGGATGGTGTTCTTGGGATGGTACTCATCATTCTTCTTCCTCTAAACACGTTTAATGGAATTATGACCCAAAAGTTCTATTTTGGTCTCATCTCCCCACATGACTTTCTCCCATGACTCCTCTGGATCATCCAAATGGTCATTGGCAAACTTAAGACGTGCCTGGACATGTGCTGGTTTAAGCAGGGGAACCTTCCGTGCCAAGCATGATTTCAAACCATGACGTCTTAGTGTATTACCAACAGTAACCTTGAAAACGGTGGTCCCAGCTCTTTTCAGGTCATTGACCAGCTCCTCCCGTGTAGTTCTGGGCTGATTTCTCACCTTCCTTAGGATCATTGAGACCCCACAAGGTGAGATCTTGCATGGAGCCCCAGTCCGAGGGAGATTGACCGTCATGTTTAGCTTCTTCCATTTTCTAATGATTGCTCCAACAGTGGACCTTTTTTCACCAAGCTGCTTGGCAATTTCCCCGTAGCCCTTTCCAGCCTTGTGGAGGTGTACAATTTTGTCTCTAGTGTCTTTGGACAGCTCTTTGGTCTTGGCCATGTTAGTAGTTGGATTCTTACTGATTGTATGGGGTGGACAGGTGTCTTTATGCAGCTAACGACCTCAAACAGGTGCATCTAATTTAGGATAATAAATGTAGTGGAGGTGGACATTTTAAAGGCAGACTAACAGGTCTTTGAGGGTCAGAATTCTAGCTGATAGACAGGTGTTCAAATACTTATTTGCAGCTGTATCATACAAATAAATAGTTTAAAAATCATACCTTGTGATTTCTGGATTTATTTTTTTAGATTATGTCTCTCACAGTGGACATGCACCTACGATGACAATTTCAGACCCCTCCATGATTTCTAAGTGGGAGAACTTGCAAAATAGCAGGGTGTTCAAATACTTATTTTCCTCACTGTATGTGCAGTTGGTCAGGCACCAGGTCCTGACAGGCTTCGGGACTCATCTATTCTTTAGTCTTGTTATTGTGAGATATACAGCATTATACTGGCACCGGGCTGGTCAGCAGTAGGTTCAGGTCTCATAACAATGTTTAAAAACATGACATGACCACATGCAAGTTACATGAGCTTGTGATCTAAATGCTTATATGGACAATGTTGACAAAAGTTGAACGATAACCATGACCACATCATGCTGAGCAGTGAGTTTGCCTTAAAGGGGTATGGTTAAATAGAGCCTGAGCCTACTCTATTCTGCAGCCCTTGCTCCTACGATATGCCTTATTTACTGTACCAAGCAAGAATCTCAAAAACACACATTAAAGCGGAGTTCCACCTACAAAAAGTGAATCTGCTGACTTTTAACAATCGGACACTTACCTGTCCCAGCCTCCAGCGATGCGGCCGCCCGAAAGCTCGCTCCTCTCTCTCTCCCCTCGGTGGCACCGGCATCACAAGTGTGGGCGCCCGGTTTTGGCTTCAAAGTCGGGAGTGCACTGTGCATGCGTGAGTTGTGCTGCGCTTTGTGAATGGTTGGCATGTCTTCTGGGACCTGTGACGTGTCCCAGAAGATCGCCAGGTGGGAGGGGGGAAGGTGAACTCCCTTCCGGTTCCGCGGCACCAGGACAGGAAGTGCAGCTGGGACCCTGTCAAAACAGGGTCCCAGCTGCCCCCCAAAAAATGACATGCCAATTGTGGCATGTCTGGGTGTCATCTCCCCTTAAAGTGGAAGTTCCACTTTTGGGTGTAACTCCACATAAAGCTCAAGATTATAACAAAATTAAACTCTTTCATATGTTTTTCTGTCAATAGAATATACACAAATAGCAAACGCTACTCCTAACTCAAAGGAGAACTTATTGAAGGAAAGGCAACCAGCAAATGTTGAGACAATGAAAATTTTACAATATAATTTACAGCAGAGCTTACAGTGTACAGAGGTCAGGAGTAAGTAACATATAGCACAGGTGAGTGGGTTTTTTTGGGGGTTCGGAAAGTAACCATCCCCCGGGGCGGCCGGTGGCACGGCACTACCACCCCCTCCCTTGTTTGCCGGACCGTCTGCTGGACTTACCCCATCTAGGTGGCGGGTGACGGGTGGGCTGCGGGCAGCGGCTCCCGCTCTGTCCTATTCTCCATCGTGGCGGTATCCGTGTGTCTCCTCCTCCTAGGCATCCAATAGGATCACCTGTCCTTTCAACCGATTGGGTGACGGGTCTCAGTGTTAGAATAGCGAATTTTCATTTGCTATTGTAATACACCTAGGTGGGCTGGGAGAGCACACTCTGCACCCTGAGCCCACTCTATTTTGAAGCCTATTAGAGCCTCTGGCTCTAATCAGTGCTTCAAAAAAAACACCTGACATTGTAATTTATCCTGAAAGGGGCCGGGCCCATGGGTAGGGGGGCAGCGGCATGGATAGGGGAGGCGATGTCTGTGTGCCCTCAATGGATGAGCCGCCACTGGCACAACTTACAGTAAAGCAGCAGTGTGGGATATGTCTGGGATTTGCACTGTGAATGGTTTCAAAGCAGTTTCCTATTACATTGCTGGCAAGTGGTAACGTGCACCACTACATCAGTGATGACTTTTGGCAAAGTGTCTTGAGATATACGTGGTCAATTGTGCAATGCTATCTTATATTGGTGGTAAGTGCCCAACTACATTTATGTTTAGTAGTGATATTCTATTTTACATTGGTGTTTAGTGTCAGTGTAAGGCTCACTTACATTGGAGGTCAGTGTTGAAGTGCCTCCTTACATCTGTGGTCAGTGGTGAGGTGCCCCTTTACATAAATGGTAAGTGGTGACAAACCACCTTACATTGCTGTTCAATAAAAAAGTACCCCCTTGCATTGGTGCTCAGTTATGAATTTCCGTGTACATTGGAGACATTAATATAGTTCCCCTCACACTGATAGTCAGCGGTAAAGTCTTCCCCTACATTGGTGATCGATAGTGAAATTCTCCTTTACATAAGTGGTTAGCATAGGGCAGTGGTTCTCAACCCTGTCCTCAAGTATTCCCAACAGGTCATGTTTTGGGAATTTAGATAAAATAACCGCCCAAAATACCAAGCCATTGATTCTTATTTAAAGCACCTGTGCAAGATAAAGGAAACCCTGCAAACATGGCCTGCTGGGGGTACTTGAGGACAGGGTTGAGAACCACTGGCATAGGGCATGTAGTGTAGTACCTACTTACATTAAAGGTTAGTGGTGTAGTTCCCCAAATGCTGGAAGTCACTAGTGAAGTGTTATTTTACATTGGTGGTAAAATAACAAAGTTCCACCTTACTTTGGTGATTAATGCCCTTACATTAATGGTCTGTGGTAAACTGCCACCATACACCATACATTGGTGGTGTGGTGAGCGTAGTGCCCTCTTACATTGGTGGTCATTGTACAGCCCCCTTACATTTTTTTTGATCCAGATTTTATTTTTTGATTTTTATTATAACAAATAAACAACAACAAAATCAACCCTTTAAAAAAAATGAACAAACATTCAAACCAAGGTCAAATCGCTTTTCCAAACAGTATCAGCATCAGTACATTTGATACATCATCATCTACCTCATTTTCCCAAGGTATTCGCTGTACTCAATGTACTGCGCCCTTACATTAGTGGTGTGTATAGTGCCTCCTTATGTTAGTGGTCAATGTATTGCTCCATTTACATGAGTGGTACATACCAGTGTTTCATTTTCTTATAGATGGCAAATAAAATAACGGAGGGAGCAAAGTTGACAATGAACAATGAGGGGGAAGAAGGAGTGGATTTTTTAAGAGAACCTGTTGCTTTGCATTAGCACATTCTTATAAAGTTTATTGTATATCATAAAACAGAGTGAGCATGAAGCATAAAGCATGTCAGAGTCTTTCGGTTGTCACATTGTACCATGATTTACCAATGGAAGACATAATGGGATATACCAGAATATGTTAGTTGAATGTGGCCCAAAAAATCTACCCACTCTGTGCCAAACAGCGCTTAGAACAAACAAGAAACAAATACATAACATACTCACAGAAATCAATCATATACACATACTTAATGTGCCATTGCCTTTCTTTCTTTACATTTACATTTTAAGTGAATCTGTAGTTATTAACCCCTTCCTTACCGGGCCATTTCTGACACTCCTCTCCTACATGTAAAAATCATCATTTTTTTGCTAGAAAAATACTCAGAACCCCCAAACATTATATATGTTTTTTTAGCAGGGACTCTAGGGAATAAAATGGCAATCATTGCAACTTTTTATATCACACGATATTTGCGCAGGAATTTTTCAAACACGTTTTTTTTGGAAAAGAAACAGTTTAGTGAATTAAAAAAATACAAAACAGTAAAGTTAGCCCAATTTTTTGTATGTTGTAAAAGAGGATGTTACGCCGAGTAAATTGATACCCAACATGTCACGCTTTAACATTGCGAACACTCGTGGAATTGAGCCAAACTTTGGTACTTAAAAATCTCCTTAGGCGACGCTTTAAACATTTTTACAGGTTACATGTTTAGGGTTACAGAGGAGGTCTAGTGCTAGAATTATTGCTCTTGCTCTAACACACGCTGCGATACCTCACATGTGTGGTTTGAACACCGGTTACATATGTGGGCGGGGCTTACGTATGCGTTCACTTCTGCGTGCGGGGACGGGGCGGACTTTAATTTTTTTTTTTGTTATTATTATTTATTTTACTTTTTTTTATTTTTACACTGTGTCTTTAATTTTTTTTTTTTGATCACTTTTATTCCTATTACAAGGAATGTAAACATCCCTTGTAATAGGAATGGTAAGTGACAGGTACTCTTTATGGAGACATGTGGGGTCAATATGACCTCACATCTCTCGTGCAGGCTGGAAAGACTGAGATCAGAAAAAAAAATTCCGATCCCAGCCTTTCCAGCTGTGATCACGGCTTTGTTTAATAAAGCCGGCCCGGGCGTGACGTCATAACATCGCGCCCGGGCCTCCGAGGGTCATAGAGATGACTGGTGACCAGATGGTCATCAGTCATCTCCCTGATGACACTCCAGCGGCGATGGATCTCTTCTCCCTGCCGCCGATCGTACGGGCGGCACGGGAGAAACACCGAATGGCGGCGGGAGGGGAGGGACGTCCCCTCCCGCTGCCTACAAGAACGATCAAGCGGCTGAACTGCTGCTATGATCATTCTTATGGTGTGCAGAATCGCCAGCTGAAAAAAATTATATCTGAATGGTGCCTCTAGGTGCTGGCACCATTCAGATATCCCCCCTCAAAGTCTAGGACGTCCATGGACGTCCTACCGGCGGGAAGGGGTTAAAGGGTAACTCCACTTTCTTGGGAAAAAAATTGCAAATAAAAAAAAATAATATAGCATATAAAATTGAGATACAAGTCATATTGTAATTGAATGTTATTAAAAATCGACTTTCCTTTTCAGTCTTCGATTCTCTGTAAAGTACAATGCATTATGGCTACCTGGAGGTGTTCTGTACACAGAATGTGTACAGAACGCCCCCCAGAAGCATAATTGTATGCTTGACTGATTGGCTCACTGATTTTCCCAGAAGTCTACACTGAGATGCAAGTCAGATTTTTGGCATCCCCTGCAATAAAAATGTAATTTTTGGTAAGATACTCCCAATAGGAACACATCCAAAGGGATGTAGACCCAGCAGTTTTCCTCATTAGAGCCCTGGTTCTGCAGCAGCTTGTTGATAATTATGAAACCACTCCAATTAAAATCACTCAGCACATGGGCACAGAGGACCAATGATTTCTTCAGAAGTACAAAAGGTAGGAATCTGCAACAATGTTTGTTAAAATCCCTGTAATTTACATATATCACCCAGAGAGGAATGTCTTTTCCTCAACAAAAGTGGTGTTACGCTTTAATGTATTGTATGTTATATATTATGGTAAATGTTACACATTTTAATGCTTTTATTTCTTAATTGGGTTGATATGAATTATTGAATCTAAATTACCTATGAAACACCTGCTAGACACTTTGGATGTTCCCCAAATCTCCTAGATGGACCGTCATCAAAATGCCTCTCCTTCCCAAGTTGTTATATCCATTCAGGGTTCTTCCCATCCCAGTCCCCCCTTATATCCTCCGCATATTGCAAGGTCGAATCTTAAAATTTATCTGGGGTAATACCAGACAGCCACTGAAGTGGGGTGAGTGCACATCTATGTGGGGCACAGAGTCCGAGCACTTATACAGCACCTTATAAGATTCTGGCACTAAATACTTCACCTGCATTGGGACTGTATTTATGAACTTGAGTCCAATATATCTATAGGAGCATGATTACATGTAGTAGCACGGTGTAGCTACATTGCACTGTGCACTTCATCTATATTGGGACTATATCTACTGATCTGAGTTCAATCTATTCTTATTACTATGGTGGTCACATGCAGTAGCGTGGTGTAGTATCAACACTTCAACTGTGTAGTTTTGCCACATTAGAAAATGTTACCACTGAAGCTGATTGCAACCATCTTGTGACGATCATTTACTGTAATATGTGGCACTGGATTTTTTTACTTTGATTGGAATACCAGACCGCCACTCAATAGATCTCTTCTGTATACTCCAAAAATTAGGGGTGGGTTATATTGCCCATTATTACAAAGCAGCCCAGATTGCTTCTATTGCCCAATTACATGCAAGTAATGTGGCTCCGCTTTGGACACTTATAGATGTCCTGGATATTGACCCTATTTCTCTTTCTTGCATACCATGGATTCCCCCGGAGCATCATCCTAAACCTCTAAACCCAATTCTAACCCATATCCTGACGGACTGTGATTCCATTAAATACTCTGCATGCCTGATATCCCCCCACCTCCCACTCTTACCACTACTTAACTGTCCTTTGTTCCCAGATGTTTTCAATGGTGGAAACACAAAGGTCTCACTACGGTTCGTTCTTTGCTCATGGCCTGGGGAATTTGTTCATACCAAAATCTACAGAACTCTCACGAGATCCCCGAATCGGAACAATTCCAATATATGCAAATGTGCCTCTTTTTAGAATCTCTAACCAAATACCATGAACATCCATTACTGTCCACCGCTTTCAAAACTAGATGTCGAACCAACCCTACTACCCAGGGTCTGATCTCTCTGTTTTATTCCTTTATACTGAATAATACTGGAACACATACCCCCCTGTACTGTGGCAAATGGGTAAATGGCCTTGGCTCTGCTCTACAGCCAGGAGACTGGGGTAAAATGTGCGAAGCCCTGTTTAAATCTTCCCGCAATGTCCTGGCTCTTGAAAATTCTTTCAAAGTTAAGTCCCGCTGGTACTTTACCCCAGCCAGGATTGCAAAATATCTTCCATCATACCCGCCCAATTGCTTCCAAGATTGCCCAGATTTGGGTGATATGAAACATATACTGTATGGTGGACTTGTCCTAAAGTCCGGAGGTTATGGATTAGGGTATACACACTGGTTGATACGGTCCTTCATGTAAACTTTTGGAGAGACCCATGGGAAGCACTTTTACATAAACCTATAGCAGATGCCACCCATCGGGAACAAACCCTACTTACTCATATTTTTATGGCGACGAAGCAAACTATAGTGGGGTCTTGGAAAACACCACTTCTGAGCTTTGAAGAGGTTGGGTTCACGCCACACTCATTAAAGAAAGGCTGGCAGCGATCCTTAAGGACAAGTACGAGAAATTCCAATGGACTTGGCAACTATGGATAGACCACTTCCCACTTTCAGCCAAATGACCTCCCAATTCCTAGATCTGTGAAAGCTCCATGCACTGCAGCGTAAAGTCCCTGGGTGCCTAATTTCCTCCTACATTTCCTTCCCCTCCATTTCTCTTTCTTTTATTACTCTGTTTTTACCTGCTTCCTCCCCTCTTTGTTGAGCTTCTGTAGGCTCTAGTGTAGTTGGCTGCCATTCTGACCTATGAAATTCCCTGGTTGAAACGAAAGTGTAGCTGATGTAGCCAGCTACACCTTGTGAAGATAGTGGAGTAAAATAATGTGATTTCTGCTCTGTTTAGTGTGAGGAAGAGGGGTAGTGCCAGAGGTGATCCCTGTCCTCTGACTCCCCAGTGGTGATCCTTGTCCTCTGACTCTCCAATGGTGATCCCTGTCCTCTGACTCTCCAGCGGTGATCCTTGTCCTCTGCCTCTCCAGCCATGATCCTTGTCCTCTGCCTCTCCAGCGGTGATCCCTGTCCTCTGCCTCTCCATCCATGATACCTGTCCTCTGCCTTTCCAGAGGTGATCCCTGTCCTCTGACTCTCCAGTGCTGATCCCTGTCCTCTGATTCTCCTATGGCTATATTTGTCCTCTGCCCTGCCAGTGGTGATCCCTGTCCTCTGACACTTCAACGGTGATCTCTGTTCTCTGACTCTCCAGTGGTGATCTCTGTTCTCTGACTTACCAACGGTGATCCCTGTCCTCTGACTCTCCAGCGGCGAGCCCTGTCCTCTGACTTTCCAGCTGTGATCCCTGTTCTCTTCCCTGCCAACGGTGATCCTTGTTCTCTGACTCTCCAGTGGTGATCCCTGTCTTGTGACTTTCCAGCGGTGATCCCTGTCCTTTGACTCTACAGCCACGATGCCTGTCCTTTGATTCTCCAGCCGTGATCCTTGTCCTCTGACTCTCCAGCTGTGATCTCAGTCCTTTGCATCCCCAGCCATAATTCCAGTCCTCTGCCTGTCCAGCATTGATTCCTGGACTCTCCCTCTCCAGCAGTGGTCCCTGTCCTCTGCCTCTCCAGTGGTGATCTCTGTCCTCTGACTCTCCAGCGGTGATCCCTGTCCTCTGACTCTCCTATGGTGATATCTGTCCTCTGCTCTGCCAGTGGTGATCCCTATGATCTGACTCTCCAGCGGTTATCCCTGTCCTCTGACTCTCCAGCAGTGATCCCTGTCCTTTGACTCTCCGGCGGTGATCCCTGTCCTCTTACATACCAACAGTGATCCCTGTCCTCTGACTCTCCAGTGGTGGTCCCTGTCCTCTGCCTCTCCAGCAGTGATCTCTATCCTCTTCCCTGCCACCCATGTTTCCTGTCCTCTGCCTTTCTTCTGGTGACCTCTGTCTTGCCAGCGGTGGCTCCTGTCCTCTGTTGTGTCAATTGTTATCCCTGTCATCTGCCTCTTCAGCAGTGACCCCTGTCCTCTACCCTGCCAGCTATGACCCCTGAGCTTTGCTCTGTCAATATTGACGCATGTCCTCCACCCTGCTTACCCCTGTCCTCAGCTCGTCCCCTGCTGACCTTCCATCCTTTGCCCTGCTGACTCCATGTACACTGCCCTGTTCCCTCCTGTCCTTTGCCCTGCTGACTCCATGTACACTGCTCTAAAAAACAATCGCCTCTGTACACTGCCCAAAAAAAACAATAGCCTCTGTACACTGCCCTAAAAACTGCTGGTCCTATCCTCTGCCCTGCTGACACACTGTACACTGCCCTGCTGACCTCCCATCCTCTGCCCCCCTGAAATTTTTTACTGCACCCCCACATCAGGCAGGCTAGATCCGAAGGAACCGAACAAATGTTAAAAAAAAAAGTTTGAAACAAGAAAATACAATATACCTTTCTATCTATTTACTAATGTTAGTAGCATAAGGATTAAGAAATAGACTGAGAGAGTTTAGTTCTGCTTTAAGGTGGGTTGCAGTGTGCTGTGTAAAAATGCAGACATACTGCACCAAACCCCACCTCATGTCATTGTTGGCATAGGAATGAATGAAGTGTCATTTGTGACATGCTACATTTTTCTGCAACGCACAAAACCCCACCTAATGTGACTGCCAATATAGGATTGAATGAAATGTCATTTGTGCCATTTTGATAAAATTGAAAAAAAGGTAAACAATGTCTTGTGCAACAATGCAAAGCACAGCCTGTACACAACAGACATCAGCCTGCATGATAAAACAGCTCCATTTAGCAGGCGCAGGGTGTTTCAAGCACCACTATTATCCCTGCCCCCTATTTCACCCCTTCTCCGCTCCCTACCCCACCCTCTGTCCCTTATTTTGCCAGAACAAAGATGGCAGACCTATTTCCAGTGCATTTTTATACAAGAGGTGCTCTCTGGACTTTATGAAGACTTTTCATGAAAGTCGTACTCTGACAGATTTGCAACTTATGTTACTGACGGCTACGTTAGTACAACTATTTTCTTTCGTAAAACAATCGCACTATTCATTTTGTCCAATTCTGTTATGTTTTACTAAGTTGAAGACCTGAATGAATGGATTAATTAACAATATGTCACTTAGCATCAAGTATTCCATGTACTATGACCATAATTAAAAACAATAAGCAGAGAGATTTCTCAGCAGCGCACTTCATATAAATGAGCGTTATCTGAGAGGCAGAGATTAGGAATATTTGTTTTTCATGGCTTGGGTTAGAATGATGTCAACAGGTATAAACTGAGAGGTTAAAGGAGGTTATAAATCTGTATATTATTTCAGGTCAATGAAGAAACTGTGTTAATTTAATTCTTCCTAAACACCTTCATTTTTGGATGACAGAAAACAGAACCGCTATTTGTTTAGGATTAATATCCACTTGGGCAATGTGTTTATTTTCTTTGCCTTTGTAAACGAGGTGCTTTTGATTGCTCTTGCTATACCAAACCCTTCGACTTAGATAATGAGACGCTTATTCCAGCAAACACTCCTCTTGTAAACTGCTGACCACCAACATGTACGGAGGTGTAAATCTGACTATATTCAATGCTGGAGTCAGAAATAATATCACAAAGCTTACTGTAGTCTCACAAGTATGATGTCACTGATCAGGGTGGAGCAGAGGCCATGAAAAAACCACAAATCATAACATTGGTTTTCAGTTAGCCTTTAATAACCTATGTCAGTGGTAACAATAAGAAACAAAAGCTTGCAAGACCAGAAAAATCGCATGATTAAATAATTATTATGTAAACCTAAAATGTATGTAAATCACTCAAATTTAATTTAACCTTTAACCCCTAAATGCCCTCTCCCAGCTTCTGTATCATGGGACTGCTGTAATTGGCTCTCACAGGGGTCACATGATCAGGAGCCTGTTTCACAATCATAAACTGTGACTGTCCCTGACAGCTCGGTCAGTATGCTGAGAATACGCAGGGAGTATGCCCTTAGCACACATCCTCCTATCGCCATGGATGTACAGTATCCCACAAAAGTGAGTACACCTCTCACATTTTTGTTAATATTTTATTCTATCTTTTCATGTGACAACACTGAAGAAATGACACTTTGCTACAATGTAAAGTAGTGAGTGTACAGCTTGTATAACAGTACATTTGCTGTCCCCTCAAAATAACTCAACACACATCCATTAACGAGCAGGGCCCTCTGATACCTCTTGTACCAAATTGTGATGTAACTGTACTGTCTGCCTTCATTTTGTAAAGCGCTGCGCGAACTGTTGGCGCTATATAAATCCAGTATAATAATAATAATTAATGTCTAAACTGCTGGCAACTAACGTGAGTACACAAATTGGGCCCAAAGTGTCAATATTTTGTGTGGCCACCATTATTTTCCAGCACTGCCTTAACCCTCTTGAGCATGGAGTTCACCAGAGCTTCACAGGTTGCCACTGGAGTCCCCTTCCATTCCTCCATGATGACATCACGGAGCTGGTGGATGTTAGAGACCTTGTGCTCCTCCACCTTCCGTTTAAAGATGCCCCACAGATGCTCAATAGGGTTTAGGTCTGGAGATATGCTTGGCCAGTCCATCACCTTTACCCTCAGCTTCTTTAGCAAAGCAGTGCTAAATGTATGTATGTAGTATGTTTAGGGTCGTTATTATGTTGGAATACTGACCTGCGGCCCAGTCTCCAAAGGGAGGGGATCATGCTCTGCTTCAGTATGTCACAGTACATGTTGGCATTCGTGGTTCCCGCAATGAACTGTAGTGCCGGAAGCAGTCATGCAGTCCCAGACCATGACACTCCCACCACCATGCTTGACTGTAGGCAAGACACACTTGTCTTTGTACTCCTCACCTGGTTGCCGCCACACATGCTGGACACCATGTGAAACAAATACGTTTATCTTGGTCTCATCAGACCACAGGACATTTTTCCAGTAATCCACATCCTTAATCTGCTTGCCTTCAGCAAACTGTTTGCGGGATTTCTTGTGCATCATCTTTAGAAGAGGCTTCCTTCTTCGATGACTGCCATGCAATCTAATTTGATGCAGTGTGCGGCGTATGGTCAGAGAACTGACAGGCTGACCCCCCACTCCTTTAACCTCTGCAGCAATGCTAGCAACACTCATACGTCTATTTCCCAAAGACAACCTCTGGATATGTTGCTGAGCACAGGCACTGAACACCTTTGGTCGACCATGGAGAGGCCTGTTCTGAGTGGAATCTGTCCTGTTAAACCACTGTATGGTCTTGGCCACTGTGCTGCAGCTCAGTTTCAGGGTATTGGCAATCTTCTTATGGCCTAGGCTATGTAGAGCAACAATTCTTTTTATCAGATCCTCAGAAAGTTCTTTGCCATGAGGTGCCATGTTGAACTTCCAGAGACCAGTATGAGAGAGTGAGAATGATAACATCAAATTTAACACACCTGCTCCCCATTCACATCTGAGACCTTGTAACACTAACGAGTCACATAACACTGGGGAGGCAAAATGGCTTGGGCCCAATTTGGACATTTTCACTTAGGGGTGTACTCAGTTTTGTTGCCAGCGGTTTAGACGAAATGCCTGTTGTTGAGTTATTTTGAGGGGCAGCAAATTTACACTGTTATGCAAGCTGTACACTCACTACTTTACATTGTAGCAAAGTGTAATTTCTTCTGTGTTTTCATATGAAAAGACAGATTAAAATATTTAAAAACATGTGAGGGGTGTACTCACTTTCGGGACATACTGTATATGTGCAATGGCTGTGCATTAAAACCAACCTTTTTGCTGCTGCATATATGCATTATAAAGATGTTTATGTGTTTTTGTAATTTCAAAAGTTGTTTCCAAAATTTTTTAAACCTGCAACTTTCTTTAACCACTTGACCTCCGGAAGATATACCCCACCCCACCCCCCCCCATGAGCAGTTTTGA
>BLSH010430924.1:1155733-1170466 GCA_018402905.1 Glandirana rugosa
AATTCCAGAGACACGTCGATCCGGTACGGACGAACGTGCCGGAAGAGGTGGCTTCGACGTTAGCATCCCCGATCCTCGCGGCGGTGGCGAACCCGCTACTCGAGGCACGACGTTCACAGGTACACACCCCAACCACGCCCCTGACGCCGAGGGTAGAGGTGAGGGACGCACCGGTGGTACTGTCCACCTCACCGGACGGGCAAGAGGAGGCCCCTGACGACGACGCCGCTGCTCGCCTCCCATGGAAACAGTTCCATAGCGAGGTACCACCCGACCCCACGGAGGCCATAGACTTCTTTTGTTTCTCTTGGTGCTGGTTCCCCCTCATTGGGAGGACAAGTTTTTGTATATGCAGTTGTTTTTGGGTTAAGAAGGACACCTGAACTTGGTGAGTGACACTACAGTATGATGCTTTAGACTAATAGGACCTATTTTTCACCTGTCAAAAGTTCTCTTTGTTTTCTTCAGATACCGGAGGCACCCCAGCCCACCATGGAGCGATACCTTGACAAAGGTACCCTCCGCTCGTCGCCGCAGCAGCAGTCCCCGGAGGAGAACGGGCAGGCCACTCCACCTGTCATGGTGGCCACGCAGGGAGTGGAGATGGGAGCCGCAGTCCCCGCACCAACCCCACACATGGACACTTGCAGCACGGAGCTCATCGCCCAAGCGGTGGCGGCGCTCCTAGCCCCTACGATTGCAGCTTCGGTGGAGAAGGCCGTGCAAGCAGGCATGGCCTAGCTGCACAGAGACCTTAAAGAACATGCCGCCAGACTCACTGAAGCAGAGCAGCGCATAGCACATGTGGAAGAGGAGCTCTATCAAACACAAAACTCCGACCGTGCACAGGAGGATCAAATAAAGCTGATAGTGGAGAAGCTCAAGGACCTCGAGAACAGATCCAGGAGGAGAAACTTAAGGTTTATTGGGGTCCCTAAGTCCATCCATCCTACAACTCTCCCCCAATTCTGTGCCGTTAAGATCCCGGGGGTGTTGGGCCTTAAAGGGCCCTTTCAAGTAGAACGGGCACACAGACTAAGCCCCCCTGGGACAGAACGCGCCTCACCAAGACCAACCATACAAAATACCTAAATTACGCAGACAAGCACAATATCCTGCAGAAATTCAGACAATCTAAATCCCTAATAATAGATACAGCGAAAATCCTTATCTTTGCGGATTATTTGGCACAGGGGGCAAAAAAGAGAAAATCTTTCCAGACCGTCTGCTCTGAATTATTCAAGCAGAATATAAGATTCATGCTAGCATTCCCTGCAGTTCTCCACCTTAAAGCACCATCAGGTGAACAGATGACTTTCCATGACCCGACCGAGGCCGAACATTTCCTACGCTCCCAGGACCCGGCAACATATGCGTCAGTGACCAGCAAAGACCCCCACATCCAATGCCCTCAAAGAAGCCCAAGGAAAGAATCTGCCAAAAGGCTAATGACCAATGGCCCTAACCATATGGACATCTGAACCTGATGCAGCTGAACTGGATGAACCATCTCATCTGAGACCCTCTTCACCCAGGATCAGACAGATGAGTATACCATCTCCTCCTGCTCTATTTGCAAGGAACTACTATCCACCACGAGATGAATCCTTTTGCTCTGACACTCTCCTTTTGAATCGGGCATTCCCTCTTTTTCAAAAGAACTTCTAGCTATCCTTCTAGAATATACACTATGTTCTTCTTTCAAACTACCTGTCTAACTATCAGGTGGCAAAAGCAACATGCTCTTGCAAACATGATAACCATTTTTTTTATCTATACTCTGTTCTATTTTCTCTAGGCAACTTATCTTTCACATAGGCTGCCTCCCACACAAAAACTAAGTGCATCCGCACCATACACACTAGGGGCCTATTATAGACACATCCCAAAATTTTCTACAGGGATATACCGCACCGCGTGTGTGATAAAGCTGTACGGGAGACGCGATACTTGCAGTACTACCATGTGAAAAAAGTGAATAGGCTCGGAAGCCGTAGGAAGGAAAACAGGAGTTCTAATCCTGTTTCACAAAAACTTCATGGGAGAAATTGTATCCACAGACACAGACACTCAGGGAAGAATAGCCACTGCCCATATCAGAAGGGGAAACAGGGATTTGAATATAACCTGTATATATGCTCCAAACAACCCAGGACCTACATTTTTCACAGACATCTCCACTCACCTTCTAAAGCACCCTCTCACCCCTCATGTGGTGGGAGGAGACTTCAACTCCCTCATGCATACCCTAGAAGACAAATCGTATCCCTCACCTCTTCACTGAACCCCTAATTTCATTAGTAACAAATTCAGAATTTCACGAAATGGCCATATCCAACCATACACCAATATCTATAACACTAAACGACCAACCTACCACTCCAAACCTGAGACTGTGGCGATTCCCAGCCCATCTCTCCAATAATCTTGATTTCCGCAAGTACATCCACACGGCATGGGAAGAATACACCTCCACAAACCAAGAACACCAATCCAATCCCAATTTATTCTGGGAAGCAGGAAAGGCCTTCTTAAGAGGGAAGGTAATCTCCTATGCCGCATCCTTTAAAAAACAAACACTGACGAAGTTCCGTTTAGCTAGCTCACAGCTAATGTATGCAAACCCAACGGCATGAATAGTGGCAGCCGGAACTCTATACCCGGAGCTTCGGCTATTTAAAGGCATGAGACAGGGGTGCCCACTATCACCCCTACTATTTAACCTAGCCCTCAAACCTTTATCCAGATTCCTAACATCTGCAGCCCCCCTTCATGGTGTGTGTGTGCGCGGCCAAGAACTCCGTACTGCCCTGTTTGTGGATGATGTCCTCATTTTCACATCAAATCCAACTGCGGACATACACGTCATCAAGGAAATCTTCAACAAATTCTGTAACTTTTCAGGTTTACGCATAAATTATTCCAAAAGTGAAATACTCCCCCTTGGCACCACTAAAAATCATCGCTGGGCACAACATTCTCCCTTTTCGATAGCGACCTCACATATCACCTATCTGGTCATACAGATTGGTAAGACCCCCCCTCCTCTCTGTACTCTCTGAATTACCCCCCTTATTCTCAAAGATCTCACAGGAATTAACTTGGTGGATGGACCTTCCGCTATCGCTCCTGGGGAGATGTCATCTCTTTAAGATGGTGAGTTTTGCCAGACTATTGTACCACATGCAAACCCTGCCTCTATTACTTAAGCACAAAGATATTCAAAACCTGAGCACCTCCATCACAAAATTCCTATGGCAAGGCAAAAAGCCTTACATAGCACTGGCAAGACTATACTCTCCCAGGAGCGAAGGTGGTTACCCCACATTAGGTTATATAAAATCACTTGCCTCCTTCGTACAAGTATGGATTGGATAGCTAACACCTCACACCACTCTAACGTTTTATTGCAATCAAGCATGGTTACCCCCCTGGCTCTACCAGCCCTATTACATACAAAATGGAAACACCTTCCTACACATTTTTGGCAAAATCTCTTATTGAGAGATACCATCATATCATGGAGAGAAACTAGGAAACTCCAGAAACTGCCACCATATATCTCCCGACATATGCCCATAAGAGGCAACCCTCAGTTTCCTGCACCACAGGAATGCTCTGCTTTCCAAATATGGGAAGCTCATGGATTATCGTGCCTAACTTCGCTCTACAACGATGAAACAGGCAAACCTATACCCTTTCCTGACCTCATGAACTTATACAATCTACCCTCTTCTCACACCTTCTATCATGCCCAATGCATTAGCTACATGCGGGCCATCCACAAGAACACTATTAACAACATCCAAACCTCCTTCATTGACCAGTTACTCACTAAAGGCTCATTTTCGATTTCGGACATCTACAAACCCCTTCTACAAAAAAACTATTTCACCTGTTGAAACAGCAGCCTCAAAATGGATAAAAGACTTTCCTATAGAAGGCCTGGCGGATAAAATATGATCTGGGTTTAACACGATTATGCAACACACTCCCTGTGAATCCTGGAAGGAATCTCAATTAAAGATACTACACAGAGCCTTCATCCCCTTTGTTAAAACAAAAGATGATCCCAAATCCACCCCCTGCCCATGGTGCTCACACGACAAATCAACACTAACCCATCGTTTCTGGTCTTGCCCTCTAATCCAATCCTTCTGGAACCGGGTTGTGAATTTTATTCAAGACATTATGCATATTCAAATCCCTAAAGCCTCGGAACTAATTCTATTTGGCTATCAAGATCTAACTCACCAATTGCACCCTTCAAACCCACGAATCTCAGCTCACACCTCTTGGATACAAACTACTCTCCTGACTGCCCGTAAGACAATATTGAAAAACTGGACTAAACCACCTGGTCCCTCATTAGCTGCAGTAAAGAAAGACCTTCTCTGGCTGTTATACATGGAAAGACTTTCTCTAGATATATCTACCGCACCCGTCAACAGTCGCTTTTACAACAAGTGCCTACCTTTTATGCAAGCTTTTCTTTCACCCAAAGAACTGGAAACTTGAAAAGGCACTGTACTGTTATTATGATGGACTACAATGGCTATATCAGCATGATCTCTGAGGCAGACACCTACCCAGGTACCTTGACTCACAAGTTTCCATTAATACTTGTTGGTTTTATGGCATACCTTATTGCACTGCACTATATTGCTTTATTAATTAATAAATCCACCAAACCACCTCGAGGTCCAAGTTCTCCTCAGGTAAGGTACCACTCACTAATTCCACAAGACCATAATGGGCTATGCTACAAGTTCACCTATCCCGCAACTTCCCATGTCCCAAATGATCTCATTCCTACACCATTTCATTTTAATTACAATTATCTCCTACAAATCACTAAAATTGTCCCTACCACCCCTTATATCTTAATGGAGACCAACCCCTCTTACATCCAATTTAGGTATGTTATATAGGTTATTTCTATACAACCAAATCTACTGGCATTTACAAGATGTTTACTTGTCTTTATTATCAATGTCGAACAAATACTCTGTGATCAGACTGTTGTTGATGACTTTTGCATATTTTAAAATTTCAATAAAATCTATTGAAAAAAAAAAAGTGCCGTAGACATGCTCAGACTCGGTGCCCCACTTGGATGTACACTCACCCCTTGTAGTTAACCCACTATCTCTAGTGCGGTCAATCGTGTGTGTGGGGTGAACCCTGCTGGTCTCTGTAGGCTTCCGTCTCTCTGATTAAAATCCCCCTCATCAATACGATGTATGTAATAGAATAAAAAACTTAATTGAGCAATACCGTAATGTTTATTGTTTTAAAAGATTGCTAAAACGCACTCACATTGTGTGGTGCCTGATAAGGCTTGACGCATTTCAGCCAATCAAAACTGGCCGTCTTCAGGAAGCTCTAAATCTGCCATTTTGGATGAGGGCATTTATACCCTTACTTCCAATTCATCTCATTTAAATATTCAAATCATCTCCTACAGGTGCAGGGGTGCTAACAGTCTAAATACTACTTCACAACAACATGTCCTGATACCTTATAAACTTTATTAGACATATACAATTTTAAATTGTGACTTTATAAAAAGGGGTTGTATTCCAAGAGATAGCATCCATTAAGTGCATTAAGTCCACTCTGTGGACGTAAATGAACGCCCCCTAGTGGTAGCTGAAGAAAGTACTGGAATAGGTATAGATAACAGAAGGACTAGGGCTACATCAATGGGGGCAGTTAAATGGTAATACTTGGCCCCGTAGTGGTAGCTGGAAAAAATGCTGGGATAAGTTATGAGCTACATCAGCTGAAACGCGTTGCAGCTTATGCACGTCACGGCGATGCACATCCGCCCACGACCAAACACAGGGACACAACACAGGGCCGATTTCACTTAATAAGTCATCTGCCTCACATGCCGGGTGCCAGGATGATCAGGCACCACACAATGTGAGTACGTTTTTGCAATTTTTTAAAACAATAAACAAACGTGATTACGGTATTGCACAATGAAGTTTTCTATTCTATTATATACATCATATTGATAAGGGGATTTTAATCTGAGAGACGGAAGCCTACAGAGACCAGCAGGGGTCACCCCACACGCGATTGACCGCACTAGAGATAGTGGGTCAACTACAAGGGGTGAGTGTACATCCATGTGGGGCACCGAGTCTGAGCACATCTACATGGCCCCCATGACACCTGAAGTACCCGTAACTGAAACCTTGTCAGCGACCCAACAGAAGGATGTTAAAGAATTTGTGAGTAAAAATAGAGACTTTTTCTCTCACCTAACCGGACTGACCACAGTTATACAGCATGACATAATTACGGAACCAGGTGTCCGCGTAAATGTAAAGCCCTATAGAATACCCGAGGCTAGGTGGGAAGCAGTTGCAAATTAAATAAAAAATATGTTAGAGCTGGACGTGATAAAGGAGTCCCACAGCGACTGGTCAAGTCCCATAGTGTTGGTCCCAAAACCAGATGTAACTATAAGGTTTTGCAATGATTTCAGGAAATTGAACAGCATGTCAAATTGATGGATACCCAATGCCTCAGGTTGACAAGCTTGTTGACAGATTGGGAGGTACCTGGTACATACCTACTTTAGATGTGGCTAAAGGTTATTGGCAGATACCCCTAATAGAGTCTGCAAAAGAAAAAACAGTTTTTTCTACCCCCGACGGGTCCTTCCAGTAAAGGGGGTGCTTTTGGCTTGCATGGTGCTCCTGCCTCATTCCAGAGAATGATGGATAAGACCTTAAGACCACGTCGCCAATACACAGTTGCCTATTTGGACAATGTAGTCATCCACAGCCCAGATTGGGAATCCCATTTGCCCTTGGTGCAAGCAGTAGTAGATTCCCTTAGGAAAACAGGACTCACTGCCAACCCCAAAAAGTGTGCCATAGGCTTGGAGGAGGCCAAATACCTTGGCTACATTATTGGTCGGAGGCTGATCAAGACTCAGATCAATAAAATTGAGGCAGTTCAAAAGTGGCCCCAACCTATAAATAAAATTCAAGTTTGTGCATTTCTTGGGATCACAGGGTACTACAGGCCTTTTATACCCAAGTTTGCCACCATTGCAACCCCACTGACGGATCTGATGACGGGTAGAGGGTTGGTCATGATCAAGTGGAATCCTGAGGCAGAGAAGGCATTTCAAATGTTGTAGCAAGCCCATTGTGCACAACCTGTGCTTGTGACCCCAGATTTCACAAAGGAGTTTGTGGTGCAGACAGACTCCTCTGATGTGGGACTGGGTGCTGTACTGTCCCAAGTCAGAGACAGGGAGGAGCACCTAGTGGTTTACCTTAGCAGAAAGCTCATTAGACATGAGAAAACTATGCCATTGTTGAGAAGGAATGTTTAGCTATCAAATGGGCCTTAGATGCCCTAAAATATTACCTGTTGGGGAGACCATTCAAAATAGTTACTGACCATGCCCCTCTTAAATGGATGTGTGATAACAAGGAGAAAAACAGTCGGGTGACAAGGTGGTTCCTTGCTCTTCAAATATTTAGGTTTAGAGTGGAACATAGAGCTTGGAAACTCCAAAATAATGCAGATGCCCTTTCACGTATCAATTGTCTGGTTGGGACAGTTGCTCAGCTGCAGGGGCTTGAGCAGGGGGGGGGATATGGGGCGTTATGAAAGGGGAGATGATCAATGGATGTTATGTTTCACCTCACATTCGTTCACTTGCAGGAAACTAAGGTGGAATCCAGCCCGGGGTTTACCAGCCACCTTGGCAGGGTGGATTTCGGACCAGATTTTGTGGTCTATTGTGTCCATCAACAGGTGGTATAAAGGAAGCAGGTCTGGATCAGATTACTGCTCTGGCCTTGGACTAAGGAGTCATCAAACCTGAGAGAGCTGATGAACTGAGCTTCGCTTTGTGACTGAAACAAAAGGTTTGCACCATCTTTATTTTGGGGGTGACTGGGAGAAGCCCTTCACCTCTGAGTTAGGAAACTGGAAATGTTTAGTTAGTGCCTGGCAAGGATTTATTTTCTGTTTTGTTTATTTGATTTACCTGCAACCTTTTAAATAAACCTGGCTACAAGTCAGATTTTAAGAAAACCTGCCCTTTGGACTACCTTTTTCCCAGGGAAGGTGATCCCCATTGATCTAACCCCCCACAATATATATACTGTATATATGAATATATATATTTATTATTTTTTTAACACAATTTTGCAACTTTTATATATACAGTATATGTGTGTATATATATATATATATATATATATATATATATATATATATTTAAACATATTATGCTAATGAAAAGAAATAGTGAGCTTGACCCTTGCACAAACTTTTATGAATACATTGGTTTGTGAAGTAGGAGAAAAAAATCCATGTCAAGCTTCTTGCTTCCTCAAGCTAACAATATCTCATACATATATATGTAAAATAAAGACATTAGCTTTCAGAGACATGTAAAGCTGTATGCTGACTTTACAGTATGTTAGGAATTCTCTGAGCACTGCACACATCATGGGTGGCCTGCTACATAATATTCATCAGGTGCAGTGTTTGTGGACTTCACAAATGCAACAGCTGTGTTGTGTCTGCAGGATTCTAATGAGTGGTCCTCTTGGTCCCCACAGAGCCCGAAGCAGGTGATTACAAGGATTCCCATCCAATACAGAGCAAGGTGATAGGAATTAACAGCACTTACAGCATTTTACGCCCATCTGAAGCTCAAGCATCTGGGCAACATGTGCTAATGACATAACATAAATGTGGAAAACTTAAAAAAAAACACTTTTTTTTCTTTACATCCAGGCACAGAGTTTACATATCATGATATTTCAGTGCCAAAATAGCAAAATATGTTTAAAGCTGAAGGGGCATCGTGAAAAAGTGAATAAATGATAATTATTGTTGAATAATATGTAATTGTCATTTATGAAGGAAAAGGAAATTGCAAGCCCTAGTATATGTACATTTTGTACAAATGCAGAAATGTGTATATTGTGCAAATGTACTGCACAAAAGCACGCCTCTGTAGAAATCGAACAGCTTAAAAGACAGATCCAGAGGAAATCTACAGAGGGGCAACATGACTGGGTGAAAAATAGCCCCCCAGGAAAGAGAAATAGCCCCCCAGGAAAGAGTTATTAAAGGTTAAGTTCACCTTTTCAGAAAATGTTCTAGGAATTCAAGCGGTCCCTGTAGATATTAAAAATCTGTGCAGCTTTGTACATTTCAAAATAATTATTATTGTATTGTTTTACCTGTAGGCCATTTGGGTTCTCTCAGATGCCTGGCTAAAATACTCCTAGTTCGCAAACCCCCATGTCCTGACTTGTTGCTAGGATGCGAAAACCATTGGTTTTCAATTCTGTAATGCTGGGTGTGAGCAACCAACATTTTTTACATCCTAGCAAGTCAAGACATGAAGTTGCTAACTAGGATTTTTTTTTAGCCAGTCTTCTGAGGGCACCCAAATGGCCCACAGGTAAAACAATAAAATGAATGATAATTTTACAAACCTGTACAGCTTTTTAATATCTACCAGGGCCCCTTGACTGCATAGGGCATTTTCTGGAAAAGGCAAACTTAACTTTTATATGTAAACTGTAGTATACCTGATTTGAGGTCGAGGGTCAGATGGTTGGGAGGAGCTGCATGGATAGGAGGACTGTGGGGGTTTGTGCAAAAAGGTAATTACAAAGCGTACAACCCATATGGTGATATGGTGCTACCCTCATTGGTGTCAGCTATTTTTATAATGGAATCTTCGTCCCTTGGAAGTCAACTATACAGTCAACTGGCTGGGGACAAGGATTTTAATAAAGCCCTTTTGGCTAGTGGACAGCAAAGATCCCCTTCTCATAACCAACATTTGTTTTCTTATTTGGTATGTGGAACTGTTAACTGTTTTGATGGTTAAATAATGGGTTGCTATGACTGTATAAACCCATGTCATGCAATAGGAGTGTTTTATTGAGGATTCGATTAAGGGGACGGCAAGTAACAAATCCATTGCTCAATTAACTTCAGTTAAAATAGCAGTTACAGTGATCATTGCCAAAAATGTTTCAAGGCCTTAGTTCTAGTTCTATTGAGCTTCCCATACTTGTCTCATGCTGAAGAGTAATATAACTTTGTCATGTTCTTTTGTGATGTGTTCATTGCTATCTAATATATGCCTCTGTTGTCTGAACTCAGTTCGCTTCCAAAGCCTTTACCACCTTGAGCCTGTTCTACTGTTTGTGAAAGAACCAGACAGACTGTAGACCAAAATCTGTCTCATACATTATTTCTCTCTTCACCATTTTTCATTTTGCAGACATAGAGGAACACCCATTATGATGTTGATTTGAAATTTCGGAAATTGTGCAACGGATTATATCATTTTAACATAAAAACTATAGTTAATTACACAGTGCACTATTAAAAATATAAATCTGCTTATATCTGTATGGAATAAATGAGGGTTTTAATTTTACTTTGTTCAGATCTTGTAAAAGAAACGTAATGAGTTCATACTTTCTATTTTGGTTATGAATTGGTGGAGGGTAACTCAGCCATTGACTTATTATATGATCTTCATGATAGACACCATATTTAAGCTTTGTCACTTCTTGTTATGGGGTTTCAGTTCTACTGAAGCAGCTAGGATTCTCAATCTGTGGCATTCACTGTAATGGAGCATACATTGGGAGTGATTTACTAAAACTGGAGAGTGCAAAATCTGGTGCAGCTGTGCATGGTAGCTAATCAGCTACTAACTTCAACTTGTTTAATTACACTTTGACAATAAAACCTGGAAGCTGGAAGCATTGAAAAATGTGGCCTTGCAGCGCTTCGCAGTGAGTAGATCATTCACAGACCCTTTGGAAATGTAAAAAGGTGGGGCAAAACTTCCAAATAAGAAATACTGGTTTATATGAACAGATTTTTTAAATGTGCTTTAGTGTAATAGAAGAATACATATTGATTGTGTCACAGCAAGAGCCAAATTTCAGTCAGGAAATAATGTTAATCAACTGGCTCTATGAAAAAAATGTAAGTAATGATAATATTGCGTATCTGATTAAAATGGAAACCTGCTTTGGTTTAAACAATACTAGTCAAAATATTGTGGACTGTTTTGGTGCCTCAGACACACCGCCTAACATAGGCTACATTAACACTAGTTCCTTAATTTCATTTATTTAAATGTGGGAAAAATTGTCTAGGAAATTCTCCTGCATTTATATACAATTGCATATGAGTATAACATTATCTCAGTGCAGCGCCGTCTTATGACATGTGATCAAATGTGCCCAAAATATAACACGTGTAGCAAAAATAACATATGCTTAACAAATTCCATCAAAAATATTCACTTAAACAATGTGCATAGTATCCTTCTTAATAAACAAATGTCCATTTACTAATCAATAAATAAGTGCTTTTTAAAAAAAAAATTTTTTAGCATTTGCACATTTATTCCCATAGCGCAGAGATCTTTATTTTATAATAAATAAGTGTGGTATAATCCTCCAATATAGCCAGTGTAGCCCAGAAAATTAGTGCTGATATATGAACGTGTTAATAATGTTATTCATGTCCTAACTGATGAATGCAAATTGATCTATTGATGTGCAATCTATAAATTGCACTCGTGATTATTCCACCGACTATAGTGCTCTTCCCTTCATCAACAAATACTGTATATATACTATCACCTTCAGTATTTGACCCTAAATAATATTATTACTTTTCCCTTTAAACAACATCAGATGTTTCTCCAGATCCAAATCTCCCAGGTATTCAATCCACCATCCATCCTCCTTGATCATATCATAATTCTTCCACCAAAACAAGCGTTCTAGGCAGCAGAGTTGGCTCATCCACTCCTCTCTGTGGTGGAGAGGAGAGGCTCCTATCGGCTTTCGATGGTTCCGATAGGTACACCTTGCTAGTACTGGGTTGCACCCCCTTTTTCCTTCAGGACTACCTTAATTCTCTGTGGCATAGATTCAACAAGGTGTTGGAAACATTCCTAAGAGATTTTGGTCCATATTGACATGATAGCATCGCACAGTTGCTACAGATTTGTCAGCTGCACATCCAAAATGTGAATCTCTCCTTCCACCACATCCCAAAGGTGCTCTATAGGATTGAGATCTGGTGACTGTGGAGGCCATTGGAGTACAGTGAACTCATTGTCATGTACAAGAAACCAGTGGTGAGATGATTTGAGCTTTGTGACATGGTGCATTATCCTGCTGGAAGTAACCATCAGAAGATGGGTACACTGTAGTCATAAAGGGGTCGACATGGTCAGCAACAATACTCAGGTAGGCCGTGACATTTAAATGATGCTCAATTTGTACTAAGAGGCCCAAAGTGTGCCAAGAAAATATCCCCCACAACATTACCCCACCTCCAGCCTGGACCGTTGATGTAAGGTAGGATGGATAATGTTTCCTGTTGTTTACGTCAAATTCTCACCCTACCAGCTGCAATTGAGCCTCATTAGACCAGGCAACATTTTCCTATCTTCTATTGTCCAGTTTTGGTGAGCCTGTGCAAATTGTAGCCTCAGTTTCCTGTTCTTAGCTGACAGAAGTCAGCACCCAGTGTGGTCTTCTTCTGCTGTTGCCCATCTTCTTCAAGGTTCAATGTGTTGTGCATTCAGAGACAGTATTTTGCATACCTTGGTTGTAACGAGTGGTTATTTGAGTTACTGTTGCCTTTCTATCATCTCAAACCAGTCTGCCCATTCTCCTCTGACCTTTGACATCAACAAGGCATTTTTGTTTACATGTGTTTGTTGAGAAAAACACTATGCACATTGTTTAAACTAATATTTTTAATGGAATTTGTCAATTGGACGTTATTTTTGTTACACATGTTATATTTTGGGCACATTTGACCACGCATCATAAGACGGCACTGCACTGAGATAACATTATATTCTGATGCATATGTGAGAACACATATAGCCCTAGCTGCAGTCTAAGTGAATTTATTGACAAGACAGCCCACAATTGCGTATGAGTGCTCTTTCATGCATTTATATGTGCTTACATGTTTAGCTGCATTCAAAGAATCTAATTTGCCCTGGTCACACAGAATTCTATTTTCTCTAAATGCAACTTAAATGAATTCAAGTAGCTTGGATACGCTACAAGACATCTTCAGAACAAGTCGAGTTGAATGAGACTAACTACTACTAGATAGATTTATAAATGTATGTCTGGAGAAATATATCAGCTAATAATGAATAATGAAAAATTAAGCTTATTCTCCCATCCCATTGTTTTTACACAGTTAACTTTTCTTTTAAAATCTTGGAGACCCTTTCAAAAATATTCATAAATAAAACAGTGTGTGCAACAGTATGATGTAGAAATCAATTCATATTTCATTTGTTTTGAAACAGAGCAGTAAACTTTGAAATATCTCTACGCAGCTAGGCCACCCACTAGTTCTACCAGTTGCTTTTAGAACATACCAAGCAAGTGTTTTGGCACACTAGCTAACCTGATAGATTGTTTTTGTGCACGAGAGCCATTCTAAATGAGTTAAAACAAAACCATCATCCGCGAACAGTAAGTTATTAAAGAAATATTTATCTATCCACTTGTGCGTAGATTACACAAACATAGAAGGCTTATGTATACTTTTATTAATGTTAAGAGAGTGGGTAGCAAAGTCTGCATGTGCCAATCTAATACTCTAATCTCATTCACTATTTTTGTATAATATTAAAGTGGTTGTCTAGCCTTTTTGTTCTAGTTTTAACAAGAGAGGGGAAGAATTATAGCCTCAGTCATGTTTTATTGATGCCTGTGTCCCTACAGTGAAGTTCACTATATTTACTGATGGTCCTGCCAGTAGGTGTAATTTTTTCACTTTATTTACCAGCCCAGCCAATACTGTCCAGCAATAGTGGCGGTTGGAGGTGTCATGACTAGAGTTGAGCGAACACCTGGACATTCGGGTTTGGAGGGTCCGAACGAACTTTGGGAAAAAGTCCGGGTTCGGCACCGAACGTTGCCCGAACGTTATCCCGGACCCCGACCCCCATTGAAGTCAATGGGGACCCAAACTTTTAGGCACAAAAATGGCTGTAACAAAGTCCTGGCAAGTGCTAGAGGGCTGCAAAAGGAAGTAAAATGGGGGTAAGAGTAGGGCAAGTGCCCTACACAAAAAAGGGGATAGGGAAAATAAATGAAAATCAAATAAACTAGGAGATGATTTTTTAACAATAATGTGTCACTTACAGCTGCAGCTAGAACCTCTCCCTTTAGAACTAGGAGATGATTTTTGAACAATAATCTGTCCCTCTAAGCAGAAGCCTCTACCTAGTGCAGTCAGATCGCTCAAAGCAGCAGTATTTGAAATCTCAAATTACTCCCACAATCTGATCGTTGTGTACGATCCCACAATCTGATCGTTGTGTACGATCGTAACGATCGTTGTGTTATGAAGGGTTTGATCTGCAATCTGTCACTCAAAGCAGCAGTATGTGAAATCTCAAATTTCTGCAATCTGTCCCTCAGAGCAACAGCAGTAGTAATCTCAGGATGCAGGATCAGATGTTAAAATGTCTGCAATCTCTCCCTCACAAAAACGCCGGCAGCTTCCTCTCCCTACACTAACCCAAGAGCATGTGACATGCAGCACTGTGACTCCAGCCTCATATAGAGGCTGGGTCACATGATGCACTGGCCAATCACAGCCATGCCATTAGTAGGCATGTCTGTGATGGCTTCTAAGGGCAAACCAGTGAAA
>BLSH010430924.1:1173180-1190188 GCA_018402905.1 Glandirana rugosa
TCGGTCAAAACGAAAAGGTACTTTCTTTTACCATTACACTTGGATGAACTTCATCCACTTTACGTCCAGTTTTCCTCCAGTTGACGTCAACTTTACGTGAAGAGTGACTTAAAACTTTCTATAATCTATGTAGAGCTTGACTACAGTTTGGTTAGGGTAGTTGTGTTCGGGTTTCGGACAACTGTATTCGGGATCGTACCAAACAGTACTGATCACAACTCGCTTGGGCCTGACATTGCAAGCCCAGGCATGGCTTGAAACCCCACAGGCCCTGGGCCTGGGCTTGTACCTGCAAAGTTTTTTGTAAGCCCAAGCCCAAGACCCACACTGTGACTCCAGCCTCATATAGAGGCTGGGTCACATGATGCACTGGCCAATCACAGCCATGCCATTAGTAGGCATGTCTGTGATGGCTTCTAAGGGCAAACCAGTGAAACACTTGCTGATTGGCTGCCCTGCAGCTATTCAACATGCGTGATCAACTACCAGAACCCAGAACCCGAACCCGAATGTTTTTTGAAACGTCCATGTTCGGGTCCGGGTCCCGGACACCCCAAAGTTCGGTACGGACCCGAACGTTACAGTCCGGGTTCGCTCAACACTAGTCATGACAAACCATGCTAGGGCTTATGTCAACAGGCTTTGGGCTTGTGTTGATGGGATTGGTTTGACATCAGTTCGAGATGTATCTAATATCTTTCAAAATTCAGTGAGAAGTGCATTTCAACTGCAGTTGACCTCCTTTTGACCTGCATTTCACCTACTTCAAGTAGGTTCACATTACCATTTTCTTTCATGGAAAAGCAAAACTGGCTTTTACCGAACAAAACCCCAGTTTCATAGACTTCTGTGGTGGTGCTGCAGAAACAGAAGAAAAAAATCCCAAAGTAACCCCTATGACCAACATCTTCATGCCAGCTTTGCTAAACACCTGATTTATGCTTTTATTTGTGGCAGTGTCAGCCACCATTACTTTGCACAGAAGGCCTTCCCTGCTTCCACAAACATTTTTTTTCATCAGTTTTGGCCGATTTATATTCTTCCTCATATTTGTGATAAAAAAAATCGCAATCGGCGTTTATTGATTGGTTTGCGCAAAAGTGGTCGCGTTTACGGATGATGAGAATTCATTTTTGGGGGTTTTTTTATTTTTTTTATTTTTTACTAGTAATGGCGGCGATCTGCGATTTTTAGTGGTACTGCGATATTTCAGCGGACATGTCGGACCATTTTGACACTTTTTTGGGACCATTGGCATTTATACAGCGATCAGTGCTATAAAAATGCACTGATTACTGTGTAAATGCCATTGGCAGTGAAGGGGTTAACCTGCAGTGGGCGCTCTAAGGGTTAACAGTGTTCCCTGGGCGTGTTCTAACTGTGGGGGGACTGCCCTAACAGGAGAAGGGAAGCGATCACACCTTCCGTGTAAAGGAAGGCTGTGATCACAGCCCTTCCCCCTCACACAGAGCGGAGGTCCGTGTTTACTTACACGGACCTCCGTTCTTTCACTCTGGGGGGGGCATCGCGGGTGGCCGGCGGAGATCGACACACGCCGCACCCGCTCCCTGGCCCTCCCCGGACACAGTGAGCGCGTGGGCGATTTGCCTTAAAGAGCCACTTTGCCGCCGTCAAATGGCGGTCGGCAAGTGGTTAAGGAAGATTTTGACTGTCTATGGCACATTATTTATAGCAGCTTATGGGATTTGGTATAAAAGTGGACACTTTTATCACTATTGCTGCACTCAAAAATTACATTTGGGCTGTTTTTGTTTGCCCAGCTGATTGTATGAGGATTACAATTTATATTTCTTACAATTTTGTACATTTGCTATATAATCACTAGATAATTTTATATATATTGATGCATTGTGGATATTTTTGATTTATTTATTAGAGCACCTCACCTTATTATTTTTGGTTTCTATATATACAGTATCTCCCAAAAGTAAGTAACCCCTCACATTTTTGTAAATATTTTATTATATCTTTTCATGTGACAACACTGAGGAAATGACACTTTGCTACAATGTAAAGTAGTGAGTGTACAGCTTGTATAACAGTGTAAATTTGCTGTCCCCTCAAAATAACTCAACACACAGCCATTAATGTTTAAACCGCTGGCAACAAAAGTGAGTATAGTGAGTATAGTGAGCGGTGGCGGAGAAAGAGGAGGAAAAAGAAGATTTAGAAGAAGACGATGACAAGAGGAAGGAAGAAGACAGGAGAAGATGGAGGAGGACCGAATCGGGGAAAGAAAAAGAGCTATTTTACAATAAAGGACTTGTCAAAAACTGCCTACTGTTTTTTGTAACACTACACTCCTTTTTTGGTGAATGGGTACAATGTACCCCATACTCATTCACATGGGGGGGTCGGGATCTGGGGGCCCCCTTATTAAAGGGGGCTTCCAGATTCTGATAAGCCCCCACCTGCAGTCCTCAAGGCACCCTACCCCTTTGAGGGGACCTCAAAGCACTCTACCCATGTTGAGGACATGTGGCCTGGTATGGTTCAGAGGGGGGGCTCTCGCTCGCCCTCCCGCTTGCCATGCCAGGGCTGCGTGCTCGGATAAGGGTCTGATGTGGATTTTGGGGGGACCCCCATGCCATTTTTTTTAAAATTTTGGCGCAGGGTTCCCCTTAAAATGAATACCAGACCTGAAGGGCCTGGTCTGGATTTTGGGGGGACCCCCATGCAATTTTTTTAAATTTTGGCACGTGGTTCCCCTTAACCAGTTAAGGACAGAGCCTCTTTCTGAGATTTGGTGTTTACAACTTAAAATCAGTTTTTTTTTTAAGAAAATTACTTAGAACCCCCAAACATTATATTTTATTTTTCTAACACCCTAGAGAATAAAATGGCGGTCATTGCAATACTTGTCACACATCGGTCTTAAAAGCGCAAATTTTTTGAAAAAAAAATCATGTTTTTTAATTAAAAAAATAAGACAACAGTAAAGTTAGGCTAATTTTTGTCATGCTTCAAAATTGCGCCCGCTCGTGGAATGGCAACAAACTTTGGCACTTCATCTCACAAATCTCCATCTGTGAAGTTTAAAAATTTCTACAGGTTACCAATTTTGAGTTACAGAGAAGGTTTAGTGCTAAAAATATTGCTCTCACTCTAACTATTGCGGCAATACCTCACATGTGTGGTTTGAGTGCCGTTTTCATATGCGGGTGGGACTTATGTATGTGTTTGCTTCTGCGATCAAGCTCAGCGGAATGGGAGCTTTAATTTTTTTTTTTTCTTATTTATTTTACTTGTTATTTTTTATTTTTACACTGTCCATTTTAAAAAAATTGGGTCACTTTTATTCCTATCACCAGGAATGTAAACATACCATAATAGAAAAAAAGCATGACAGGACCTCTTAAAAAGACCCCAGATCTCATATTTACACTACAATGCAATTAAAGAAAAAAAAAAAAAATTACACTTGCAAAAAAAAAAAAAGGATCCTTTAAGAGCATGACATGACCCAGTCAAACAGGTGCAGAAAAACTGGGCCTTGAGTGTTGGTGGTGGCAGAACACTATAACCTCTTGTTGGGCACAGGAATGGGTCCTGCTGTTGTAATTTATTTCAAAAATTGTAACAACATGCCCCAGTCAAACAGGTGCAGAAAAATTGGGCCTTGAGTGTTGGTGGTGGTAGAGCACAGTTACTATACAGTATATATATATTTTTATTTCTTACACTGCCTGAACTAACTCTATATACTATACACCGAATGAGCTGCATATATAGTCTACACTGAAGGCAGCGTATCATATATCTATATATATATACTGTATACTGTACATCTATATTCTTACACTGCCTGAACTGATTCTATATACTATACACTGAATGAGCTGTATATATAGTCTACACTGAAGGAACAGGTCCTGCTGTTGTAATTTATTTTGAGAATTGTAAAGACATGCCCCAGGCAAAGTGCAGAGAAATTGGGCCTTAGGTGTTGGTAGTGGCAGAACATGGTAACTATACTGTATATATAAATATATATATATATATATATATATATATATATATTTATTTCTTACACTGCCTGAACTGACTTTATATACTATACACTGAATGAGCTGTATATATAGTCTACACTGAAGGCAGTGTATTATATATATATATATACTGTACATATATATTCTTACACTGCCTGTATAAAGGCTACACTAGATCAATATACTACACTGCCTGCACTGCCTGTATATACTCTGCACCAGATCTATATACTACACTGCCTGTATGTCTCTCTACACTAGATCTGTATACTACACTGCCGACACTGCCTGTATATACTGTCTCTACCCTAGATCTATATACTACACTGCCTGCCTACACGCCACTAGCTAAACTAGCTACATGTCACAGGTCTCACGTCCGTTCACAGCACTACATACAAGCGGCTTTATATAGTGTGGGCGTGGACTGAGACCCCCAGAGCAATGATTGGCACCCTGCCTTTTAGCCAAACATGGCTCTCACAGCAGAGCGCACTGTGATTGGCCAAAGCATGCAGGTCATGTGCATGCTTTGGCCGATCAGTGGCACTATGGGGCTCTCGAATTTCCCGCGAATGCCCCATAATGTCCGGGATTTGCCGAACAGCCAAACCCTCAATGTTCAAGTCGAACATTTGTCCGAATCGAACCGGGGGCCGATGCCTACACAGTATGTAAGCTACTTTATTAGGCCACAATTTCAAAGGAAGAGACAAGGCAGCTTTTAGCAAGTAATAAAAATTAGAGTTTATTATTTCACAGAAAATAGTAGGAATTTTGTTACAGTGGATTATGTAAGCAATTTTATTAGGCTACAATTTAAGAGGGAGAGACGAGGTAAGTTTTATTAAGAAATAAACATTTTGAGTTTATTTTTTCACAGAAAATATCTAGAAATATTGCACATTGCACAGTCAATGCACTCTATGTAATCCAGAATGAGATGGAGCTGCGGTGCTGATTATGGATCCTCTATCAATTGACTATAATTTGACTCGGGGGGAGATGAGGCAAGTTTTATCAAGAAATAAAAGTAACAGTATATCATTTTAAGGAAAATAACCACAAATATTGTCCTGTCAGTGCACTGTATGTAAGCGACTTTATAAGGCCACAATTTGGGAGGCAGAGAGAAAGCAGGTTTTAAAATTAGAGTTTATTATTTCATAGAACACAGCCCAAAGAATCAACAATGAAACAAATGAAAGAGGTATTAAACCCCAAAGCAAGCATTTATTATATTGCAGCTTATCAATTCTTAGATTGCTGCATTTATTTTCTTTTTTAGGCTTTCTTTCTTCTATTTTCATCTGGAAATCTGGCCAGTAAGTTTGTTGTTTCTAAGAGAACAAGCTCTCTTGTAGATGTATCAGTTTACAGGAATGAGACAAACCATTGAACACTGGAAGGGATGATTACAATGATCAGTTTTACTTATTTATTTATGTAAAACCTCTATCCCAAAAAGATTATATATAAAGTTTTAGCTGGAGTCTGGTTCCAATTTGTTAGTGTATTTAAATCGGCTCGTACATATAACACTCCTCTGCCCCCAGACTAGCAATGCTGTCCAAAGCTGCCCCCTGTGCTCTTTCATTCAGAGTGGAGGCACTCTAAGGCTAGGTTTCCACTATTGCGACCCCAAAGTCACGCAATTTAGAGTGCAAATTTGCAGTGCGAAAAGTTGCATCAAAAGTCGGAAAACAAAGTAGTGAAAAAAACATTTTTGGAGTCACTGCGACTTGAGTCGCACCAAATAGAATGGGATCATTGTAATACATAGATTTTGACTTGTCATGCGACTTCACATGTGTCAAGTCGCACAACAACTCACAGTAGTGGAAACAGAGCCTACAGGAAGTGTATTACTGGCCAGATCACCAGGTGAAAACAGAAGGAAAAAAGCCTAAAAAAAGAAACTAATACAGCCACCACCTCTAATAATTGGTAAGCTGTGATATATTACATTTTTTATTTTGGGGTTAAAATCACTTTAATAGGGAGAGACAAGGTATGTTTTATTAAGATATTTCACAGACAATTGCCAGAGTTATTGTAAAGTCAATGCACAGTATGTAAGCAGCTTTATTATGCTGCAATTTAGGAGGGAGAAAAGAGCCAGTCATAAAAAAGTCATAAAAATTAGAGTGTATTATTTCACTCTAAAATAGCCAAAAATATTGTGCAGTCAATATGTATGTAGCTTTATTAACAACTTTCATCCTGGATTATTGTAATAATACAACAGATGCAGTCTTATCCCAGGTGGATATCATATGACATATCTTAACTTGTGTGCCTCATGCTCGCCCTAGGGGGCACGCAACAGTGTGATCTGTGAACACAGATTATTGTACCAGGCCCCTATGGGTGGCCCTGGTACCATATCATCACTGTGACCAATCACAGCAATCACATGTCAGTTGTACTCAATGACTTTGTCACTCATAGCCATTGTGTACTCTTGAGATCTCTGCAATTGATCACAGTAATTACATGGTACAGGACCAATCACAGCGGACCTGTACCATGTGATAGCTGTGGACAGTAGTACACAATGGCACGTGAATGGATGCCATTCAGAAAGTAAAATGTATTGCTTATAGAGTGATCATAGCGTTAAAAAAAATCCCTGCTCAGTACCCAGAGCAGTGCAGTGACACTTATAATTTTTTGTTTACATACTGTCACCAGTCAGTGTCCCTGATCACTACCACACCAGCCCAAAAAAATGTGAAGAAAACCAAATGTTATTTAATTTAATTTTCCAAAAAAATTGTGACAAAAAATTACAACTTCAAAAAAGCTCACCATGCCTCTTATTGAATACCTTGGGCTGTCTACTTTAAAAAAAGACGTTATTTTGGGGGGTATTCGTAGTGTCCTGGAATTTTAGGGCCTCAAGAAATGAGATAGGAAGCCAGTAAATGAGGATTGAACAATTTTCAAATATACGTATATACCATAGTTTGTAGACACTATAACTTTCACATAGACTACATAATATACACTGATTTGGATTATTTTTACAAAAGAAATGTAGCAGAATACATTTTGGCCTAAATTTATAGTATCTGGCTGATCGGGAGAGGAAGGTGAACTGCATACAGGACAATGCTCTTACACGTAATGACATGCCTGATACCTGTCTTCAAATTGTGAGTGCAATATGATTAGTATTTTTAATTTTTCAATAAAAAAGGACTCTTGCACTAGAGGCCAGTGTGCCCTTTCCTCGTTGTGTGGCCTAAATTTATGAAGAAAGATTATTTGCAAAATTGTATAACATAAACTAATAAAAATGTGTTTTTGTGCAAATTTTCAGTCTTTGTTCGTTTATATAGCAAAAAAAAAAAAATAAAAGCAGTGTTGATTAAATACCACCAAAAGAAAGCTTTATCTGTCTAAAAAATTATTAAATTTTCATTTGGGTACTGCCTTGCATTCACATCATTCAAAGTGTGACAGTGATGAAATCTGAAAATTGGCTTGGGCAGGAAGGGGGTGAAAGGTCTGGGAAGGGGTGAAAGGTCTGACATTGAAGTGGTTAATTAGGCTGTATTATTTCAGAGACAATAGCCACAAATATTGCAGAGTTGCAGGAGAGTATATAAGCAGGCAGCAATGTACTAAGAAGAGACAAGGCAGTTAGTGATCTTAATCTTATTTCAGATAGACAATAGCCACAAATATTTTTGAATGCCACAGCACTGGAATAGGTTATAGGACACACTAGGAGAAGCAGAGCATGATTTACCCTAAAGTAAACATTAGAAAAATGTTTATGAAACCCAGCTGTGGAAACATAAATAATCCCCATAATTTGTGTTTTCCTGTTATCATCAGCTTCATCTTTTGGCCATAGTGTGATATTTTCCTGAAATACCAGAAACAGAAAAATAGAGAATTAAATGTGTTTAACACCTTTTGGCATTGCCAGTGGAATAGGGCAGTAGAGGCTACAGAAGGTGTTAATGATGGCAGTCCTGGAGAGGTGGCATGAGCTGTTAATGTTCAATGTTTGGGTGGTTGGATAACAAGGAAAAATTTAGCTGGTAGCATCAGCTGCAGGGGGCTTGTAATCTTTAGTTGCATAGGTTTTTGTTTTACTTATGGTTTTCCTCTCTGGAGGGTACTGTATACTAAAATGCATTTTTTCATCTTCTCCAGCTATAAATGCACCTAACTCCTGACGAGTAGCACCAAGCTACGAAACGCGTAGAGTTTATATCTAGGGTGCCCGGACGAGTCCTATTCATTATGAAATTGTATTTATTTACATTAGGATGTATGGGTTCTTGCATAGATTCTGCATCTGACTATGTCATTCTATATGGATCTGTATATTTTTATTCTCCGCATTTTTATTCTCTGCATTTTTTGTAAAACATCATGTCCATTGAATATTTTATTATATATCATGTACCGTTATACTCTGACTGTATATATATGAATTCTTTATGATTCCATTATGTTATCATTAAATGATAAATATGTATTTTGATCTATAATATATGCTCTATGTGACTATATTCATGGTATGTTATTGGAGCTACATGCACACTATATATACAGTCCATACACCATTAATTGCAATGGAATACCTCATCCAAAGCCCCATTTTTTCTCTTTACCCTCTTTTTGCATTTGTAATCTTTATTGATACATGACTGGTAACATGAAATGAAAAAAGAAAAAACAATAAAACTGTATGCCTCTATCCCTACTGCAAAAATAGCTAAATGCGGCAATGTGCATAGCACTGTATATAGCACTGAATCGCAACAACTATCTTTATCTGCAAAATGTCGCACAATAGAGCACTGTGTATTCTGTAGCAAAGAATATTACTGTATAGCTGCAATTATCTCCCCCCTATAAAACATTGCACACTGTATAGCATTGCATAGCACAGTTATCTCCCTAATCACACACAATCAGCTCTCCCTGTCTATTCCAACTCACACTGACAAAAGTCTGCTGGGAACCATGCCTTTAATAGGGGAGGAGGGAGGCTGGCACATAATAAAACCCCCACTATTGCCATTAATGCCCATCCTAAGCCACCTGACCCAAGTTCAGAGACCAGGAAGTGTATTACTGGTAGATAGTTCCTGTGGCAGCAAACTGCCACAATAGTTTGCGTGGGTCATCGAACGCAAGCGCATCCCTCATCAGCAGCATTAAGAAAAATCCATCGGCCCCCCAAAATTCTCCAAGATACACATCATTTTGCTACCTAAAGGTCATTCAGTAAGGTTTACAACTACTTTATCCACTTAAGGACCGGAAGAATTTCCCATTCTAGGATCAGAGCACTTTTTGCTATTCGGCACTGCGTGGCTTTAACTGACAATTGCGCGGTTGTGCGACGTTGTACCCAAACGAAATCGACACACTTTTTTCCCACAAATAGAGCTTTCTTTTGGTGGTAAAAAAAGTGCAACAATTTTGAAAAAAAAACGATTTTTTACTTTTTGCTATAATAAATATCCAAAAAAAAAAATAGAAAAACTAATTTATTCATCAGTTTTGGCTGATATATATTCTTCCTCATATTTTTGGTTAAAAAAATCACGATCGGCGTTTATTGATTGGTTTGTGCAAAAGTTGCTGCGTTTACAAACCATGAGAATTAATTTATGGCATTTTTACTTTTTTATTTTTTTTTTACTAGTAATGATGGCGTTCTGCGATTTTTATCGGGACTGTGATATTGCAGCGGACACATCGGACATTTTTGACACTTTTTTGGGACCAATGACATTTATACAGCGATCAGAAATGTAAATATCCACTGATTACTGTGTAAATGTTGGCAGTGAAGGGGTTAACCTGCAAGGGGCGATCTAGGGGTTAACTGTGTTCCCTAGGCGTGTTCTAACTGTGAGGGGGCTGGGCTACCAGGGGCATAAGAGATCTAACTGATCCCAGTGACAGGGATCAGTAGATCTCTTACATGCTCTCTGACAATCGCGGGTAGCCGGCGGACATCAAGTCCGCCCGACCCACGACCATACTGCTGGATAGTGCGCCGGGCATGAGAGCGCGCCGCCGTTTATAGATGGTGATTTGCGGGATCGTTCCTCTCTGCAGCAGTAAATGTACACAAGCCAGTTCAGAACCGGTTAAGAGACCAGTGACTACAAGCCCTACACCAATCTGTCCCTATGCACTTTACCAGCAGCATTTATGACGCTTTTCCTAAACAAATTGTCAACATGGATGCTGAGGACCCAACTATTTTGGCGAGGGAAGTGGCTTATCCAAATGCACCTTTATTGACACTTCCAAAGCCATCTGACCAAAGCTCAAAGGTTAGGAAATGTATTATTGGAGGTTGGTTTTCACATTTGTGAACAACCTCAACCCAAACCAAAATCTCATCCTTAATTTTATATATACAGTATAATTTTTTATTTTATTTTGCCCATAGTTCCACCTTAACTGTATGTCATCTTGTTTTTTTTTTATATCATGTTACATAGTTCAACAAGGATATTGTTAATATTATGCATTTCAGATCATTTCATACAATCCATGTGCAAACCCCATTTGAGTTTATTCTTATTTTTGAATTTCACCAAAAATGATATAGCACACTTGGAACAATAGTGTATAGTTCCCAACTGTCCCTCATTTTGAGGGATTGTCCCTCTTTTGGAACCAAATCCTTCTGTCCCTCTTCCCTTCTCAGTTGGCTCTCCTTCTGGCCCAATGTATAGACCTCAATAAATACATTTTTGCATTTATTATTAACCACCTCCCACTGCATATATACGGCCGGGTGGGAGCTCCCCCGTTCTGACAGGACGTGTATACACGTCCTGCAGAATGGGAGCTCGCAGCGCGGCCACGCGGCATGCTGCGGCTGGATCCTATGATCATTATGATTACAGGATCCAGCTGAGCAGAGATCGGGATACGGGCGCAGTGACTGGCCCTCCCGATCATGTGACGGCTGTGTCCAATCACAGCCATCACATTGTAAACAGAGACGAACGTCTCTGTGACAGTTCTCCCCCCGCCAAGCTCAGTGAGAGCTCAGTGAGAGCTCAGTGGGGGGGGGGGGGGGGAAGAGGGGAGCTGCAGCAATATGACAGCTCTCTGCATGATGAGGATTTCATGCAGAAAGCTGTCACAGATCGCCCCCCACACAGTGCACCAAGCACACTGATACCCCTGTCCCCATACACATAAGTGTCCCCATAAAACAGCCCCCAAAACATCTGTATGTCCCCAATCACATCTGTCACCATACACAAAACATCTGTCACAGTCCCCAAAACATCTGTGTGTCCCCGTCACATCTGTCACAGTCCCCAAACATCTGTCTGTCCCCGTCACATCTGTCACCATACACAAAACATCTGTATGTCCCCGTCACATCTGTCACAGTCCCCAAAACATCTGTATGTCCCCGTCACATCTGTCACCATACACAAAACATCTGTATGTCCCCGTCCCATCTGTCACAGTCCCCAAAACATCTGTATGTCCCCGTCACATCTGTCACCATACACAAAACATCTGTATGTTCCCCATCACATCTGTCACAGTCCCCAAAACATCTGTATGTCCCCGTCACATCTGTCACAGTCCCCAAAACATCTGTTTGTCTGCCAACACCAAATAAACTCTGATTTGGGTTATTTTTACCAAAGAAATGTAGCAGTATCATTTTTGGTCAAAATTTATGAAGAGAAATTACTTATTTGCAAAATTTTATAACAGAAACAAAGAAAAATGCATTGTTTTTGAAAATTTTCAGTCTTTTTTTAATTTATAGCGCAAAAAATGAAAAACCTAGGGGTTATTAAATACCACCAAAAGAAAGCTCTATTTGTGTGAAAAAAATTATAAAAATTTCATATGGGTACAGTGTCGCATGACCGCGCTGTAACAGCGCTGAAAGCTGAAAATTGGTCCGGGAAGGATGGGGGTTTAAGTGCCCAGTATTGAAGTGGCTAAAAAAAACTATTATAAAGGTAAAGTGTTGATGAAATATACACATTTGTAAGTTTAACCACTAACTTTTTGCACATTTTATGGACTGCAGAAATGAGGGTGTAGCAGGAGTGTGTCTTTTGACTTGATACTTTGTGCTAAAGGTGTCCTTTTTCCTTGCATAAAGTTGAGAGGTATGCTCTGGTCTGGGTGTTGACTCTTCTGGGAGGTACAGATGATATAACTATGCCTCCCAGGAGAGCTGGGCACTCAATATCCTGCAAGAATGCATTCCTACAATAGGGCTGGAAGGCATTCTTATATTTCAAGCTCTCAACTTTCCCAGGAGGCAGTAGTAATGTAGTAATATATGATGACCCCAATGCTGTCCAGAAGCATTGGAAGCTGAGCTGTGGTAGATTGTGGTAGATTGTTTTCCTTTTTACAAACCTTCGCTTTTAATGGCTTTTTAAAATCATTTGTATTTATGGGATGCCTAAAGAAAGCCTTCCATTTTAATGGCAGATCCGCTTTAATATCAGCATTAATCTTTCAGGCATTGCAACTGCTGTAGGAGTGTATAGTGGGTTTGCACACATTTTCTATTTGTATTAAGGTTAGGACAGAATAAAAATAAGAATACAAATTATTTAGTCAGGTAAATATAACATTTTAGAAATATTTAGTATTTTCATAATCAGCCAGCAAGTGAAACCCTATGCCACTATTCCCATCATATTGTTTAGCTGCATTGCAGAAAAACCTGTTATTTACAGAGCTTAAAGAATATCTAAAATGCCAACTTTTTTGATTTTTGGATAGATCAGTGAGGGTTTAGAATCACTGTCTGGCTTTTATTGCTGTCTGAATCCATGGAAAGGAAATTTACCCTTTCTATTTGTCCTAGTGATCATTGTCACAAGGACTGAAGGTGAGAGAAAATACAAGATTTTGAGTTGTCAGGGAGGGAATCTCCTCCAGTGGAGATATCTATTTTGATGACTAATGTCTGAAAGTGCATTGTCCTTCACCTTGGAGAGATTTAAAATCTGCCATGCAAATGTCTTAAAGTTGTATTATAATTCAAAATGAAAATGTATTAAATTGCAGCTTACCAATTAGTCAAGTCCATCTAAATCTGCTAGTCTAACACTACTCTCTCATAATACTGGCTAGATCACCAGGTGAAATAAAGGGGAAAAGCCTAAAAAATGAATGCAGCCACCACATATAAGCAGTAGTAACCTGCAACATATTACATTTTTGTTTTCTGGTCTTAATAACACATCAAGCATTTGCATAGGCACAACTAATAAGCTCTGTATTCTTTTGTAATATGATTATCTAATAATATCGTCAGCTCTAGCATGTGGCTATAATGTGTGCTTTTTTGTTTGAGATATTTGAGAAAGATGGCGCTGATGATCATAGGAGATAATTATATTACAAACAATATGGTAATATTTCATTGTGCCTATGCAAATGTTTTCCATAGATTCTCATTGTGTCCTGGGTTCAATGGGCCCTTACATATCACTGGCTGTGTCAAAGCAGTGACTGATCACCCAAACGCATGGTACAAATGGATCAAAAGTACCTGCTGAACTGGCTCAATTTGAATCTGTGTGTAGGCCTCCCTGTCAGACAGAAGCTAATCTAGCAAAAAAGAAGAAAGGAACTGCTGCGAAACCTTTTTTGGTCAGCAAATTACAGCCAGTTGGCTGCAGCGCTGATCAGTGTATTCTGACAGCAGAGAGTTTGGTTAGAATACCAATGTCCTGCTGGGGGGGGGATTAGTGCATGTTTGTTTTTTGAATGCTCAACTTTTTTTCAGTTGATGTATTTACAGTGGTTTAATTTTTGTGTATTGTTGCACTGCTTAGTTGTGTACCACCCTTTGCTAGGGAAAACACCAAAAAAGGGGGGAAACCATCTCTCTGGAGCGTCGCAGTTAGTAAGAAGGCTGGAGGTTTCGTTCCAGGAATCCCCATTCAAGAAACAGAATGCTGCTAAGGATGTGAACTACTGCTTTGCACTTAACAACTCTTTATGGTGACCCAGTCGGGGTTCCAAGGGTTTGGACTCATGCTTTGGACTTAAAAACACCTTTTATGCTAATTAATCTATGACTAACTCCTGAGGCAATCAGGGGCACCATTGAACTAACTAAGGGGCTCTTAGAAGAAGATTGTGTATAGCAATGTGTATTGAAGACATCTTTGTTGAACTTTCACATGTTACTCTTAACAAATTCAGTAAAGAATGTTTAATGTTATTTAACTTGGCCTGGTCTGAAATTACTTGAGGACAACCTTAAAGGGGTTAATGAATACATGGCATATCACAAGAACAGGGCTTAATCACTTCACGCCCATAGGACGTCCATGGACATCCTGGGCTTTGAGTGGTGATATCTGAATGGTGCCAGCAGCTACAGGCACCATTCAGATAACATTCTTTCCGGCTGGCGATTCCCTACACCGTAAGAATGATTATAGCAGCAGTTCAGCTGCTTGATCATCCTTATAGGCAGCGGAAGGGGACATTCCCCCCTCCCGCTGCCATTCGGTGCCTCTCCCGGGTAGCCCGTACGATCAGCAGCCGAGAAGAGATCCGTCGCCGCCAGATGATTGCAAGAAGATGACTGATGACCATCTGGTCATCAGATATCTCTATGACCCTCGGAGGCCCGGGCACAACGCTATGACGTCACATCCAGGCCGGCTTTAGTAAACAAAGCCGTGATCACGGCTGGAAAGGCCGAGATCAAATTTTTTTTTTCTGATCTCGGTCTTTCCAGCCTGCAGGAGAGATGTGAGGTCATATTGACCCCACATCTCTCCATAAAGAGGACCTGTCACGCACCATTCCTATTACAGGGGGATGTTTACATTCCTTGTAATAGGAATAAAAGTAGGAATAAAAGTGATTAAAAAAAAATAAAGAGATAGTGTACAAAAGAAAAAAAGAAGTAAAATAAATAATAATAATAACAATAATAATAATAAATCAAAGTGCCCCCGTCCTCACGTGCTCACATACAGAAGCGAACACATACATAAGCCCTGCCCACATATGAAAACGGTGTTCAAACCACACATGTGAGGTATCGCCGCGTGCATTAGAGTGAGAGAAATAATTCTAGCATGAGATATCCTCTGTAACTCTAAACATGTAACCTGTAAAAAATTTTAAAGCTTCACCTATGGGGGTTTTTAAGTACCAAAGTTACGCAATTCCACGAGTGTTCACAATTTTAAAGCGTGACAAATTTACTCGGCGTAACATCCACCTTTATAATATACAAAAAAAATTTGGCTAACTTTACTGTTTTGTATTTTTTAAATTCACTAAAAAAAATTTTACAAACAAAAAAATTCCTGCGCAAATATCGTGTGATATAAAAGTTGCAATGATCGTCATTTTATTCCCTAGAGTCTCTGTTCTGAGTAATTTTCTAGCAAAAAAAATATGATTTTTACATGTAGGAGAGGAGTGCCAGAAATGGCCCGGATGGGAGCTGGTTAATAGGATTCAAGGCAAATTAGAAAAGATGCATTACAATTGTCTAATGTGCAGTGAAGCTATTCGGAGGAGGCTATATTGCTGTAGCTGATGCCTACTGTACTAGTGCTGAATGCATTAGCAGCCAGCCGGGCAGGAAGCAGTGTCACTTGGCATAGGCAATGGAAGGCCTTGGTAGTAAAGGAGCTTGTGTACTTAGTCTCCTTCTCTAGTGACTAGAACCCTACTAGTGGGTCTGATATCATGGCACGGGGCATCCCAGGGATCCAGCCTGTATGTCAACGAAGATAGAGTGAGGACCCAGGAGATTATAAGAACAATATTATACATGAGTGAATCTTTCTTGTATTCCAGTGTAACATATGAATCAATGTCACCAGGATGGAGTTGACAGGTCATTGAGCTAGTGGAGTCTGGTACAGGCTCAGCGGTAATGGCTCAGAAATGCTGCACAACAAATGTAAGAGGAGTTATGAAATTTATTAAGCAACCAATCTCTGTAATGAACAATGTGAAGTGTTACAGAAGCTGGGCCATGGATTACAAGGCATTAGTATAAAGAAGGAAGGGAATGTGGCGCTGCCTATATGTATCTCAATGAGTAAAGTGCATATTATTAAAAAAGTGCATCAAATATGTGCAAAACTCGCAAGAATAATAAATAATAAATAAAATATAGTGCTCTGTGTCCAAAAAGATGCAAATATGTAAATTCTAATATGTGCATATTTCTATCCACAATTTAATAAATTAATAAATATTTGTGAAAAACTGATCAAAAATCTTGATGAAATTATTTAAGGTGTGTTCTCCTTTAAATAAGAATCAGTGAAAAAATATTATCAGCAATCAATAGACTTAATAAAATTATTAAAATATGTATTCTCCTTTAAATTGGCAAAGAATGAAAAAAAAACATTTCAGCAAGCGTTCATAAGTAGAGTTGAGCGAACCTCTGGAAGTTCGGGTTCTGCTGGTCCGGCCGAACTTCGGGACAAAGTCCGGGTCCGGGTCCGGACGGAACCCGAACGATCGCACGGACAACGAACCCCATTGAAATCAATGGGGACCCGAACTTTTAGGCACAAAAATGGCTGTAACAAAGTCCTGGAAAGCCCTAGAGGGCTGCAAAAGGAAGTAAAATGGGGGTAAGGGTAGGGCAAGTGCCCTACAAAAAAATGGGGACAGGGAAATAACTTTAAATATTTAAAAAAAAATAAAAACATAAAAAAAGCAAAAATGGAGGTGAATGTGGATCATCTTCAAACTGTGTCTGAAAAGTATTAATTAACGGTAGAAGCCATATAACTGTTCTAAAATCATCTTCAAACTAGGGCAAGTGCCCTACAAATAAATGGGGATAGGGAAAATAAATTAAAATCAAATAAAAAAATGGGAAGGGGGGTGGATGTGAAGTAGGAGCCTAGAGGTTGACTAGGCCGTGACCGTGGCAGTGTAGGTGGAAGTGGCGGTGGTAGAGGAGTAGGAGGAGGTAGCCAACATGGGTTTTTTTTTGTATTGAGGCC
>BLSH010430924.1:1195501-1231069 GCA_018402905.1 Glandirana rugosa
ACAGCCTCACGGATTTGTTGTTTAGTAGACACGTCACCTCCAAAGGGGGCCTCACAATGTTCGTGGTCACTGCCGAATGTACGCCAAATGGGGACGCCCCCACGGTAAAAGACCATTCACTCCCTGGAACTCTCCTTGTGCTCACTAGAAGTGTTGAGATGTGTCATATAACAAATATTACGTGTTCTCGTGAACTGCCTAGGAAAGTGGTACAAGATTCCCTTGGGGACCTATAACAAGATAAATGGTGAAATACCTAAATTATATAAACCTGAATACTTATCACAACTCGCTTGGGCCTGACATTGCAAGCCCAGGCATGGCTTGAAAACCCCGGACCGAACCCGAACGATTTTTGAAATGTCCGGGTCCGTGCCACGGACACCCAAAAGTTCGGTACGGACCCGAACGTTACAGTCCGGGTTCGCTCAACACTATTCATAAGTCCAAATATATTAAATCCATAAAGTGGTAAATAGAACAATATCCAGGGGTTCCCTTAGAACATGGTGAAAGGATCCGTCAAGTGCTCTTGTGCATTATAAACAATATACTGTGTAGAGTTGTGAAGATCACTCGTGTTCCTCTCAAGGTCCCTCACTTACCAGAAAATGGCACCCCCGCAGGGGTAAACCGCATGTAAGCCGTCACTGGTGCTTGTAACACTCCGGGGGAAACCTCCACTGCACAGATGATTTGTTGTTTAGGCACTCCGACATGTAAGGGTTTAAAACAATATTGGGGACTCATAGCATAATTCCATTATCAAAAAGGGAATTTATTACATTTAAAAGTATGTATATAAAACGCGCTCCACAATGCGCTTGTGCTGTGTTAAAAACAAGGCAGTACAATGCATTCAATCCAGCAACGGTGTGCGTTCCAAAGAGAGCTGGCAAACGAACCGGGGATGGACTCCCGGAAGTGACATAATCGCACACCTAGCCCCGCCTTTACGCTTTTCATCATAGGACATCATCAGAGGCTATAGAGTGCGGCCTTAATGCCAGCCTTGCATTAAATGGCAGCCTTTACTTTTCACTTGGGTACAGTAAGCCCTGCCCACACCTGTGTACCCAGCTTTACTCATGCAGTGTGCAGATAGCTCTATATCAGTGTTCATTTAGAGAGAGTGAGCTTAACCACTTGCCGACCGCCGACCGGCGTCTGATGGTGACAAAGTGGTTGGATATCGCAAACCGCAGTCACATGACGGCGGCTGCAAGATCCCACACTGTGAGCGCCCGCATGCCTCCAGTGGTGCACTCACTGTGTTCTGGGGGACCAGGGAGCCGGTAGTGTGGACTCGATGGCCCCCCCGCAGTGAAAAAACGGAGGAAAGAACGGAGGTCCATGTAAGTAAACATGGGTCTGCATTCTCATAGAGGGGGAAGGGCTGTGATCACAGGCTTCCTGTATATGGAAGCCGTGATCACTCCCTTCCCCCCTGCCAACCCAGCCCATACACAGTTAGAACACTCCCAGGGAACACAGTTAGCCCTTACAGCACCCCCTGCAGGTTAACCCCTTCACTGCCAATGGCATTTACACTGTATTCAGTGCATTTTTATAGCACTGATCGCTGTATAAATGCCAATGGTCCCAAAAAAGTGTCAAAATGGTCCGACATGTCCGCCGCAATATTGCAGTACCGCAAAAAATCGCAGATCGCCGCCATTACTAGTAAAAAATTTAAAAAAATAAAAACCCCAGAAATATATTCTCATCATCCGTAAACGTGGCAACTTTTGCGCAAACCAATCAATACATGCAGATTGCAATTTTTTTTACCAAAAATATGAGGAAGAATATAAATTGGGCCAAAACCAATGAAAAAAAATGTTTTTTTATATATTTTTTTTGGATTTGTATTTTAGCAAAAAGTAAGAAATTTGGGTTTTTTTTGCAAAATTGTCGCTCTTCTTTTGTTTATAGAGGTGATCAGAAATGACGCAGAGGGGATCAAATACCACCAAAAGAAAGCTCTATTTGTGTGGAGAAAAAAGAATGCAAAATTGTTTGGGTACAACGTCGTACGACCGCGCAATTATCAGTTAAAGCGAAGCAGTGCCGAATCGCAAAAAGTGCTCTGGTCCTACAGCGCGAAATCCTTCCGGGGCTGAAGTGGTTAAAGGCAGACAGTCTTTCTTTAGAAAACCTAGTTCTTTGTATTTTGGGTCAAGGGACACCCTCTATTAAGCATTTATTTGCAAAACAAAGATGTTATATACAACATTTTAAAAAGAGAAAAAAAAATCATTTTAAAATGTGTAAGTTTTAAAAAAAAATTAAAATAAAACTGAACCAAAATCATTATAGTTTCCTATTCATGTAAGTTATGTTAAAACTGGGGTGTCTTCAGACATATAGATCTACATTTCTACCATTTGACCACACACAGTTATTCCGTGGGCTGACTTGATTGTTTTTAATGAACCAGTCCAACATTGTAGCCGGTTGTACCTTTATATTCTGCCAAACAATTCACTGACAATAATCTTTTAGGCACATTCCGTTTTCTAATACTGCTTCTAAAAAGTTGAGGTAAGAGAATAACAAAGATTTTACGGCTGGTGAGGTTTTCTCCTTATCAGGCCGACTACTTTATAACTCTGCAGGAAGTAATGATTGATGGGTCGTTTGCAAGGTGCAAAACTGTGCTTCTGGCCATTTATGGCCACCTACAATGGGCATAAATTTGCTTCCTAAACATTGCTGGTCTTATTTGTCCTGTCAGAAATCTTGTCAGTCTTGTCAAACAAACAATTTTAATGATGTTAGGACTTATGAGACCATTTAAATGCAAGCAGCATAACAACTTTAGCAGAGCTATGCTTCTGATAGCATCACTGTGTCAAAGTAGGCAGAATTTGTCTCTTTGTTTAATGCAATATTTCTTGACATTTCCTGTAACTGTTTCACAGTTGGAATGAAGACATTTCAGGGAGATATACACACTGCAGAGGAAGAGTGATACTGTATTTTGTTTGAAAACATTTGTGAATTCTTAAAGTGTATGTAAACCCCAACTATGAATGTGTCATATTTGGTTAAGGCTGGGTTCACACTGGAACCTACACTGGTTCACAGTTTCAGGTCCGCTTTCACCCCGAATTTTGGGCTGAATTTAGACCTGAAACAGATAAAAAATGCACAGCGCAAACAACACCAGATCCGCTACGGAGATGTGTGAACCGGTCATAATCTCCTGCTATGCAAATTGGATGCAAGGAAATCCCCAAACTGTCAAGCCCAATACCCCTAGTTGCACATCCCATGTGTTATCTGCTGCTCTTTGAATGTTATCTTGCAAAGTATTTCATGTGGGTGTAGCTGTCGTTAAGGGTGGTCCTTCCCCCTTTTCCTCCTTCCTTACACGACCTCGCTGAACATTTGGGATCAAAGCGGAGCTCCACCCGAAAGGTTTTGACAGGCACCCGCTTCCATTTCCTGGCAAGATCGCCGCACAGCGATCTGCATCATATCCGGCCCCTCCTCCCCCCCCACTGTCTTCTAGGACCATTGTGTGTCCCAGATGGTTGATGGGAACATTCAGAAAGTGAAGCACGACTCGCACATGCGCAGTAGGAAACCGGTTGTGAAGCCTGAAGGCTTTACTGTCGGTTTCCCTTACCTGCAATTGTGGTGCCTGCACTCAAAGCCAATGGACGAATCAGCTTGGGGTGCTGACATCCCTGGACAGGTAAGTGTCCTTATATTAAAAGTTAGCAGCTACAGTATTTGTAGCTGCTGACTTTTAACTTCTATTCTTACAGGCTGGAACTCCGCTTTAACCATACACCCCTATAAAGTGCTATGCTATACTTATCAAAAATTCAACATCATTGTTTTTAATGCTTTCCCTACCATATTGTTATGGGTTGTGTCTGTACAAAATTAGTGCGCTATTGTGCACACTGTTTTACAACCTTTCTTATTGGGGTTATTCCGCAAATGTTATTATTTTTGTATGTTACTTCTTTTCTGTACCAATAAAATATTTGAAGGAAATCTTTTCCCCTGGAAACGCCACTAAAACACACTAAATTAAAAATGCAATTTGACTTTTTGACAAATGCATACCACATTTTTAAGAGCACCAGTATGAAAAAGCCTATAAAAGCACACTTGCTTGCAGAACTGCAAATGGCACACTGTAGATCTGACAAAAGCACTCAGATTTAGAGCAAAAACCTGCTAAAGGCAAGAACCCGAGACCCCTTTAAGTGTGTAGCAAAAAATGCAGCATCCAGCTTAATCACTTTTATGGCTACTGATCCCAGCACCAACTCTTTAGGCACTGCCAGCCCACCTGGCTGCATTTGCCCCTTTTACTAGCCCTCCTGGCTTCTTTTCCACAGTCCTCCCAGCCCACCTGGCTGACTTCTCAGGAGACCTCCTGGACGTGTTGACATGCTCCCGTTGTCCTCTCCTTGCTCCCATGCTCCAGGAAGGATTCCATGTGTTGTAGAGGGTCCCTCCAGTACCCAAGGCCCAGCCCTGAGGTCACCACCCCCCCCAGATTAGGGGCACCCTCAAGGGCCACTGACGTCCTCCTCAGCACTCCTTCTCCATCTTCCACCCGACTGCCCCCTGCTTGTCTGACCCATGATTATTTATGAGGTGGCCTGCCCCCTGCCAGCCCATATGCTGGGGATTGGCTGGGACCCTCATCAATACTCCAAGCAGCTCCTCCTAGCCTCCATCCACCACTTCTGGAAGCTTCTTCAAGGTTCCAAAAAGCAGGAGAGGGTACCAGATATGCTGCTTGCTGAGTCATTCAGCCTCCCTGAGCCACTCAGCCCAGACCCAGATTCAGCCCAGGCCTGGCTCTCAGCCAAGCCAAATTTCCCTACACTAACAACTAACTATGCACATCCAATCTAGCACACTAGAGGGTGTTACATTAAATAACCCCAAATCTCTATGTGTCTCAAAATAAAGATATACAATTAATTTATTACAATGAGCATTACCAAATAATTGTCAAATTATCACAACACTGGAAACTGAAAAATGGCCTGGTAATGAAATGGCGTGCTGGTACTCAAGTGTTTAAAAAATTAGCCAATAAAGACATAGCAATGTCTATGTTGTTTTAATAAACTTAGATGAACTGTGCGCCCATAGCAGGGTGTTACGAAGTGCGTTTTTTTTGCCACAGTCTGCCTCCTTGAAGCATGCCTCCAAGTGATGCTGAATGGGACTGTGTCCAAGCAATGACATTCAGTATACAGAGAACACACACTGACACATGTTGGAGGTTATTATTGCATCCACTGACAAAATACTGGGGATTATCATTGCATTCTCTAAGACCAGTGTTAGTGGTTATTACAATATATTTCGATCACTGACACCAATGCTGGGAGTTATTACTGCAGCCACTGACATCAATACTGGGGGTTATTACTGTGGCCGCTGACACCAGTTCTGGTAGTTACTATTATTGGTAGTTACTATTAAGCTGGAGGCTATAAAAGCATTTACTAACACCAAAGCCAGAGGTTATTATTGCATACACTAACACATGTTGGGGATTATTATTGCACCCACTTGAACTTTCCTGGGGGTTATTATTGTAGTCACTAACACCAATGCTGGGAGTTATTATTTTGGCCACTGACATCAATAATGGGCATTATTATCGAGGCTGCTAACACCAATTTTGGTAGTTAATATTACTGACACTAACAGCAGGAACAGGGCTTATTTCATCCCCACTTTCTCTTCAGTGTGCATTGCAATACATTGCAAAAAATGCAGCAAGATCAACATTTTTTGGTGTGTCACAGCCTGTTGCTGTAACACAGAATCTTGCTTTTATGCTCCCTTCTGGGAGTGTTGGGGGCTGCACCAGAGATCCTTTATATTTTTCAAGTTGACCACCCCTGTGTAGACCGTGGAGATTTTAACATACTTAACAAAGATCACATCCACAGTTTATTACTTATGGAATTGTAATTAAAATAGGCAACATAGTTTTTTCACAATACATTTTATTATCAATTAATTGTATTATGTTAACGGATACCATACTTTTTTCTTAATGTCATAGATAGTAACTATACTCCAGCAAGTTCTGAATTGACATGAATTCTTCTTGCTGCATGCAGAGCATTTTGGGATAGATCAAAAAATTGTATCACTTGCGCAAAGGCAATAAAATTTGTTTTAAAATATTTGTGAACTTATAATATGAATCAGGCTAATAGCCTACTGCAAACTTGTTACTGCAATAGGAGAACATTTCACTGAATACTTTTTTAGCTCAGCAGACATTGTTATAGCACTAGTATTTTACTGTGCATCTGACAAAAACACAATGTACTAAAATTAATGATGACAGTAAAACTTAAGGATGTGGTCTCAGATGACCTTTTTTACTTTCTCTAACAAACAGTAAAGGAAAATAGACCTTCCCTGCAGTAATAAAGCAAGTTTAGTCATGGAAAATAGATTTAAAGCTAAATGACATCTAAGGTAACATCCTAACTTTGTGGGAGTTCTTTAATGTTTTTGGTGTGTTAGACAGCCTATTCAAATAAATGGCCTGCCTTAATGCAATGCATGGCAACACACAGCATAGCTTGTAATAACAAACCGCAATGCTGTGTCTAACCATACAAAATTAAGCTTTGGGTAAAAATAGTCAACACAATAATGAATGATGTTAAGTGGTTACAATGAATGTCTGAATTTTATATATTGCACTTATTATATATAAATTATATACAAATGATATATAAATGAAATGAAAATAATATATATTATGTAGATAGGACTATCAACTGGCCATCTCCTCTATACTGTGCATGCCCCAATACCCATGTAGACCTCCAAGTCTGCACACATGTGCACAGATGGCAGGTGTATCCGTCTTCCCTCCATTTCCTAGACCGGTATCCATTTTAACCCCTCTTTGCACCTGGAGCACACTCTAATGCAGAGTGCTGCATTCTATGTATGGTTATATGTTAAAGCTCCGTAGGCCCAACTCAACATTTGAGGTCCATGAGATATGGAGGCTTAGGTCAACTGGTGCTTCTTTCATTAAGGGGCTCTTCTCTTACCACCTGGAGTGTGACCCCTATCTCTTAGTAGGGATGAGCAGAAGGTACCTGGATTCTGTTTGTGATGGGTTCACTGAACATCACTAAAGTCCCGATGCACAGTCTGATCCCCATCAAAGTCATTGGTAGTGAAATGGTCCTCACAAACAACAGTGGCCATTTTCTAGGCTAATATACAGTGGTTTAAAAAACAGATAACATGGGGGGGGGGGTGTCAGTGGTGCCCTGGGGAACATATAACATAGCAAATATATACAGTGTATAAAAGTGCATCACTTTTTTGTAAATATTCTATTATATCTTTTCATACAACAACACTGAAGAAATGACACTTTGCTACAATGTAAAGTAGTGAGTGTACAGCTTTTATAACAGTGTAAATTTGCTGTCCCCTCAAAATAACTCAACTCACAGCCATTAATGTCTTAACCGCTGGCAACAAAAGTGAGTACACCCCTATGTGAAAATGTCCAAATTGGACCCAAAGTGTCAATATTTTGTGTGGCCGCCATTATTTTCCAGCACTGCCTTAACCCTCTTAGGCATGGAGTTCACCAGAGCTTGCAGGTTGCCACTGGAGTCCTCTTCCACTCCTCCATGACGACATCACGGAGCTGGTGGATATTAGAGACCTTGCGCTCCTCCACCTTCCATTTGAGGATGCCCCACAGATGCTCAATAGGGTTTAGGTCTGGAGACATGCTTGGCCAGTCCATCACCTTTACCCTCGGCTTCTTTAGCAAGGCAGTGGTCATCTTGGAGGTGTGTTTGGGGTCGTTATCATGTTGGAATACTGCCCTGCGGCCCAGTCTCTGCTTCAGTACGCCACAGTACATGTTAGCATTCATGGTTCCCTCAATGAACCGTAGCTCCCTACTGCCGGCAACACTCATGCAGCCCCAGGCCATGACACTCCCACCACCATGCTTGACTGTAGGCAAAACACACTCGTCTTTGTACTCCTCACCTGGTTGCCGCCACACACGCTTGACACCATCTGAACCAAATAAATGTATTCTGGTTTCATCAGACCACAGGACATGGTTCCAGTAATCCATGTCCTTAGTCTGCTTGTCTTCAGCAAACTGTTTGCGGGTTTCTTATGCATCATCTTTAGAAAAGGCTTCCTTCTGGGATGATAGCCATGCAGACAAATTTGATGCAGTGTGGTCTGAGCACTGACAGGCTCACCCCCTACCCCTTCAACCTCTGCAGCAATGCGGGCAACACTCATATGTCTATTTCCCAAAGACAACCTCTGGATATGATGCTGAGCACGTGCACTCAACTTCTTTGGTCAACCATGTGTCCTGTTAAACCGCTGTATGGTCTTGGTCACCGTGTTGCAGCTCAGTTTCAGGGTCTTGGCAATCTTCTTATAGCCTAGGCCATCTTTATGTGAAGCAACAATTCTTTTTTTCAGATCCTCAGAGAGTTCTTTGCCATGAGGTGCCATGTTGAACTTCCAGTGACAAGTATGAGAGAATGAGAGATAACACCAAATTTAACACACCTTCTCCCCATTCACACCTGAGACCTTGTAACACTAACGAGTCACATGACACCGAGGAGTGAAAATAGCTGATTGGGCCCAATTTGACAATTTTCACTTACGGGTGTATTCACTTTTGTTGCCAGCAGTTTAGACATTAATGGCTGCGTGTTGAGTTATTTTGAGGTGACAGCAATTTTACACTGTTATACAAGCTGTACACTTACTACTTTACATTGTAGAAAAGTGTCATTTCTTCAGTGTTGTCACATGAAAAGATATAATAAAATATTTACAAAAACGTGAAGGGTGTACTCACTTTTGTGAGATACTACTGTATATATATATATATATATATATATATATTTTTTTTTTTTGGCGAGGAGCTTTAAAGTATAAAGCTGAGGGTGCAAAATAACGTTCTTGTGAGATGCCCTTAAACTGCTTGTGAAGTGGTGCTTCTCTGCAATGTATAAAATCTACTGCATTGAAAAATGAAAAAAAAGCAGTTTAAATAGCTGGTAAGCAAGAGCTTCTAGTCACTTAATTTTTTTCTGTAAACAATGTGACCTTATGCTAAATGGGGGTCTGGTTATAGATGTTGATGAAAAAAAAGGACAAGTTTAAAAAAAAACAGGGGGCGTGGTCTGGTGCCAGAGCGTGATGGCCACTTGGTCTCCCCGCTCCTACTCACAGAGGTCCAGCAATCAGCTCACCGGAATGAACCGCCAAAACATGGGGAAAAACATTGGGAACCCCACCAAGTCTCGGTCCCGCTCTCCCAGGGAACTGGCGACACAGCTAAGGGGGAATATACCACATATATTCCGCATGCAATCACGAGAGGCCGGGGCTTTGCCTCAGACCTCCATAAGGCCCACGCGCTCCTCCAGCCTGAGCCCATCCAGCAGCAGCCGCACACAGCCTACAGCCACAGGAGTTCCCGCCGATCAACCACCGAGCCTAAGAAACTCGCGATCGGTAGCTACAGACATAAAGGACATCCTGGCAGCTGCAATCTCTGATCTCAGATGAGATATCCAATCCCTGACCATGAGGATGGATGATCTGGAGGAAACAACTACCCGCCATGACACTGATATCCAGCAGCTACACCAATCGTCATAGGCCCACACCATGCAGCTTATAGAACTACACATATGAAAATAACCCCAACCTTATCAAAAGAGGTCTGCCAACATCCCATTCAAGTAGTAGCAAAAAGGTACTCCCCCAGTACATATAGCGGGACTTTAAAGGCAGTACAATGAAATTATAAATTCTCTGGAATAAAATGTATTATTTTTTATAATTTCATTGTACTGCCTTTAAAGTCCCGCTATATGTACTGGGGGAGTACCTTTTTGCTACTACTTGAATGGGATGTTGGCAGACCTCTTTTGATAAGGTTGGGGTTATTTTCATATATGTTCATATTAGGGTAGTACTCACCCATCCCCACCCCTTCCCCACCTATCATATATAATATAAAATTACCATTTATTCGGGTGGCAAACATATGAGTATGTGTACCCTAAATTGTGTGGAGACTCACACACAAAAGATGGGTCACACACTCACCACCTGATTATCTTTTGTTACGTTTTGTTTTCATACTGAGTATAGAAAACGTTTTTGTATTGTGTCAAACCATCTCACTGGCCCAAACATGTTTCAGGGCAAGGAGTGGGACAATCTTATGGCTGGGTACTCCAAAGAACACGCCAGAAAAGAGGCTCCTTAATCAGAAGTCTCTGCCCTATTCTTTAGATTAGATAAACCAGTTGAGAAATAAGAGGTATGTTCCCTGCATGTTGATAGCTTCGAAAGGTACCCATAAGAGGACATAAACCCCCTTTGGTCTGCGTGTGCAGATCTTTCCTCTATTAGAGAACATAGACCCCCCCTTCAAAAGGAGATGGGACAATGTTCTTCCAACTTGTATCATATCATTAATGACTTGGCTAGTGGAGGAACATCGTCAGAGAATGACCTCCATTGACAAAGAAATTGATGCAATATATCATAAACTTTAGCCTTTTTCGGTCACTAGATGTATTCAAGTATACAACCACTAGGCACTCCTCCATGTTCTCCTCCACACCCACGACTTCCACAAACAAGAGAGACACACCTGGTACACCATCATCCCCAGCCATTCCCACTCCCTCTTCTCACAACGCACCCACCCATACACTTTATACAAGGAATGCTCTCATTCCAACAACTCCCACTGACACATCTGAGGTCCCTGCACCCCCTTCCTCACTCACTGACACCTTTTTAGTTTCAGAGACCCACATACCTCTAGATGTGGGTCCACCCATGTAAGCCCAAATCAGGTCTCACAGTTCAATATCATCAACTTATCCCCACACAGGTTGACCATGGAGGAGGAAAGCCTATTTTCCAAGGGTCTCAGCTCCTGCCCTCAAGCAGAGGCTGACCCCTTTGAAACAACATGTATGACAATGCAATGTTTTGAAATATTTATATGATATCCACAATGATACAATGTATGATGTGTTCTGTTGCCATTTGGCCTCACACTGTTCTCATAATGCTATTACATACAATTTGGAACAAGCTCATTGACCGCATCTTCACTGCCCCCTCACTTGTCCTTTTCCCTCTTCTTCTCTTTCTCTTCTCTTTTTTCTTCCATCACCACTTCCTTACCTAGATGTGGATTGCGGGATCTTGGAGGCTCCTCCTGTCCGCGTGCCCCGGGAAAGATGTGGATTACCGCCCGGCGCACACAGGCCCCCATGCCCCCCTGGGCGGGGGGCTTGTGTTTTTCGGGGGGACCCTGATCCCCCCCATCAGCGTCGGTGGGACCTCTCTGCATGACGCACTCCCGGCTTCGCTACGGGGCTGCGCCGTGCAGAGAGACCCCTGGGGGCCCATCTTGAGAACCCCCTTTGGCTGACCGCACGGGATTGGGAACATTCAGTATCCCTTTGGGTACAATTGGGATGTGGTTCCCTCCTGCTTCCTCTTTTCCCCCTTTTTTTTTTTTTTTTTTTGTGGCCCCCTCCATTTTTTGCCTATTGCTATCCATTTTCTGATATGACTCACTGACCGTTGATGTCTCCGGTGCGCGTTTTTCTAATTGCCCACCGGGGGGAGTGAGCATGACTTTTTTCTGCTGACTCCCAGTGTGATAGACTATACTTATAGCAAACCTCTGGCTCCTTATGGATTTACTTCACTGCGTGCTCCATGACGTCATCAGTCGTGCGCCGACACCGTGAGGTCATCCATGGGCGCGGAGGGGTCACATGATTGAACTTTTTGGCGCCAAAACCCCTGATAAAAAGAGAGTGGCAATGAATCCAGCAGCCACCGCCTCTGTAGCAGCTCGGACCATGCTATTACCCATCCACCCACAGGTAAAAACTCTCTTCAAATATCCCTCTGGACATGTACTCTTTTGCCCCGAACTGACCATCATGCACTATATGTGCAATGATTGGTCATTTTTCGGGATGGCTATGCACGATGGGGATTATGTGGATCCATTTGGTGATCCCCCTCATCTCCCACCATTGCATCGCCCAATGGCTATATTTCTAGATCCCTGTTCCTCATTTCCCTTTTTTTGCTCCGTTCCCAGGCCTTGTGATGTCAGTCCAGTGGAGGGTCTCTCCTGCTTCTTGGCTTTGCCATATGCAGGGGGCCCTTGTGGTGCCCGGAATCTTCGGGGTGACGTCTGACCGGTGGGGGTCCCCTTGTTCCCTGCTCTCCCAACATCACATGGGGATTCTGTTTCTTTCTTATCCTTTCAGAGGTGGCTCTGGACATGCGGTATGACCTCTACTTCTGGTGTGGGGTGAGTTGCCCTCCATGGCTTTGTTCCTATACCCCTAACCCTGTCACATGCAATACCAGTGTATAATGTTATGATGTCTTTCAGAATATGTACATGGGTTACTAATTGGCCCCTGAAGAAGGGTAGTCCATCCCGAAACATGTCGGGCCTTTACCCATCAGGATTCCATCTCTACACATGAACCACACCGCTTTTATGTACCAGCTCTGGAATGTAACAACTTTGGTCTCGATGATTTTATTAACATATGTGACTTGGCACATGTTTGTAATTCTGTGTTTTTCCTTTCTCTGGAATAAAATGTATTATTTTTTATAATTTCATTGTACTGCCTTTAAAGTCCCGCTATATGTACTGGGGGAGTACCTTATAGAACTACACAGGCACATGGAGGACCTGGACAATCGAGGCCGCCATCATAACCTAAGGGTAAGAGGAATGCCTGAATCTGTGGAAACTAATGAAATTATGCAGGCCACAATAGCAATCTCTTAATGATCTCCTGGGCAGACCTCCTAAGTCCCCTATTGAATGTGAGTGTCTCCATAGAACACTGAAACTCAGGTAGGGGCGCAGATCCTTCTAGGTATGTGGTATGCTGCCTGGTAAATTTTAAGCTAAAAGAATAAATCCTCAGAAGGGCAAGAGAACGCAGAGAGATACTATTCCAGGGAGTGAAAATCAAGATATATCAGGATCTATCTCCCATAACCCTCCAGAACAGGTGAGACCTTCATCTATTGCTTGATCTGTTACGCTGTAATGGGATCCAGCACAGGTGGACGTTCCCCTTTTGTCTGTTTGCATTAACACTGGGACGCACAGTAAACTTAAGAGTACCAGAGGACCAGAGATCCCTCTGTGAAACTCTAAATCTACCATTGATCAACCTGCCTGATTGGTACAGCTCATTTCACCTACCACCCATGAGACGAATCGCTTCCATGGATGCAATACCAGTACGTGACGACTTCCATATCAGCCGACACAGATCATCATCTCCGAGATCACACGTCCTGACAAATGCCAGAAATGGAGGAAATGCCAGCCCGATGGCTTCCCCTGCCTACAGAAGAACTCATCATGATGGTGCCAATTAGTAGTTCCAGCCCTTGTGACACTTGTAGGATCCACCAGACTCAGAAACTCTACACACTGCGTTGATTGTGTGCATTCCTATATCTACCTCCCAACTTTTGACACCACAACTGTTTATTTTGCAGCAAATCAACTTCCTATCGACATGCATATCATGGTTCCCTGCACTCCATGAGAACCCCAGTTATGGAGTGTTATTATTGGCCAGATGGACACCCACACTAAAAGGTAACTCAATAATTTCTAAAGTTCATCAAATACTCTGCTGACCACTTCATGAATAATGACCCTGAATTCTCAGAGATTACCACATATGAGACACCATATGTCAGTCGAGCATGAGCAAATGAACACTTTTCACATGCCGCTCAGACTGAGAGATATTATTTTTTAGTTTCTGACACTTGACTCCGAATCTTGAAGCAGCACTAGGAACGTGAATGCTATATATACGTTCCACTGACCCCTCCCCTTTGCTAAGGACTCTTGTCTCCAAAACCCATTCCTATCTACCTCCCGTCCCCCTTTCTTGGTGTTTTTTTCTCCTTCACTCACCAGACTCATTTATGCATCCTATTCACATAGCAATATGCGCAACCAACCTAATGCTCAAGCTTATGTGTTGTCAAAGGGAATGTACACAAGTTGCTGGCACATGTGAGTGATTCCATCTGGAGGACATAAAAATACTACCTCTACCTTCCCCATGCCCCTCGGCAAAGGTGGGGAATTTTAGTACTGGTCTATAACCAGACCTGATAATACTTGGGCCATCACATGCAGAGAATACGATGTTTGCCCTTACTTGTGAATTATTCTGTTGCATTAAAGAAGCAAGGTGAATGGTCATACAGACAGGCCATCAATCAGTTAACCTCCCCCATATTGGATCGCTCACATGTTTTAGAATGAACAAATGCCTACAGGCCACTGTATTATGGTCAATAAGGTTCTTTATTAGATTCCAGAGTATCTACACCCCACCAATACGAGCGGAAATGACAGATGCAGGGAATTCCTCCCCTTTGTTCTAGTTCCCTTTGTTACTTCTTTATGTTAAATAGCGTATTGCAGAGAAAGGATTAATGTGTGCTAACATGACAAGCATACCACATGATAAACCATTCAGCAGGAGGTTCAGTTGGGCTGATACCTCACAACGCCTCCCTCCAGACGTAATGCTTCTGAGGGGGACAGGTCTAGATCTCACGCATGCCTAGGCTAAGATGCCAGGAATGATATGCTCTTTACCTATTCATAAAAGAGGGGAATACCTTGGGCGAATTATCAAAGTAACCCTAATGAAAGTTAGGCTGATCCTATCCCTCGTGTTTGGAAAACAGAGCAAGAACCCCTAAATGGGACTTTAAATTGGGACAACCAACTCATCAAGAGGAGAACAAATTATAAAAACAATCAAAGTTTATTTGTACACATTAAAAATGGTAAGACAACACATATAATCAAAGCAACATAAGACATAGGTGCACAAGGGAACAGGAAGAGTGTGTCCCCATGATAAGACGATAACAAGTGACAAATGTAATGACAAAATGGTGAAATGGTTAACAGACCACTGGTCTGCCCCACATAGGGGGTAGAGCAAGACCCAACGCGTTTCGATGTAACAGAATGAGATATCTTCCTCAGGGGTAGGTGGTCGGTAATTAAAAGCAATAATCATCTACATAAAGAAAAAGAACAAATGCAAAAATAAACATAATGAACATCAAAATGTCAACAAATGTCACAAATATCACGCTGGAATGGAATACTGACCCGGGACCGGATGTTTCATACTTATAATCTGGTAATCAAGGGACATCCACTCCATAAAATATTTTTAGATGTCAGGATAAACTGTTGAGAAAATCCATAATTTGAGAAGGGGGGAAAAAAAAAAAAAAACACACCACTGAGGCCGACTTACCGATATGGAAAACAAACAAAAATTGGCCAAACACGATTAGTTGCCAAAAACGGTAACAAGAGGGGTTCCTAGGTGGTGGAAATATAATGGAAAATAAGAATAAATATACAGTAAGGGAAGGAAAAAAATCGGTCATTTTGGTACCTCACTGCAATGTGTTAAGTATACCTATTGGTCTAATAAAAGAGACTACCTCAGAAATACGTACCCAGAAGGGGAAAGGCTGAGGTTAGTGTGATGACACATATAGATCTGGCAGGAAAGAATACCCAAAGAAGGGGAATTCCAATAATAGAGACCAAAAGTCTGCAAAACAGAAACGAAGCATAGTAAAGACCTGCCAATAAACTAAGTCTCTAAAACAACCTCACAGTGTTGTATAGTACATAAAACCTGATGAAAGAACTATACAATGTTTTTACCTACATGTAATATACAGTAAGGGAAGGAAAAAATCTGTCATTTTGGTACCTCACAGCAATGTGTTAAGTACACCTATTGGTCTAATAGAAGAGACTACCTCAGAAATATGTACCCAGAAGGGGAAAGGCCAAGGTTAGTGTGATGACACATATAGATCTGGCAGGAAATAATCCCCAAAGAAGGGGAATTCCAATAATAGAGACCAAAAGTCAGCAAAACAAAAACGAAGCATAGTAAAGACCTGCCAATAAACTAAGTCTCTAAAAACAACCTCACAGTGTTGTATAGTACATAAAACCTGATGAGAGAACTATACAATGTTTTTACCTACATGTAGTAGTGGTGAGAGAGTTGAGGTGCCGATGATTTACATCTAGTCACCCCAAAAGGGGGAACCCGAAAGGGTTATTGCGAGACACACCGCCCTTGAACGGTCAACAAACCGATATCTAAAAAAGAGAGCATGGAAAGCTCATAGTGGCGTTTGCATCAATACAGAAAGTGGATCACAAATCCATACATGTAATGATACCAGAGCGGAAGCCATAACAAAACAAAGTATAATCCTACAATGACAAACTAACAGCCTCAAACGTACCTTCAAAGTACTCCAGCAAAAAGCTGCATCAGCACCTGTCCTAGAAGACACCACAAGGGACAATCCTGGGCGAATGAACGGCGCTCAAAAAGGACCCTTTTTAAATATGTAATGGAGGCGGGGTGACTCGGAGACACTCCAACAGACGATTTGAGATACCAGGTGGCACTCATCCGCTCATCATGTCCAGCCTAACACAGTGGGCGGACTTGTCCAAGAGGGAGAGAGGAGCCTCCCATAACTGTCTGCAATGAAGATGCTTGCATGCCTGCCATAGACTACCCGGCAGGATATGACGTCACACCAAGGCGACGGAGTCCAGACTAAAGCCTAACATCCGGCTTAGATAAAGCTAAAAGGGAACTTAGCCGACAGGGCTAAAGAGTAACACAGTGCCCTCAAGAGGCAGCACCAAAAAACAACACCAGCCACTGCATGGAGAGAGAGCAAAGCTCGCAAAAAAAAACATCTCACCTGTCAGGGTCATATGCCATTCCAGGGATTTACATGCCTTCGTATAGGTGAGTCAGTGGTTTTTACAAAGGTATACAGTACAGACACACCTTCTCATTCAAAGAGTTTTCTTTATTTTCATGACTATGAAAATTGTAGATTCACACTGAAGGCATCAAAACTATGAATTAACACATGTGGAATTATCTACATGTCATATTCTAGGTTCTTCAAAGTAGCCACCTTTTGCTTTAATTACTGCTTTGCAAACTCTTGGCATTCTCTTGATGAGCTTCAAGAGGTAGTCACCTGAAATGGTTTTCCAACAGTCTTGAAGGAGTTCCCAGAGATGCTTAGCACTTGTTGGCCCTTTTGCCTTCACTCTGCGGTCCAGCTCACCCCAAACCATCTTGATTGGGTTCAGGTCCGGTGACTGTGGAGGCCAGGTCATCTGGCGCAGCACCCCATCACTCTCCTTCTTGGTCAAATAGCCCTTACACAGCCTGGAGGTGTGTTTGGGGTCATTGTCCTGTTAAAAAATAAATGATGGTCCAACTAAACGCAAACCGGATGGGATAGCATGCCGCTGCAAGATGCTGTGGTAGCCATGCTGGTTCAATATGCCTTCAATTTTGAATAAATCCCCAACATTTATAAGGCAAGAAATCACACTTATTAAACCTGACCTTGAAGCTCATCAAGAGAATGCCAAGAGTGTGCAAAGCAGTAATCAAAGCAAAAGGTGGCTACTTTGAAGAACCTAGAATATGACATACAGTATTTTTAGTTGTTTCACATTTTTTGGTTATGTAGATAATTCCACATGTGTTAATTCATAGTTTTGATGCCTTCAGTGTGAATCTACAATTTTCATAGTCATAAAAATAAAGAAAACTCTAGAATGAGAAGGTGTGTCCAAACTTTTGGTCTGTATTGTACATTGTACAGAAAATATATATACACAGATTGACATAATATGCAATACACAGATACAAAACTGTTTCAACTCGTCTGACGCTTTTGGCAAAGATCATAGTCGGCAAGCACAGAGGAGAAAACTCACTAAAAGAGGAGAGAAAGACAAAAAGAGGACTTACGAATAGACAGATATGTTGGATGTGGTGATGAGATAAGCTTTATAGCCCTGGGTAGAATAAAATCAATTCACTTCCGGGCCCCCTGATGAGAAACCTTCCAAGAAGGGTTTATAGGAGATGGCCTCATTCAGGCCCGGACAAAATCCATCTTTGTTCCTTCTGTAGTAAAATTTTGTTGAAGTCCCCCCTCTATCTCCCATATGGACTCTATCGAGGGTCAGGAAGGACACTTTAGGAAGAATACCCTTATGCTGTTTAATTACATATCTACCAAGTGGCAGTTCCTGGATACCTTTTTTCATTGTTACAATATGTCGGTATGCACGTGTGCGGAAGTCGTTAATAGTCTTACTGACATAAAATGCTGAGCACTCACAGAGGAGGAGATACACTACCCCTCTTGTGGTGCAGTTGGCGAAGTGCTTAGGTCTATAGGGTTCACCATTTGGTAGAACAGTCGAGTGGGTATTAATGAAGCAGCAGAAATTGCAGCCGCCGCATTTAAATGTTCCTGGTCTTAGACACGGGTCCTTTTTGCCCCCAATTTTGAACTTACTACAAGTGAGAATGTCTTTTAGGGATCTTGCTCTCCTATATGTGAAAGCAGGATTCTCTGAGATCGAGGGGCCTATAATCGGGTCTGTACGCAACAGATACCAATATTTTTGAATGATTCTTTTGATTTTACTATGTTGTTTGGAATATCTAGTGATGATGCGGGGCATATCTGAGTCTTGACTTTTTTGTTTGGGGATATAAAGTAGATCATGTCTATTCTTCGAAAGAGCCTTTTTGTAGGCCTTCTTGAGACAGGAGTTGGAGTACCCCCGTGCTCTTAGTCTCTCTCTAAGAAGATCAACCTCTCCTTTGAAGGTTAAATTGTCAGAACAATTCCTGCGTAGCCGTAAATACTGGCTATAAGGAATTGAACGGAGCAAGGGTTTTGGATGGAAGCTCCCTGCGTGTATCAGGAAGTTGCCAGCGGTGGGTTTTCCCTTTTGGACACTAACATCCAAAAAGGTGATCTTTTTAGAATCATGGCACATTGTGAATCTGAGATTGAAAGTATTGTTATTAAGGGCGTGTAGGAAGGGGTCTAGATCACCCACAGGTCCATCCCACACAACAAAAATGTCATCAATATATCTGCACCAAAGGACCACGTGGCCCATAAAGGAAGCCATGGCGGTCGATCGGTGCAGATATAGCTCCCACTCCCCCAGGTACAAATTGGCGTAGGACAGGGCACAGCAGGTCCCCATCGCTACGCCCTGCACCTGGAGGTAGTGGGACCCATTGAACATGAAAAAATTGTGATTCAGTACAAAATCCAAGGCTTCCAACAGGAAGTTAACCTGTTTGAATTCAAAACGGCTGTTCTGCAACATCACCCGTCTAATGCTGGCCAGACCCTTGTCGTGTGGGATGGAACTGTAAAGGGCCTCTACGTCAATAGTGACCATAACCGATGCCGGGGGAAGATAAGTCCATCGATATTCCGCAAAAAGTGTAGGGTGTCCTGTATGTAACTGGGTAGGTTCACCACAAAAGGACGTAACCACTGGGCAATCCATTTGCTCAAATTCTCGGTGAGTGATCCATTGCCAGAGACAATGGGTCTACGGGTGGGATGATGAAAGTTTTTGTGTAGTTTGGGTAGACAATAAAAAGTTGGAGTACGTGGCCAAGGGGTGCGGATGAATTCCCATTCATCTTTCGCAATGATACCTGAAGCGAATGCCGCATCTACCAAAAGGTAGAATTTCTTGTGAAAAAGGTAAATTCTTGTAGCAGGTATTTGGCGATACAAATCTGGATTATCCAGAATGGACCGGTACATTTCTATATAATGTTTACTGTTTAAGATGACCACATTCCCTCCCTTGTCCAATGGTTTAATGACAATGGCGGAATTGTCAGACAGAGATTTGAGGGCCATTCGTTCCTCCTGTGATACATTGTCATAGAGGACAGGTTCAATTTTGAGTCTTTGAAATTCGTTACAGGTGTTTTTGATAAACGCCAGAATATTCGCATTTAAATTGAGTGCTGGAAATTTTTCAGATTTCTTTTTTAGAGACATTGTGATTTCAAATGGGGCATCAGTCCGATCAATTCGCTCTAAAAGTTTATCCAACTCAGCCCCGTCCACTAGTGCGAACAGGTCGTTTTCCTCCATTAATGCGAGCATCGCAACAATGGTCTCCAACTCTTGTGTAGCAAGAGTGGAATCTTTCTTGCTATTCTTGGAGTATAACTGCTTCAACAATAATTTCCTCGCAAACAGTTGGAGGTCCTTGATGACCTCAAACTTATCCATGTTTGCGTCAGGGAAAAAACTCAAACCCCGACTCAAAACTCTAATTTCCGTGATAGAAAGTGGAGTGTTAGAAAGATTTACAACAGTGAGACTATCAGTGAACTGGTCAGATTTCCTCACGAGAACATCATGAGGTGTTTGAGTGTCACCCCTAAAAAAATCATTGTCATCATTTGACATAGAGGTGACGTGATTGTTACTTAAAGGTGTACATATGGAATCTTTGACAGAAATAGTGGGGTACATAACGTGCTGGTGAACAAGATCAGAAGAAGAAGGATTAAGACTATCACCAAACGAGTTACCTGACACCGTGAGTGAAGCTTCCTCTCGTTGTGTGGGGTGGGGATGTGTGATGAATTTTTTGAGTTCTCTCTCTTGAGAGTCTTCACTGCGGGATTCCCTCTTAGCCTTACGAGTTTGCTTGAATTTCTTAACAGAACCCTTAGAGGAGACAGACACAGATGAAGCAGAGGAAATATCTGAATCATAATTACGAACCCCTCGATTTTTCTTTAGATTGGGTTTCATTCTTAAATGAGTTGTTTCCAATTGTATGCCCTGTTTTCCTTAAACGCAATTTGGTCCCCGGTGAAGTTTTTTCTCTTTCTTCACCAGAACCTCCCTATTAAATTTCTCAAGATGGTCATTCAGATCTTTATCAAAAATCAGATAGTTTACATGTTGTTTAAAACCATTCAATTTGGATAAGGTACTTTCAATCTCAGTATCAAGCTCAACAGATCTCTTTTTATGTTCTTCAATTAACAACACCATCATATTTCTGGAACAGCCTGATAGTGTATCCTCCCATCTCTTTTTAAATGGGGTGTCCAGGTTGTCAAGTGTGGGAAAAATTTGTATCCTCAAACCGAAAGGATTGATTTTTTGTTTGAGATACTGTTCGAAAGAGTATATGTGCCAATGATTGAGGGATTTTTTCTCTAATAGTTTTCTCAAATGGAGAAATGTGGAGGACATTTCAGTGTCCCTTTGCTCCCGTTGAGAAAATTCTCTGAAGTAACCTGACATTAAAGTGTCCCATCCGGAACCAACGTAAGTTGCCATATCTAGAGCAAAAATTATTGTCAAAAAAAATCGGCAGAAAATTATAACTGATACATCAAAAAAGTATATAGAAAAAGCCAACAAGCAAAAAATAGTACGGGGGGATGGATATCTGCTACCCTAAATGTGACAAAAGAGGGGAATTCCTTGGGCGGATTATCAAAGTAACCCTAATGAAAGTTAGGCTGACCCCATCCCTCGTGTTTGGAAAACAGAGCAAGAACCCCCTAAATGGGACTTTAAATTGGGACAACCAACTCATCAAGAGGAGAACAAATTATAAAAACAATCAAAGTTTATTTGTACACATTAAAAATGGTAAGACAACACATATAATCAAAGCAACATAAGACATAGGTGCACAAGGGAACAGGAAGAGTGTGTCCCCATGATAAGACGATAATAAGTGACAAATGTAATGACAAAATGGTGAAATGGTTAAAAGACCACTGGTCTGCCCCACATAGGGGGTAGAGCAAGACCCAACGTGTTCCGATGTAACAGAATGAGATATCTTCCTCAGGGGTAGGTGGTCGGTAATTAAAAGCAATAATCATCTACATAAGGAAAAAGAACAAATGCAAAAATAAACATAATGAACATCAAAATGTCAACAAATGTCGCAAATATCACGCTGGAATGGAATACTGACCCGGGACCGGATGTTTCATACTTATAATCTGGTAATCAAAGGACATCCACTCCAGAAAATATTTCAGATGTCAGGATAAACTGTTGAGAAAATCCATAATTTGAGAAGGGGGAAAAAAAAAACCACACCACAACAGAGGCCGACTTACCGATATGGAAAACAAACAAAAATTGGCCAAACACGATGAGTTGCCAAAAACGGTAACAAGAGGGGTTCCTAGGTGGTGGAAATATAATGGAAAATAAGAATAAATATACAGTAAGGGAAGGAAAAAATTGGTCATTTTGGTACCTCACTGCAATGTGTTAAGTACACCTATTGGTCTAATAAAAGAGACTACCTCAGAAATACGTACCTATTCATACCACAAGCTATGAAACTAGACAAATGAATAACACTATTCGGGAGTGAGGTGACCACACACATACTTGCATAGATTGAAGATGGGTGATTCTGTGTGGAAGACATAAATGGGATACCCAATCAATAGCCTGCTTCTTTATAATACGCATAAATGACACACCCCTCTAGTTAGACCTGATACTAGCATAGACATTCACCACAGAGGGTATACTGTCTACATCTACACATGAACAAACATGTTACACTACAAAGGCAAGATGAATGGAAATATTGATAGGACGTTTAACACACATCACTCAATTCACCTCCTACACATTAAATTACAAATATGTAATCGATTAAGCAGACATCACAAAGCATATGTATTAATGTCAACAGGGATCATATAATAGACCTTAGCTCAATTGAACACCAATGTTACAAGACTTAAGAGACAAGTAAGGTATTCTTCTATTTTGATGGTTTAGTTTTAGTCTCAGTCTTGTTTTTATATGCCTGTGTCTCTGTGTGAAGACTCTATAATACAACATGGTGAATTGGCCAGTATGTGTGAACCTGACAGACGCGCCAAATGACCTATAATTTGGAATGCCTAGAGGATGCGAGGAGAGTTCCTACAATAAGCTCTCTGAGCACTCCTCCCCTTTTCTTATGCACCTAAGGCAAGAAGGTCAGGTCACAACATACAATAAGGCCACTATACAAATATATGTTTTGTTACTTAGCTGGTTATACTGCTGGTTTCTACATAAGAAATGATTATGGAGAAATGCTACCTTTAATTTTACAGTCAACAACATGCCTAGCATACTCTGGCCAGGTTAAGAGTACACAATGTTGCTTTATTAACTTGATTGTAAATACTAAATATAAGATAAGCTGCTCATGTTCGCTGGAGGCTCATTTCTGCTTGGACTTATGAACATACATACCCTTAGTTGAAGATGTCCCCTGCATACTGGTCCCCCAGTGATCTCTGCAAATATCAAGCCTAATAGGCTCTTTCCTCCCTCCTACACTTCCACTGACCTCTGGTGTACTGGAGACATCGGTGTACCCATCACCAACACCTGTCACTCCTCCCCACAACAGGAATGATTTTGTTCCAGTTGACTTACTCCAGATTTAGTCACAATCTCTAGGGTAAGATAGCCGGTCTATCTCTACCTCCGGACTTCATCTCTCTTTCCTGAAACCCCTCCATACCTTCCTTCTCCTCTAACCCTCCCTTTCTCCCTCTTCCGCTCCCCCCTTCCTCCCTTATTTTTCTATCTCCCTCGCGCTCCAAGACTCCTCCCTCCCTCCTCCAACATCTCCTTGGTCGCTGTTACACTTATTTAAACACTAAAGTGGCATAACATCCCTTGAAGCCCATATTTTCCTGGTTCTCGCCAAATTCTACGCCCTTGACTACATCAAACACTAGCACGCTACTTAATTAACTGGACCCTGATACACATAAAAGACCTCATGGCTTCATCACACTGCAACACCAAGAGTTCAAGTAGTCTCATTCGATGTAAAAGGGCTTAACATCCCTGAGAAACGCAGCCAGGTATTAGGTATGATGCGCAGTCTCAAAGCTGACATTGTACTCCTACATATTATCAGCGTTCCCTGATGACATACTAATGTTCCTCAAAGAACCTCTAATCACTATCCCCAACCTCCTTAAAGATTTTGAACTCTTTCACCGCATAGCTAACCTGAAAATCGAGTTCGCTAAATCCCAAGCACATAACATATCCCTCCCAAACTATATGGTTAAGCAGTGCCAGAACAACTTTCCCTTCCAATGGCAACCTGATGCGATCAGTACCTAGGTATCCAACTGATAACTCGCCTGTCATAATTATAAGCCAAAAACCTACGCAAATGGGACAAACCGTCTTTTTCCTGGCTTGGAGGTGCTCCAATCATAAGAATCAACATCCTCCCCCATATCCTGTACATTTTACAAATGATCCCTATTAAAATTCCATTGCTCGTTTTCCAAACCTATAGATGTATGTGCACAAAATTCCTGTGGAAACAGAATTGCCCAAGGATAAGTTATGACCAACTAATGAGACCCAAGACAAAAGGTGGAATTGGATTGCCTGACCTCAGAAACTACTATCGGGCATGTCACCTGTCCAGTATTGTACTATGGATGGTCCACAACCAAATAAAGGACTGGTTACACCTTGAACACTCATTCTCTTCAATACCATTAGAATCAACCCCATAGCTTCTACCCCACCATGTTCCCCTAACCCTATACCAACACCCACTAATTAGCCCGACTTTAAACAGTTTTAGAGAGATCTGTACAAAACTACATCTGTCATCAAGCCCGGGCCCTCTAACACCCATCAAGTTCAATCCAGCCTATTCCCCAGGACTGTCCGCTCAATTTTTGACAGACATCTGTCCACTCCCTAAGATACTAGCTCAGCAGTTCTTTCAAGACGGAACACTCTTATATCTCCCCACTCTGACCACAACTCTGCATGGAAAATCTTTCCCTTACTGGACCTATTTTCAAATACGCCACTTCTTACGGGATATCGACCGCTCCTTGTCAGTCTCAAGGTCGCTCACCCCATTCAAATCATTGTGTTCCCAAACAACACCCCAAAGACATTTAATCTCTAGCATACACAACATGCTTTTTGCATCCATACTTTCTAACTCAGGGAAAGCATGCCAGGGTTGGGAAACGGACGTAAATGTGGCGCTTTCAAATGATCACTGGGAATGCATCCTCACTATCGCACATAAGGGGTCAAAGAATGTAACAATACAAGAAAACAATTATACGTTTCTGACTCGCTGGTACCGAGCGCCAGTATTACTAAACAAAATGAGATATCTGACAGATGCTGGAAATGCTCCAAAGAAACCAGAACACTTCTACATATCTGGTGGACGTGTCCCTTAATACAGGTGTTCTGGGAGCAAGTGCACAAAATAACCACACAAGTCTCCACCTACACCCTGGAATGTACACCAGCCCAACTCCTTTTGTATCACTCTACCATACCTGCACATGCATATCGTAAATCATTAGCCATTCACATGATCAATGCTACCTAACTGTGCATTCCAACACACTGGGGCTCGCCTCATACCCTGACCATACCTGAATGGCTTAAACGCATAGGCAAAATAGCAGACATGGAAGGACTGATCTGTATAGCAAATGATACCCCTACCAAATTCTCACGCATATGGGCATGCTGGACCCATTTCCAAACCACGGAAAGATAAAAAAGTTTAATGGGTCTACACCCCACCAACCCCCCAAATTGATTGCAGACATGTAAAACGTTAAATTCCCAAACAACCAGGACTTCCGACTATAGGCGCTGGGCCTCCCTCCCCTACCCAAGGGATGAGTCTGGGAGGACTCCACATCAAAAAGGATACTACAACTATTAATAATCTTACGCCAAAATCTCAATTCATAAATCTTCAATGGACCCCACGTCTATCATATGAGTATGTTGCTACCTAATGTGGGCAATATGCCACTTACGGAGACTAAGATGGTGAACCCCCCTCCACCTCCACCACCTGGCCCCCTTTCAACTCTCACCCTCTTCTGTACCTTTTCCTGCAACCCTCATACTCTCCAGAAAACCCTAAACCACTTTATGGCTCTTCATATCACTATTCTGTAACATCGGCCTGTACCAAATGGAACTCGTAATATACAATATACGAGGTACAAATGCAGTTATGGTCCAATTTCTGTTCAACCATTCAACTAGGTAGCCTCCTTTATCTTAACCCCCAAAAAATCCTCACCTTACAGAACTGAGACTCCAGCTAAATATACAATGTTCCGTATACTGAATTTGAACATGGTTGATCCTTTATGAAAAAGGTTTAATACTGATTTCATCTAGAAGAGCGGACTGATGATTGTTTAAAATGCTATTATGTTGGCAAATGTACTTTGTATATGGTTTTAAAATGTATTATGCTTTACTTATCTACAATAAAACACTTTTTGGAGAAAAAAAGGACAGCATAGGGTTCCCCATAAAAATACATACCAAACCCTTCTCCTTGAGGAGGTCTAGTAAGGATGTCAAAGGAAACCACAACAAAAAAAGAAAAACAACATTAGGCCTCCCCCTAAAATCCATAACAGACCCTTATCTGTCAGGTCAAAGAAGGGGGGAATGTGCCCCCCTCCTGAACTATCCCAAGTCACATGTCCTCATCATTGGGGGGCTGAACCTTGCAGAGTACCATGTTGATGATGACAGGGCCTCTTCCTCACAATCCTAGCCCAGTGGTTGTGGGGGCAGGAGGCTCATCAAAATCTGAGTGTCCCCCTTAACAAGAAGGTGCCTCAGGATACCCCGCCCCTCGTATAAATTGAGAAAATGTAAGCAGTAAAAATACATATTGGCTCTTTTTGAGAAAATAATACAAAATAGAAAAAAAAAAGTTCCTTGTTGTAAATCTATTATCAATCACATCATTCAGTGATGCAGATGAACATAAATAATGATGAACAATGTTTACCAACACGCCAAGAGAAAAACAATGGAGATAAATTGCTTCTGTCACTTTGCTGCAAATGACTGCTCCCAACCCTCATTAAAAGTAATGGTACAGAGATTGACGCTGAACTGGCAGCTCACCCTAACCACTACCAGTTCTAGGCTGATCAGGCTTGCACTCATCACCTAAAGACATAATTTACCCTGTTCTACACATTACTCCTTTTTATTACATCACACCATGTGGAGGCTGATTTCTGCTATTAACTTTTTTATTTGAAATAGTTGTAAATGGTGCACAGCAATGGGATACAGTACCAATGATATGGTAGACAGCAACATCAAAGCAGGGTGGTTCTCTAGCAAGGTCCAGCAAAGTAGAAGGAGGGGAAAGTGCAGTACTCACGATTACCATTACAAGTTCTCAGCTTTTTCTTTTTTTATTTTACTCTAGATCCTGGCAGTAACACACTTGTCTTAGGGTATGCTTACTCACTCCTTCTCCATTACATGGAGGTGGATGGATTTGTAGTTTGCATAAGGTATCTTGGAAGGAAGATAACTGTGTTCACAATTTAAGTTTAAGTCACTGGGAGTGACAAGGACTCTGCATTTCTGCCAGGATCAACATGTGTTTTCTGTATTTGCTGAAAATGTTCTTAGTCTGAATAAAGAAAACAAATTCAAACAAAGCATCTAAAGACTGGTCAGTTGCATGTATTACATTTTTGGTTGTGAATTTAGATATACTTCAATCAAGTAATTTTTGAATTTGTGGGAGGGCTGGTTTATGTGAGAGTTTTTGTGGACTGGTTTAAAGCACACTCGCAACTACTGTCAGCATGCATAATTACTTATGTCTTAAAGTGTATATAAAGACAAAACATTGCTTTTTGTTTTAGCTAGAGTGTGGAAGGGCAAACCTCCATCAAGGATTTTGATGAAATGAAAGGAAATATCTCCAAAGTGAACAGTATTCCCATCTTAGAAAATAAATATAGGAACGAGTGTCCCCATTGGAGGAATTTACCTTAGCTATTGCTCCGATGGAAGTCCAGAGGGCCTAGGAGAGTGCATGGGAAGGCTGCACCCCCTCCCCCTCCAGGTTTCAGTGACCATCCTTCTGTGGGATCCCCTGTCTGCAGAGCTTTCCTGAGACACAGGGCTCATGCCCTGTATCTCTCAACTGGTCCCCCATGTGCCCACCCCACCTGCCCGTAATGTTTTCTTACACACTCGCTGCTGCATATAATGAGAGGCAATGCAGCAAGTGTGCTGTGCCGGGTGTTTGAAAGCCCATGTTGGCGGATGACTAATCCAAGTCAAGTGCTGTTTGGAGTGTGCAGAGCCGAATGTGAGAGCTGTGTATTAGGGCTGCTGGTTTCAGCAGGAGAGAAAGCTGTGCATAGGAGGGAAGAGAGCTGCTGGGCAAAGATGTGAGAACTGGTGGGGCTAGGGCTGGGTGAAGAGGTAAGAACTGTAGATGGGTGGGGGCTGGATGCAGAGGTAGGAACTGTAGATGCTGGAAGGCTGGGTGCAGAGGTGAAATCTGTGCGTTTGGTTTGGTCCTAGGTGCAGAAGTGAGAGATGTGAATGGGGGGGGGGGTCATAGATGCAGAAGTGAGAGCTGTGGATGGGCGGGGGCTCAGACACAGTGTTAGCTCACTGTCTATAGTCTGTGTGCAGAAAATAATACGTAATGGAACAGGTTCAGTTGTTAGAAATGTTCGTGCTGAGGTTTATGTGTGCCTTTGGAACACTTGCTTGTGGTGCATTAATTAAAGCATACTTTATAGGTATAAAGACTGAGGCATATGTGTGCTATGCATTCAGCAAGTTGGTTCAGGTTTTATTTAGGGAGGCCATGCCCACAATTTCCCACAGCATGCAACAGGCATTACATTATTCTTGTCCTTTGAGCACCCAAGGGTGCCCGAGGTCTTTCATGATCCCAGCAATACCCTGCAGCAACATGATCAGGAGGAGTTCTTAGCTCCACACTGTACACAGAGTGGATCCTTCTAGTAACGCTGACAGTCATCAGAACAGCATGCCGAGTGCACTGCAGCCTGATACAGGGAGGGGACATTGATTTACTTTTGTCAGAGCTGTTTTGGTTGAATAACTAGTAGGTTTTCTGCATCTCTGGCTTTTTGCCCAATCATAATTATAGATCTGCATTTTTTTTTTGTATGGTGTTCTGAGGTGGGAGCTGTAGAGACAGAAAACCAAGGAGGGGCAACCTCCACAGATCTATCTGCTTTATCTGTGGTGTGTAGTGCAAAAAAGTCTGTGTGGTGCAGTGTGCAAGCATACCCAGGTACTACATTTGGCTACAGTTATCTAGTTCATTGTCTTTGTCAAATCACTTTAGTAGTTCATTATGTGTTATTTTGTAGTAAGGAAAGGAGGCCTGTTGACTTTTTTACTGCATCCCCTGATCAGAGAGTCTAGATCTGGCCCTGCTCAGATCACCACTCCATTTTTTCAGATTCCCATCACTTTCTGTCCTGTGACAAGTGTCACCACAACAAATAGAGGGGAAAATCACCTCAGAAAGGACCCAGACAGTAATAAAAACCTAACACAGTGTCTAACCCTTCCTCACTCTATCCAAAACAAAAAAGGTTTGCCCTTTACATACTGTAACTCACCAGTTTTGTGGGTTTTTGTCCTCTTTACAAACTGTAGCCATAAGGGAGGTAAGAAACACAGGATGATGTGGACTAAAAAGTGTGAAAGTGTAATGCAAGGACTGTTTTAGAAACGTTTATAAATGAAGCAACTGCATGCAGGCACTGGAAGACAGTCTGTGCATTGTACAAATGCAGTAACTGCATGCAGATACTAAGAGACAGTCTGTGCATTGTACAAATAAAGTAACTGCACGCAGGGACTGTAAGACAATCTGTGCATTGTACAAATAAAGTAACTGCATGCAGGCACTGTGAGACAATCTGTGCATTGTACAAATAAAGCGACTGCATGCGGGCACTAGAAGACAGTCTGTGCATTGTACAAATAAAGCAACTGCAAACAGGCACTGAGAGACAGTCTGGACACTGTACAAATTAAGTAATTGCATACAGGCACTGGAAAGAAATCTGTGTGCAGTATAAATGAAATAACTGCATGAAGGTAGTGGGAGTTGCCTACACAGAGGCAGGAGTAGTTACATCTCTGAACATGCAATACACTAGTACCGCATGAAAGGACACACAGAGGGATGGGAAGAGGATTGATAAAGATAGGTTGAGCTGAGTTAAATTGGGTTAGGTTAGGAGTATTTATAAAAGGTTACCACCTTGCACTTGAGTTCTCATTTTCTATCTTGCGTTCATGGTGTAATTTGTGTGTAAAGAAAGGAAGAAACCAATGGCACATCAGATCAGTTACTGCTGTAAAAGTTTTAAATACAGATCCAATGCAGACAGTCCACCTGAAGCTCCTCTTCCGACATGTTTTGCTCAACAAGAGATTATTCATAGAGTTGTATAAATAAACTCTTTTAAAATGAAACATGTCAGTGGCGAACTGTCTATGTCAAGTGTGAATTAAAAAAAAACTTTACAGCAGAAACTGATCTGGTGTACGGCTTGTTCCTTACGTTATTTGTGTACATGACGAGCTGGCAGCCAGTTTATGGGACTGAGTGGCTAAAGGGCAGCTATTAGGGGTAAAACAATCTAACTTTATTTCACAGTGCTACGCTGTACAAATTTGTGACAGTATTTACTGTATATAGCAAAGTGATTTATAATTTCTTATTTAGACTAACACAACAATGCAGAAGTTAAAAAAGCTTACGTTCTCTTATGCTGGCCAAGCACAGCAGTATTTAGCCAATCCTAACCACTTTCACCACTTTATGAAGGAGCCAATCAATCAATGCAGCCTACCACCAGCAATTTCTATTCAATTAATGAATTTAACAAATTGTAGCGTTGTCGCCATCTATTTGTTTTTTTTTTTAAAATTGCCGTTAAATTGCTGTGTCCCTGCTAAAAAACTAGCATGGTGATGGTCTACTAAAATAGTTTTCAGTCTTGCAACTTTTTAGCTTCAGTCTTGTAATTTCAAAGATGTAGGCAAATCTGAAATAGCTTGTGTCATAAGATTATAATGTGTGTGGACAGCTTAAGGTAACAATATGAAAGGAAGACAAGTTTACATTCCTTTTAGATATATGTCAAGCATCAAGATGGAATAAATTAATTCCTAATACTGGTAGTACATGAAATTAAAAATAACTGATTCTTTCAAAGAAAAAGGTCAACTTGATTGAATTCAATTATTTTCTACCAGGCCTGTTTTTTTTTTTTTTGAAAATTACAATTTTTCAATAAATCATTTAAAGTAGTGCAAAACTATACCATTTATCTTTGAAAATAATTATTATACTGAGAAATCACATTTTTATACATATTGCCAGTATTAGGCTATACCTGGTGTTTTGACCTCTGTGGACTTGAGCTTTCTTTATTTTCTTATTTAATCTAAAGTGTGTGACCAAATAAAAACTTACTGCTGTGTATTAATCCTTATAAGGCTAAAAACATGCACATGCAGAAGAAAACAAGCACTAAACCTGTGTTTACCTTCGCACACCCTGGATCATCTTTAGTGTCTCAAATATTTTTGATGCAGTCTCATAAGGAAGATGCTACTTACTGGTCTATAGCTATGCACATGAGAAATTGCTACAATGCAAAATGATTGTTTTGACAGTAGGTCTATATTACTCTATTCATAGGAAAAAACACTATTGAATTCTGCAGTAAGGGTAATAATTTAAATTGAAAGGTGTATTTCAGTTGCCAAGAGTTCAGGTTTAATACAGGGAGTTTCCATGATGCAGTGTTATAAAAATGTACCGGGTTTTCCAAAAAGAAAGTCTGTTGCCTGCTCTTACAGAATGAAGATCCAGAAGGACACCAAGTACAAATGGGGAGGAGAAGGGGAGTGTTCCTCTTCTGACTCATTCAGCTGAGCCTATAAATGATATCAATGATTCAGGTGTGTTTTGAAAGTATAGTGGTAAACCTGAATTTGAAACACTTGAGTACCAAATCCATGCTCACTACTCCAGATGTTAAACATCAAATAGGATATGCGATATTTACCTGACTAAAAAGAAATGGAAAATAATTTTCAAAAAATGTGTTTTTTAGTCCTGGATATAATATATAAATAAAGAAAATATATGGAAATATATGGTCAGGGACTGCAGGGGAACTTTTATTTTTTTGTCTTTTCTCATTTTTTTTTTTTGTCTACAGGTGATTGAGTTGAGAAGAAGGTACATTTCAATATTTAACAATAGAATTGAAAGTATAAATATGTTTAAAACCCTCTCACCAGAGGCACACTCCAGGGGTGCCCCCTCTCCCCTCTATTGTATGCCTTAGCGGCGGAACTCTTGCCAATAGTGATCAGATCTTTTCCACGTCTTAAAATTAATTGGAACAAATCCCAAATACTACCTATAGATTAATTTCCACTGGCCAAGGCTCAGGCTGATTTCCCTCTCTAGAGAGTTGATCAGATCAAATATCTCAGAGTGCAAATTACCCGTTCACCATTGGACTATATCCGTTTGAATATTTTACCCCTGATTGTACTCATTAAGCACAAAACACAGATATGGGCCAAATTACCTTTGGCAGTATTTGGACGTGTCAACCTAGTAAAAATGATTTTACTTTCGAAGATTCTGTACATGTTATGGCACTCACCTGTCTATCTTCCCCTTAAACACTGGAAACTATATTATGCTCATTTGTATGGGGCCCTAATAGACACAAGTTGACATGGCGTAAACTCAATTACCAACCTCGGGGGCACAGCTCTACCTGACTTTAACCTCTATTATCTGGCGCCCCAGTTGTCACAACTATTTCACATTGACAAAAGAGACAGATGTAGATTTTTAATCCTCTTATGCCCAACATGGTCCCACATAGCAGCTGATACCTTCCTGGTGATAATAAGTGGACTAGAGAGCCTGGAAAGGCCAAAAGACCGGTATTCTCTGCTCTACCACTATAAGCGAGTCCGGAACATAGCCTCCACCAAGCTTAAAACCCCTCCTCAGCATGAATACAATCCCCTATGGTATAATCGTGCGCTTCCAGGATTTCAAAAAATCGTAGATCCACAGCTATGGAAGTCAAGTCAAGGAATATTTTATTTATCAAACCTAATTCAATATAGGGAGCTCAAAACATTTAATAGTATATGTATGATTATGAGCTACCAAATTAAATGTTTTTCCGCTACCTACATGTTAGGCACGCATTTATAACCCCCCCAAAGGTGACATTCAACTCGCGACCAACCCCCTTATGGAGGTTATCAGAAGTGAGGATTCCAAGGGGCTGATCTCCTCATTTTATGGTATGTTACACCACCCCTCGTCCACTGTCCTGGCGTACGAGCAAAAAACGAGATGGGAGAGAGATCTTGGTCCCATTGAGGATGATGAGTGGAGGGACGCCTTAGAAACGTGTAAACTGGTCTCTCCAAAACTATCGGAATGCCTCACTCAACTATTTATCTTATACCGCTCTTACCTGATTCCACTCTGGCTATCTCGATTTAAGCCAGACCACTCCAACCTGTGCTCCATGTCTAATGTTGAAACTGGATCTTCTTATCATCTCATATGGAATTTTCCTAAAATTCAGGGTTTTTGGACCCAGGTAGTTCAGTTTCTCCATGACAATATGGGTTCTCCATTAACTCTTAATCCTAAACTTTGCCTTCTTGGCATCTTTCCTGACACAGAAGGTAATACATTCTCTACAATCATCCTCAATGAAACAATTTTTGCTGCAAGAAAGCTTATTGCCAGACAGTGAATGAGGAAGGACCCAAAAGAACTGGGAGCTTGGCTGACGGACATAAACAACGCACTACCCTATAAAAAATGTATGTATAAACACAGGGGTTGTCCTGATAAATATCATAGAATCTGGGACAAGTGGCTCCAATCCTTTGAAACCTGTAGCTAATTATTTCGGGACCTTCCCCCAGACAATCAGACCCCCACCCTTCATTGTAAGTCTTTATGGCTATAGTACCTAATATGACTACCTAGCCAGTTGCTATTTATTACTTGTGGTCAATATGCTCAATTGATGTGAATCAAACTGTGTATTTTAACCACCTTGCCTTTTTGTCTTGGGTTAACATATGTCTCATAATGTAATCTGAAAATGCATACAAGACATCTTGACAATTGTTATAAATGTGTTTATTTGTATATGATTGTTCTATTCAATAAAACCGTTTTGGAAAAAAAGAAAGAAATATGTTTAAAAAGCAGTGGTGTGGCTTTAGCAGCCTACAGTTGTTTTCCCCTAGATGATGTGGGCAAATATGTTCATTACCTTCTCCAGAGGTCAAAACATGCATTTGAGCTGATCCAAACATGTACTGTATATTTATGGAAATGGTCAGATTTTGCTTGTCATCATCTTTTGTCTATTCTTGAAGTTCCTGAAACAATGCATGTGGTAGCAGAACTGTCTTTTCACAGACTGTGTTGCAAGCTCAGAAAGTCAGCAAACATTTGATACACCAATCTTATCCTTAGCCACTTGAGTCCCCATGCCCTTTTAAAATGGTGCTGGGACAAACAACCACTGTCCTTGAGACATTTAAAAATGTCATCCTCCACAGACCTCTCCTCTGTATTTTAGACATTGTGGCCAATCAGAAACTGTGATCCATATATAGTGGCACTGCCCCAAACTCACAAGGTTTTGGATCTGAACATTAGCCTAAATACGCACGGTAATGGATGTTAATATCTCTAGGACTCCTGAAAAAGCCCTGTTCCAAAAAAATTCACATAGAAACATCCAAATATACGGTAAATGAACATTGATAACTTACATGATTCTGGCAGTTAGAATTGCCATAGCTGAATGTTAGAATCAACAGACAATATCCTTCAAATAAATCAAGTATAACCTAAACTGGATAATGATCAACGATAAATTGTCATAAATTCTCACGCAATCAAAATTTGATAAAACATGGCAGCCATGGATTCACTACTTTGATGGGGTGTAGTGTGCTCCAAAGATTTCCTCAATGTCGCTCTACGTCTTCTCTTTTCTTTTTTTTTCTTTCAGGTGACGATCTCTTCCCCCTATTATCTGTACGTACTGTACATTTTTCTTGTGGTCACTTGGTACATTTACATTGCTGAATATGGAAACTCATTTGTATCTTTAGTAGTGTTGAGCGAACCCGGACTGTAACGTTCGGGTCCGTACCGAACTTTCGGGTGTCCGTGGCACGGACCCGGACCCGGACATTTCAAAAATCGTTCGGGTTCGGTCCGGGGTTCTGCTATTTTACTCCACGTGTTGAGAAGCTGCAGGGCAGCCAATCAACAAGTGTTTCACTGGTTTGCCCTTAGAAGCCATCACAGCCATGCCTACTAATGGCATGGCTGTGATTGGCCAGTGCATCATGTGACCCAGCCTCTTTATAAGCTGGAGTCACAGTGCTGCAGTCACATGCTCCTTGGGTTAGTGTAGGGAAAGGTAGCTGACTGCGTGAGGGACAGATTTGAGACATTTTAAGACCTGATCCTGCATCCTGAGATAGATTACTTTACTACTGCTGTCTGTGCTGTTGCTCTGAGGACAGATAGCA
>BLSH010430924.1:1254334-1283514 GCA_018402905.1 Glandirana rugosa
TGTCCACGGGGGGGAGGAAGGTAGTGTTCATGGGGGGGAGGAAGGCACTTGTGATGGAAGGAGGGGGGGTACTTGTGATGGAAGGAGGGGGGGTACTTGTGATGGAAGGAGGGGGGGCACCTGTGATGGAAGGAGGGGGGGTACTTGTGATGGAAGGGGGGGCACCTGTGATGGAAGGAGGGGGGGCACTTGTGATGGAAGGAGGGGGGGTACTTGTGATGGAAGGAGGGGGGGTACTTGTGATGGAAGGAGGGGGGGCACCTGTGATGGAAGGAGGAACTCCGCTGGGGCACCTGTGATGGAAGGAGGAACTCTGCTGGGGAGATCTGGTGGCAGGAGATGTGGCAAGTGACACGCTCGGGGCTCCCACTGATTCTGCATTATGGTGAGTTGAACTATTTAATTTTATATTACAATGTAATAACAGAAATTATGCGCTTCAATCATCCTGACACCATAACAACCATGGTGCCGGGATGATTGAAGCGTTTGGAGTATCTTTATCTGCTGATTGTTAAACATTCTGGAATACACAGATTGTATTGTGGTGTAGAATCTGGGCCTACTGTCCCTCCATCCTGACTTCTTTCCTTCCTTCTCTTCTCTTTCCTTCCCTCCCTATCTCTTTCTTTCTTCCTTCCCCCATCCCTTATTCATCTCAGGCGTGAGCCACACCCCCAAAACCACGCCCCATTTAAACCACACCCCTATTTCATTTTGACCACACCCGTTTTTCGCCGTGGCGCGCTATGCGCGCCGCATTTCTTCGGGGCTAGAGCCCCTGGTCTTTTTCCCACCTAGCAACGCCCCTGGCTACCATAACAACGGTATTCCACTTCAAAGTCGTATGACGGCGGCAGTCCGGAAATGGTTAACAACCAGCTTTTACTGCACCATGATTGAGCAAAGCTTTGCCCAATCAGGGCGCAGAATGCTCGGGCAGTACCATTTGCTCAACTCTATTGGCCAGTGGTTGTGGAGGTCTGCTCCTTTAATAATAAGGGGACTCCAGATACCAACCCCCCTTATATAAATGAATATATACCATTACTCATTCCAAAAAAAGTAACCTAGAAATGAAGACACCCAAACGCTTGACAAGTCCATTATTGAAATCCAAAAAAGTCATCAATTATGATGCCCACCACTTTGCAGAGAAAAATCCCAGTGTACATGACTGATCCTGATGGTACCACTAGCCGAATGACAACTTGGGGGGCTACTGTATATAAGGTAAGGGGCAGGGATAGTTGTGATATTGCCTTTTTTGGGCAGTGATGTCACTGCTATCCCAGCTCCTCTGCTCGCATTACCAGGAAATCCCAGCGATGTAAGGTAATAGGCCGTGATTTCAGCATTTCCTAGGGATGTGGCAGATGCAAGCATCTGCTGCTTCCTCAGGAACCAATTTCAACAGGAAGCTGTCATAAAGAAGCTGTCGCAATATTCTTTCTGTTTATGATGCTGCTGCCAAACAAGGGGCAAAAGTTTGAGCATTCGTCTGAGTGCCCAAACAGCCAAAATTCAGTCTGAATCTAAAGAGAAGTAGCATCTGCCTTGCCCTGGCAGTGCTCCAACCTGTTTTGTTGTTGAATCATGCACACTGACATTGGCTGGGCTTAATATCCCATAAACCACAGTAATTCCAAACTTGATTTAAAACAGGACACCAAGATATTTTTTTGCTCCTCTATATTAACAATAAAAATAAAATTGCCAGCTGTACTCTTCACACTCCAGTACTGTCCCCAGCTTCCTCCTTGGCCCAGAGCAACTGGTCCTCTTAATGCAGAACAAAAGCAGGTGTCAGGAAACAATGGCTGCCCCGGGAATTCGGGTCGGGAGGCCTGTGCGCGGGCACATGTAGCGTGTGCGCATGCCTGTGTGCGTGTGAGCATGCGTATGCGCCGGCATTGGCTACCAAATGGCCCATTTAAGCGGACAGCACCCTGCAACCAGTGCCGTCCGTTCTACAGCGTTCCGGTACCCAGGACCCCCTGTGATCTGTTCAAGTGAGCTTCCTGTTATCTGTGATATGGCTATCCTTTGACCTGATTGGTATCTGCCTGCACCTACCCCGGTTTGCCCACGACCACGTCTCTGCCTGACCCTTGTGTACTTCTGCTGCCCGCCTGTTGCCAACCCTGCCTGTACCCAACCATCCACCTGCCTGCTCCTTCCGTACTGCACCGCCAGCCTGCTACTGACCTGGCCTGCATCACTACTCTTTAGTCTGCATGAGTGCTTCAGCGGACCTTCACCTACCACCCGTGACCAAGTCTGACCCTCGTGCCATCCTGCACTCCCGAGCCACCTGTCTGCTCTACCAGGGGCTCCTAAATCAGTATAGTAAGAGAGGTTGCCCACTGCATAAGCCAGACTCTACCACCAGGTACGTGACAATAGGTTTCATTCTCCCAATTTCCTGTGAGCCCAATCTCATTGCTCTTAGGTCTTATTATTTACTATGCATGGTCTTTTAGTTGCAAGACAGGCAATTCACTCTTGCATTCCATGAGGTTATTTGGGCAGTACGTTAGTTACCTCTCAAGCCGTAACCCATGCTTGCAAACATCAAATGTCATCTTTATTACATGTAGATATGTCCCAGCATGTTGGCCAATCTCTGTGATTGTCTTTGTTTCACAGAACAAGGAATGATCCACTCAGTATGTGTACACTGCATCAAAATGTCAAATAGAACAGGTTGAAAAGTTTTGCAGGTCTTGGCAATATAGCAATGTGGCAAAAAAGGAGGAAGTCCCTAATGGTCCATTTTTCATATCAAAGGATGTACCCCTGTATGGTCAGTCTAATAGTTGGAAGTAATGCATTCATTCATTAGCTGGACAAATATATGGTTACTGGTTATCTAGTTATTGGTGAAACAAACATTTAAAACCAACAAAGGAACTTTATAACGCTAAGATGATTCAGCATGTAGGACGTCTTTGTGAAAATAAAAATGTTAATTCCTGTTATGATTATACTTGGTCAAGCAGACACAGTATCTTTACCCCTAGCAGAATACTTGTAGTAGTGCGCCTTTGACCAGGAGTATACTCTGGGCTGAAGGAATGCACACAGATCCCACACACTAAAGTGTACTGTTTTTCTGATGAAGTGGCCACTGAAGAGCCATGAAACACATAGATGGTGTTTTAACTTGCTTTCATGATCAATAAATACCAACCTTCTTGAATCCACTTAGAAGCACCTTTTTATTGAATGGGTGCCTCTGTTGACCACACACTGGTTACATTTTGGGGCCTTATTCTATCTACCATTGTTCACCGGATCTGACTACAACCTAGCGTGGTGCACAAATTTCAGGAAACCCAGACGAGCATCGAGTGCACCCACCCACACTCTGCGTGGAGACAGTCATGCTTTCCACATGTGCTAAAATAGGTTGCTTGACCCTAGGATGGGTATCCAGCAACCTTATGAAATCTTTCACCAGAGCTGCTACACACACATGTCTGGTTTTATCATCTGAAAAGGTGGAAAACGGGCAGGACTCCTTGGCAAAAGTACTGCTGACTGCAAGAGAGGAGGGTGTACAGTGATCCACTGTGAGGAATTACTTGCTTCCAAACACTGTTAGACCTATATGGTCTTTAAGTGAGGTTTTTTGGGGGATTTCTGTAAAAAAGAAGATGACCCAGAGGATGGGAGGCTGACCTGTAAACACCGTGATCGCTCATACTGGTTTCATATTGGAATGTTTGGAGTTCCCCATGCAGGATGTTTGTTTGGCCTGTGCCTTCTCATGAGTGATTGTCAATCACAAAAGTCCATTTGACTCAATAACTACGGTATATGGGTCCATTTATGCTGGTAAGCATACTTGTCACACTTATGGCATTGGTTCATTGAGTGATGTAGGAGCCACTATTAGCAGCTCCTATTAGCGCTGGAATTTCACCTGTCATCCCCTTTTTGGACTCACTATTCCTTCGGTGGTGTGTCTTGTTGACTTACATTACACTTTTACTTGCTTTTAGATACATTCGACTGTTTTCTTTTACACCTATTTGGAAATGTTGACTTACTTTGATTTATGTTTTTAGTGTTTTTTCACTTAACGACTTGCCTACCGGGCACTTTCACGCCCTTTTTTGCCCAGGCCAATTTTCAGCTTTCAGTGCTGCATTTTGAATGACAATTGCGTGGTCATGCAACACTGTACCCAAATTATATTTTTATAGATTTTTTTCACACAAATAGAGCTTTCTTTTGGTGGTATTTAATCATCACTATCCTTCTTGGCGACTTTAACATCCCGGTTAACACTAACACTACCTCTAAACTTCTTAGTCTAACTTCCTCATTTGACCTGAAGCAATGGGTACAGGCTCCTACTCACACTGATGGAAACACCCTCGACCTTGTCTTCTCCTATCTATGCACTCCATGCAACTTCTCCAACAATCCTTTTCCCCTCTCTGACCACCACCTTATTAGATTCTCTCTCTCCCTGTCTTGCACCACCTTTCCCTCCAATCACCAAACCGTCACCCGTAGAAACATTCGCCAACTCAACACTTCTCTTCTCTATTCTGCTACTGACCACCTCTATGAAAAAATCTCACCCCTGTCCTGCCCCAACCAAGCCACTACCATCTACAATAAATCCCTGTTCTCCACTCTGGACAAGCTAGCTCACCTTACCACACACAAAATCAGGCCTCGACCCCTACAACCCTGGAAAACAGACGACACCAGAAATTTCAAAAAGTGTAGCCGCGCCCTTGAGCATCGGTGGCACAAGACAAAGTCTCTCAAAGACTTCAACCAATACAAATCTGCCCTCCATAAATACAATTCTGGCCTCCGCACTGCCAAGCAGACCTATTTCACCACTCTTATTAACACCTTCTCATCCAGTCCCTGTCAACTCTTCTCTACCTTCAACTCCCTACTGCGTCCCCCCCCACTTCCGCCCACTAACACACTCACTGCCCAAGAGGTTGCTAACCACTTCAAAAGCAGGATTGATACAATTCGTGATGAAATCTCCACTCTACAGGCATCTTCTCCAGTTAACACCCCATGTCAACAAGCACAATCGACACTATCCTTGTTCAAACCTACTACTATAAACGAGGTTGCTAAACTCCTTTCCAACGCCCACCTAACTAGCTGTCCATTGGACCCTATTCCCTCTAAAATACTACGCTCACCCTCTGACTCTATCCTGCACTCTCTAACTCACATCTTCAATCTCTCCCTCTCTTCTGGCATCTTCCCCAATGCTCTAAAACATGCATTGGTCACCCCATACTCAAAAAACCATCCCTGGACCCTACCGATCTTAACAATCTACGCCCTATCTCCTTGCTCCCATTTTCCTCCAAAATCCTCGAACGTCTGGTCTACAACCAACTGAGCGACCACCTTGTTAAGAATAACCTTCTTGACCCCCTCCAATCTGGATTCCGTCCTCAACACTCCACAGAAACTACCCTTCTTAAACTCACAAATGATCTACTAACCGCTAAAACCAATGGACACTATTCTGTACTCCTACTCCTGTACCTTTCGGCTGCCTTTGATACTGTCGACCACCCCCTCCTCCTCAAAAAACTTTACTCCCTTGGTCTCCGTGACTGTGCTCTTCAGTGGCTCTCGTCCTACCTATCCCATCGCACCTTCAGTGTCACATACAATTCTACCTCCTCCTCTCCTCTTCCTTTCTCTGTCGGGGTCCCCCAAGGTTCTGTTCTTGGACCTCTCTTATTTTCAATCTACACCTCTTCCCTGGGTCGGCTGATAGCCTCCCATGGCTTTCAATATCATTTCTACGCTGACGATACCCAAATCTAACTCTCCACCCCCCTAACTCACTCCATCAGTCTCCTTACGCATCACTAACTTATTAACAGACATATCTGCCTGGATGTCCCACCACTTCCTCAAACTCAACTTGTCCAAAACCGAACTCATAATATTTCCTCCCCCAAATGCCATTTCCCCTGACTTCTCTGTCAAGAGCAATGGCACAACTATCCACCCATCCCCACATGTTAGGGTGCTTGGTGTTATCCTGGATTCTGAACTCTCCTTTTGGCCACACATCCAATCACTTTCTAAGACTTGCCGCCTCAATCTCCGCAACATCTCTAAAATATGTCCCTTCCTAACCACAAAGCTCCTGATTCACTCCCTGGTCATCTCTCGCCTCGACGACTGCAACTCCCTCCTGACTGGCCTACCTTTAAATAGACTATCCCCCCTCCAGTCCATCATGAATGCCGCTGCCAGACTCATCCACCTTACAAACCGTTCAGCGTCTGCAACCCCTCTCTGCCAATCCCTCCATTGGCTGCCACTCACCCAACGAATTAAGTTCAAAATACTAACCATGAGCTACAAAGCATTCCACAACTCTGCTCCCAGCTACATCACCAACCTAGTCTCAAAATACCAACCAAATCGTCCTCTTCGCTCCTCTCAAGACCTCCTGCTCTCCAGCTCCCTCATCACCTCCTCTCATACTCGCCTCCAAGACTTCTCCCGAGCCGCTTCCATCCTCTGGAACTCCCTATCCCAATCTGTCAGACTATCCCCAAATCTTTCCACCTTTAGGCGATCCCTGAAAACTTTTCTCTTCAGGGAAGCCTATCCTGCCGCCACCTAACAACTGCACTTTTTTATTCTCAATCAACCCATCCCCCACAGTTATTTCCCTCTCGTATCATTTAACCCTCCCTCCTAGATTGTAAGCTCTACCAAGCAGGGCCCTCTGATTCCTCCTGTATTGAATTGTATTGTATTGTACTGCCTGCCCTAATATTGTAAAGTGCTGCGCAAACTGTCGGCGCTATATAAATACTGTATTATAATAATAATAATAATCACTGGGTTTTTTATTTTTTGCTAACCAAATGAAAACAGACAGGAAACTTTGAAAAAGAAAAAACTGTTTTCATAGTTCGTTGATGAGGCTGCGCTGATAGGGACTGATAGGCTGCACTGATGAGAACTGATAGGTTACACTGATGGGCACTGATAGGGTGCACTGATGGGCTCTGATGAGACGGCACTGATGGGCACTGATAGGTGGCACTGATGGGCTCTGATGAGACGGCACTGATGGGCATTGATAGGTGGCACTGATTGGCACTGATGAGGAGGCACTGATGAGGCTGCACTGATAGGCGTCACTGATGGGCACTGATAGGTGGCACTGATGGGCTCTGATAGATGGCACTGATAGGTGGCACTGATAGGCGGCACTGATGGGCACTGATATGTGGCACTGATGGGCACTAATAGGGGGCACTGATAGGCGGCACTAATGGGCTCTGATAGGTGGCACTTATAGGCAGCACTGATGGGCACTAATAGGTGGCACTGATGGGAAAAATAGGGGGCACTGATGGGCGCTGATATGTGGCACTGATAGGCAGCATTAATAGGTGACACTGATGAGGAGGCACTCATGAACACTGATTGGCAGCACTGGTGGGCATTGATTAGCAGCACTGGTGGAACTCCACTGATAATCAGGACACTGATAATAAGTGCCCAGATTATCAGTGTCAATGTTTCTTTAACACAAGTCGTTTATCGGCTGTCTTTTTCTCTCCTCACGCTATCAGTGTGAGGAAAGAAAAGGTGATAACCGGTTTGTGTTGACAACCGTGATCAGCTGTTATTGGCCGACAGCTGATCACGTGGTAACTGGCCCTTTACCCCGATCTGTGATCAGTTGAGTCCGAAGGGCTTGGCGATCACAGAGCGCACCGCTTGCGCACCACAGGGGGTGCATGGGAAGCGTGATCATGGGAGGAAGTCCATGTACGCCCTCCCAGCAAAGTAAGCCCGCGCTGTAGCTGTCATTCCGCGTAGTGGGAAGGGGTTAATATTCATTATTGTATTCTCACTGGATTTGATCAATATTATATACAGTATATATACACATATATACATTTTTTGTTTGTCAGCGCTGCACTAGGTTTTATGTATGGTGTACATGCAAACCTGGTGGGTGGGATCAGAAGAACAAGCAAGCTGAAAATAGGGCAGGTCTTATGTCATTCCCTTATCTTCAATTTTTACAAAACAATGGAAGGTAAAAAAAAATTAAGTAATAGTGTACTTTTTACATGTCACTTACATGTCACTCATATTATAAAACACATGACCATGGAGGGATAAACATTATAGTAAATACCATTGTATCTTTAAAGCTTAACCACTGTTACATTACAACATATCTAGCCACAGTACATAAAAATGACTTGTAAAGCCATTTATCCATATAGCATGTCACTTGTCATTTAACACATATAATTTCTTTCTGAGATTGAATTGCTGCTGTGGTTAGGTTGCACGCAATATTAACAAAACCCATTATGGCTCTGGTATTTAGTGATTCCATTTCAGTGAAAGGTATTCTGAGACATCAAGGGATGCCATCAATTTCCATCAATCTGTAAGAGAGATAAAGAGTTCAAATCTTAAATAGTACCACCAAGCAGGCAGTCATTACCACTAACAACCTTCATAAATAGTTCTGCTATGCGTTACTAGCCCCTCTGGCAGTGAAAGGGATCAAACATTTTCCACTTATTAAGTATTTAACAAATCAAATGGCTTTAATAAGCTTGTGGAATCTGAAATTATGTTACACACACAAACTTCTGGGGAGGTTTAACAGTCCATGAAAATAAATTCACAAGCTTCCAATGTAGCAAGTAATTGCAAGTATGTCAAAGTAAAAAATAGGATAATGTACAGTAATGAGTAAGACACCACATAAGCATTAACTGCATTTTAATGGGAAACTGTAATGGTTTTTGGATACGTTTTTTTTTTTGAAGTTTACACATTTTTAAACTTAATGTTTTTTAATATTTATTATTCTTTATATAACATCTCTATTTTATAAATGAACACTTAATACAAGGGGCACCCATAACATGGTTTTGCAAAGCATTATGGGTTTCCTAAAGAGGAAGCACTGCAGTTTTTTTTGGCTATTTTTCTTTAACTGAAACTTCCTAGTAAGCCTGAGAAACAGTAAAGGGAAGGCGTTTTGTTTCTTTGGCGAATTCAACTGTGTATGATTTAAGATGAAGCTGTTTAGCCCTGTAAACAATAGGATTGTTTTAGCAAAGCAGTTCAGGTTAGCCTGGTAAACAAAGAAGCCCACCAGTCTACCTGGAAATAGTAGATATTAATTATTTTTGCACAACATTGAAATGCTAAAATTTTAGTTCTTGACTTTATATTTAGAAAAATAGAAATATCTTTACCATTTTCCCTTTCCTTTTAGCTTTGGCAGACACTAGATATGATATACTATGTAAAATAACAAGTTTTGTGTTGCCAAGGAAAGACAGCTTGGACATCAATGGAGCAATGGAGCAATTCCAGTCTGTTGACCAACAGTTAATTTGCTTTTAATAATTGAAACACAGGTCTTGCTTATTTTATTTATTTTTAACCACTTCCTTACTGGGCACTTAAACCCCCCTCCTGCCCAGACCAATTTTCAGGTTTCAGCGCTGTCGCATTTTAAATGACAATTGCGCGGTCGTGCGACGTTGTACCCAAATAAAATTGATGTCCTTTTTTCCCCACAAATAGAGCTTTCTTTTGGTGGTATTTGATCACCTCTGCGGTTTTTATTTTTTGCGCTATGAACAAAACCAAGAGCGACAATTTTGAAAAAAGAACAATATTTTTTACTTTTTGCTCTAATAAATATCCCAAAATAAAAAAAAAAAAAATTATTTATTGGGTTTGGCCGATTTATAGTCTTCTACATATTTTTGGTAAAAAAAATCGCAATCGGCGTTTATTGATTGGTTTGCGCAAAAGTTATCGCATCTACAAACTATGGGAATTGATTTATGGCGTTTTTATTATTATTATTTTTTTACTAGTAATGGCGGCGATCTGCGATTTTTATCGGGACTTTGATATTGGGGCGGACATGTCGGTCATTTTGACACTTTTTTGGGACCAATGACATTTATTCAGCGATCAGAAATTTAAATGTCCACTGATTACTGTATAAATGTCATTGGCAGTGAAGGGGTTAACCAGCAGGGGGCAGTGAAGGGGTTAACAATGTTCCCTGGGTGTGTTCTAACTGTGGGGGGGATGGGCTGGTCGGGACATAACAGATCTAACTGATCCCAGTGACAGGGATCAGTAGATCTGTTTGTCCCCTGTCACAGAACGGGGAACCGCCGTGTTTACATCGGCGGTTCCCCGTTCTACTGCTCTGTAAGGCGATCGCGGGTCAGGAGCGGACATCGAGTCCGCCCGACCCGCGGGCACGCCCACGCAGCGTGCGGCGGCGGCGCGCGCGCGCCGCCGCCCAGTGCGCGCAGGGGGCGTGTAAAGGGGCGGACGTCCATGGACGTCCCCCCGGATTTTCAGGTCTTTTGACGTCTTTTGTCAATAGCGCGGACCTGTACCGGTTAATTGAGTTTAAAGCTGGTTATACACATACAGTATCTCACAAAAGTGAGTACACCCCTCACATTTTTGCAAATATTTTATTATATCTTTTCTTTTTTTTTTTTTTTTTTCACAATCATCGTTTATTGATCATAAAACAAAAGACAGGAATGTACAAGAATTGAAAACAGTTACATGTAATAGCATGTGATGTAGATTAACAGATGATATCCACAATTTTAACTTAATAGTAAGAAGAAATATCTAACAATTCAGATTCAGTTAACCATTAGAGGTCAAAGGCAATTCCATTTAGGGATCAAAGGGTAATCTTTGAGTAATTATCATGCGATAAGAAAAACAGGGATAGCATTAGAAAGTTAAGGAGGGGAAAAAAGAAGAGAGAGAAGAAAAAAAAAAAAAGGGGAAGGGGTGTGTGGCCATTTTTCTTCTGAATATTGAATGTACTAAGTTTAAAAGGGTGGTGTAGTGTTTGGCATGTGTGGGTATTTTTATCTATGTTTCAGAGGTGAGTTGGGGATAGGAATCAGAGGTTAAGAATAAGTACCAGTATTTCCATGTCTTCTGAAAGGCCAGAGTGTTTTCTTTTTTCATTGCACTGATTTCTTCCATTTTGTAGAATAGATTTACTTTCTTGACCCAATCTTTTATCGTTGGGATGTTTGAGGATTTCCATTTGAGAGGAATGAGACTTTTAGCTGCGTTTAGCAAGGGTAATGTAAGTGATTTTTTATATTTGTGAATTGGAAGATGATTGATATTTAGCAGGCATGCTTTATAAGGTGGATGATTTTCTGCCAGAATTTTTGAATAAGGGGACATGTCCACCAAATGTGTAGTAGGGACCCAATCTCCTTTTCACACCTCCAACAGAGGTCTGAGACGCCGGGAATCCAATTTTTAACCAGTTGGGGTGTCACGTACCAGTGTGACATTAGTTTATAGGCGGTCTCTTGGGTTTTGGTACTCAGGGAGCATCTGTGAGAGAAAATACAAGCTTTCCCCCATTGTTTTTCTGTCAATGGTGTCTTTAGCTCTGTTTCCCATTTTTCCTTAAGTTTCATTGAAGGCTTACAATCTGCGCCTACTAACCAGGCATATGATACTGAGGTTGTTTTGTACATCTGTTCTTTTTGTAGACAAATTTTTTCAAAGGTTGTGAGTGGTCTAATAAAGAGATGTTTTTGTTGCTTATCCTGAATGAGGTCATGTATTTGCAGATAGGACCAATAACCCTTAAGTGGACCGTCCAGTTTGCTTTCCAGGTCTTTGAAAGGTTTCAATTTACCCTTGTTTAAACAATGGTGGATCAGAAGGGTAGAATCCTCCTGTGAATGAGTCAATGGTCCTGAAGAGTGCCTATTAAATACTGGGGTGAGGGGTCCTGGGTATGAAGTTAAAAGTTGCTTTTTTGCAACTTTTTGAAAGATATCTAAAGTCGGGTTTATTAACGGATGTGAATCTTTGATTGATGGTTTGAAAGGGGAAATGGCCCAGGGCATGTATTGCAACTGAGTATTAGTGCAGTCGGCTTCTAATTGTACCCAGTCTTTTGTCAAAGAGTGGCAATGCCAGTCTATGATTCTGGTCAGATGGGTGGCATGGTAATACTTCATAAAATCTGGAAGTCCTAGGCCTCCCTTGTTTTTGGGGAGGGTTAAGAGGTTAAAGTTGATCCTTGGTCTTTTTTGTGCCCAGATGAAAGATCTTTGAAATGTATTTAGAGTTTTAAAAAAAGAATTGGGTATTTTTATTGGTAAAGCGTTGAAGTAGTATAATAATCTCGGGAGAATGGTCATTTTCAAAATTGAAATTCTTCCAAACCAGGAGAATTGTTTGTTCGTCCAATTCTTTAAATCTGATTCGATGTTTTTAAGCAGTGGGATAAAATTGGTTGTATATAAGTCTGGAGTATTTGAGGTTAATTTGATGCCTAGGTATTTTAGTGACTTCTTTTCCCATTTATATGGGCAATTCTCTTGGGCCATACGTAATTGTTTTGGTTTCAATGAAATATTGAGTGCTTCTGATTTGTTGTGGTTAATTTTGAAGTTTGAAATGTAATTAAAAGTTTTGAATAATTTATTTAGATTTGGGATAGAGATATGAGGCTGTGTTAGGAAAAAGAGCATGTCATCTGCATAGGCGGCTACTTTATATTCTTTTTTTTTTGACTGTAAAACCGTGGATTGCGCTTTCCAGATTAATAGATCTAATCAGGGGTTCTAATGTTAAGATAAACAATAGGGGAGAAAGAGGGCAACCCTGTCTTGTTCCGTTTTGTATTTTTAGAGGCTCTGAATATATGTTATTTATTTTGATTTTTGCTTGGGGGTTTGAATAGATTCCTTTAATCCAATTTAGCATATTCTCCTTTAAACCTATGTATCTGCAAGTAGCTAGGATGTATGGCCAGGCCACTCGATCAAAGGCCTTCTCCCCATCTGTGGACAGGAGAAGGCCCTCTATCTCGGAGTGTTTTGCCCAGTGGATCAAATTAATAGCCTTGATGGTATTATCTCTTGCTTCTTTACCTGGCATAAAGCCTACCTGGTCTGGACCAATTATGTTGCAGAGTAAAGGCTTCAGTCTGTTAGCCAGAATGCTTGTAAGAAGTTTTAGATCAATATTTAATAATGAAATGGGCCTATAGTTTTCGCAAAGTTGTTGGTCCTTTCCAGTTTTAGGTATTACAGAGATATGAGCCATTAGGAATGAATTAGAACATGAGTTAGCTTTAGTTAAGGAGTTAAAAGCTGAGGCTAGATGTGGTGCTAAAATTTCATTGAAAGTTTTATAATATTGTGAGGTAAACCCGTCCGGGCCGGGGCTTTTGCCTGGTTTGAGATTTTTAATGGCTATCATTACTTCTTCTGTTGAGATTTCTTTTTCTAGTGAATTTGTTTCATCCATGGATAAAGTTGGGATTTTGCTATTCTCCAGGAATTGTTTTATAGTATCTTCTTTATTGGAATTTATATGTGAGGGTTTTCTTTGGGGTTGGAGATTATACAGTTGTGTATAGTAAGTGTGAAAGATCTTGGCCATCGACTCTGGGGTGTGAATCAATTTGCCTTCCTTATCCCGAATCGCATGAATTTGTCTGCTGAGGTTTATTTCTTTGAGTGCTTTGGCCAAGATCTTTCCGGATTTGTCTCCTTGTTCGTAGAAAATATGTTTGCGAAAGAAAAGAGCTTTTTGATCTTTTAGATTTAGGATAGATTGTAGTTCTTTCCTGTAGTTTGATAGTTCTGTTTCAACTTTCAAAGAAAGTGATTGTTTATGTTGGGCCTCTAGAACTGATATCTTTTTGATCAGATTATTGATTTCTGTTTCTTTTTCTCTCTTTTTCCTGGCACCCCATTTCATCAGCTCACCTCTCAGGACGCTTTTGTGAGCTTCCCAATTGTTTAGAGGGTTTGTGTCTTCCATTTTGTTTTGAATAAAATAATTTGTGAGTGTATTGTGTATATCTGATAGGATTGTCATATCAGTTAATAGGGCTGCATTCAGTCTCCAGTCAAAGGAGGATTTTTTCTTATTGATATCTTTAAGTATCAAGGAAATTGGGGCATGGTCGGAAAGTGCTATCACTCCTATATGTGTGTTTGCTATGTGTTTTAAGTCTTGTTTAGAGATAAAAATCATGTCAATTCTTGAGTATCTTTTATGAGGGTGGGAGTAAAATGTGAAGTCTTTTTCTGTCGTGTGGGTTAGTCTCCAAGTGTCTATTAAAGATAGTGATTGGAGTAGATTTTTAATCTTTTTTAGAATTTTGTATTGGACCATTGAGTGTCCATTTGAAGTATCCAATTCCGGGTTTAATGGTAAATTGAAATCTCCGCCTAAAATAATGCATCCCTTTGCAAAGCATTTCAATTCATTGATGATTTTGTTGCAAAAAGTGATGTGAGCTTTGTTTGGGAAATAAACATTTGCAAGAGTAACCGGATTTCCTGCCCACGTGCCTTTTAGAAATAAATATCTCCCTTCTGGGTCTGCCAATTGATGGGTGGAAGTGAAGGGAGAGTTTGGAGGTGGTAAAATGGACACACCTTTAGTCTTAGTTTTTGAGTTTGTGGCATGAAAGGCTTTTGGGAAGAGGTTGTTGTGTAATTTGGGGATATTTTGCCCCTTAAAGTGAGTTTCTTGAAGAAACACAATCATGGGATTTGAGTGTTTAAGTTCTCTCAAAAGTTTAGATCTTTTTTCTGGGATATTTAGCCCATTTATATTGTGTGAGATGATGTCTGGTGATCTACCTAGAGGTGCGTATGTCATTTTGGTCGGTGGAGGAAAGAACACAAAAAAAAAAAAATAAAAAAAAAAAAAGGGGGAGGGTGGGGGGGAGAGAGGGGAGAGAAGTAGAAAGTTAGAAAAATAGGTAAGAGGAAAAGCTAGAGCTTACAAGAGTCCGCTCTACAATTAGGAACTATACCTTAATATGTTTTTGAGCTTTTATCTGTAAAAGCTCGTAGGTAATTGTTCCGACAATTAAATGTATTATCTAAAGCAACTAGACTATATATTACACTTTGTAGCACAAATAATTGTTTTGAAGGGGGTGTGGGTGGCGAGATGGGAAAGACTATGCTCGAGGGGTTGAAATTAGTGGGAACTAGTTTGATAGTATGTAAGTCTGTGCAGACTTAGGGTTTCTGAAAATGAGTTTATATCAAGTAAATTTAGCAATATAGGGGTGGTCTCAGATAGGGATGTGGTGAAGTCTAATAAATGAGATTTGCTAAGGGATGCACTTTAAGGATTGTTGGACCAAGGGAAGACTTTTGAAAGAGGGTAATTTTAGTGTTCTAGAATTGCTTTAGATAAGAGATATACCTTAAAACTTGACAACTGGAAATAACTAAGAACACTATTTGTATTCCCAACAGTCCGTAACAAAACAGTAAACGTAACTAAACAGTGCCGGTTTCCTGTAAGACAAGTTGCAGTTTAATTATAAGTCTCAACCAGTCCCCAGATTCTCAATACCTCTTGAGTATCTATTCGCAGAATAGGGAGAAGTCAAACAAACATTCCCCATTCTACGTCCTATGCCAAATGTGGCCATTAACTAAACAGATCCAGCAATATAGAGTGTATATAGTATATAGTATATTCAGTGCACTTAATAAATTTAACCTCAGGTTCGTAAGTATTAAGCTTGTTTCCCAGAGCTGTCCTTATCATTGATTTTATAATGTATGTTCGAGCTTTGTAGTATGTGAATAAACAGATTGGAAATTAGACAATTACCCCAGAGTGATTCAGAGTGATCACCCACATAGAGGTTTCTTAGGTAAATTGTGTTAAAGGGGATCTGTCTGTGAAAACAAGCTCTTAAATGCGATTGTTTCATATGTAAGCCAAATATTATGACGTACACCCTTGTCATAATACGGTCTAATCCAAAAGTTGCAATGATTGTATAACATGGAGTTTTCAATTGTAGTGTAATGGGTATACAAGTCTTCTCTGATTGATCTGACCTTGGGGAGCGATAGATGTATTTTATAAAGGACCTGAGGGTGCTTCAGCATAGACATATAGAAACCAATAACGGTCCAAAAACTGGGAAGGAAAAAGAAAAAAAAAAAAACAGTTATCCAACTTACATCTGGAACACCTGTTCGTTATTGGAGTTTCTAGATCAGATTTTCCCCAAGAAAATAAAGGGTTTCAGTATCATCTAGCTATAGTTGGGTTGCCATCTGAAAAAAAAACCAAAGTCAACAGGACAACAACACAAGTAGAGACTGATTCTGATCCGGAGTTTGAACTTTGTTGAAACAGGAGGGTATAATGAGTCATTAAGGGATGGTGTAATGATGTAGAATAGGCTTATAAGCTTCCCTGAGAAGAGGATATCTCTTTTGGGCAAAAGAAAGCTGAGGCTGGATCAGCATTCTCAATACCTATACGGCAATGATAGGCGTGTCACAAAGTTGCTTTAGTGTGAGGTTAAGAGATGAGTCTGTCTGAAGACCGGGTGCGACCAACAACCATCAGCCTAACCCTAGGTTAGGTTCTTACAGATTTGGCGGCTGGAGAGAATCTGCTGTTATGGTTTGTTTTCCTGTTATGTTTACCCATGGATGTTGGGGAGTTGTAGGGAGAGTGGCTTGTTGATGGAGAGTCTTGGTTGATTGTAGGAGGGAGTATGAATTCTGCGTACCAATCTGGAAGGTCAACTAGATCTATGTGGAGATTATCACAGAAGGAAGGGAGCTCGTCAGGTGTACGAAGAAGGAAATGTTTACCTTGGAATGTAGCTTGGAGGGCAAATGGAAATTTCCATCTATAGGAGATAGATTTCTCTTTCAGTGATTCCAGCAGTGGTTTGAGTGCTCTCCTGTTCTTCAGAGTGATTGGGGATAAGTCTTGGAAAAGAAAAATTTCTCTTTCGTTGAACATAATAGCATCGTTTTGTCTAGCCCTGTGAAGAATTTCTTCCTTTAGAGTAAAACTGGACAAACAGCAAATTATGTCTCTTGGGGGAGAGTGCTCTGAAGATCTGGGTTTTAATGCTCTATGAGCGCGGTCGAATTCAATCGGAGATTCAGCAGGTCTGTCTATCAAGTTGTTAAAAATAGAGCTTAATGCTGGTCTAATCTGGTCAGGTAGGATAGATTCGGGTACTCCTCTTACCCTGATATTGCTCCTCCTCCCTCGGTTGTCCAGATCTTCTAGATGCCTATTCATCATTATCAGATGATGTGAATGATTTGACACCACTGTATCTAATCTCATTAAGGCTTTGTCTCTCTTCTTATCATGTCTATCTTTGGAAGCCATCTGTTCAGTAAGCATCAAGATGTCAGCTTTCAGATCTGTTATTGCAGTAGAGAAAGAATTCTTGATATCCGCAGCTATCTCCATCATATCTGTGTAGGTCAAAGGAGTGTTTTGTTGAGGGTCAGGTCTGTTTAGCTCTTCTGAATTGGCTAGAGAGACATCATCATAATCTTCTTCTCTCTCTCTAGCATTTCTTTTTGGTGGAGCCATTTTTCCCTCTTTTTCTTTCCCTTTGTAGTTGAATTTTTGAAAGTAAGAGGGGATTTGGTCGTAGTTAGATGACGATGAGGATCGTAGGTTACGGCTTGGTGTATTCTTAATAGTATATTTGTCCATATTTGGGTCTAATAGTCAGAGGAATGAGACCTTGCTTTCACCCCTTAGTCTGCACAAACTAGGCTTTAAGCTTGCATAGCTGCAAGTTGTATAAGTGAGGGAGATAATATAGAGTACAATTGCAGTGTAGCAGCTGAGTTTGACTGGTTGTTTTAATCAAAGCTCCCAAATATATGATGTAATGCTAAGGGCTGGTATAAGTCACTGTGGGAGTACCAAGATGGCCGCTACTATGTCTTGTTGAGGGATGTATATTCAGGGTGGACCAAGATGGCCGCTGTTCAGGCTTTGAGGGCTTCTCCACAGAGATGCACTTCTTGGAATGTTTGAAAGATCCACTGCTTATGGGAGACCACTGAGAAGGTGGACCAGGAAAATCCAAGAGCCCCAGGAGGTGAGTGTACTTGGAATCAAGTAAAATTCAGCCCGCGGCTGGCGGCAGACACTAGGCCTCAGAACGCCACAATCAGACCATTAATGCAGCGTCTAGCCCTCGCGGTATGGAGAGGTTTGGTGGGTCCCCGTTGGGTATGTAGTGGTGTCTGGGTAAGTGTCTAAGAAATTCGGGGGCCGTTGGTACCGCGGTCCGTATCGCCGCGACTAGGCCTCAAAAGCCGGGGACTAAATTTATGGCCCTGCGGAACGGGTCCGCCGATCCTTGGCAGAGAAGCTTTATTTTGAAGCTTAGGGGACGGGGAGGCTGGTGGGGGTAGTAGTGCCTCTTACCCTAGTCCCAGGCGGTCGGATGCCGATTAGATTAAGGCTTCTGGAGCTCTGCTTTCATGCGTCTGTTCCCATCAACGTCCAGGCCACGCCCCCTCCTATATCTTTTCATGTTACAACACTGAACACTGAAGAAATGACACTTTGCTACAAAGTAGTGAGTGTACAGCTTGTATAACAGTGTAAATTTGCTGCCCCCTCAAAATAACTCAACAAACAGCCATTAATGTCTAAACAGCTGGCAACAAAAGTGAGTACACCCCAAAGTGAAAATGTCCAAATTTGGCCCAATGTGTCAATAATTTGTGTGGCCACCATTATTTTCCAGCACTGCCTTAACCCTCTTGGACATGGAGTTCACCAGAGCTTTACAGGTTGCCACTGGAGTCCTCTTCCACTCCTCCATGATGACATGGTGGATTTTAGAGACCTTGCGCTCCTCCACCTTCTGTTTGAGGATGCCTCACAGACACAGATGCTCAATAGGGTTTAGTTCTGGAGACATGCTTGGCCAGGTTTATTATTAAAGGTTTGCAAGCTCAGAAACACATAAAAGAACAGAAAACAAAACCTCACCATCTGGCACTAAATTAAACAATCAGGTTCCTCTCTATACAGTGTGGGGCTGTCACCGACACCCACAAAACATAAGCACAATGCAAACCTTGATTTTTGAGTGCAAATTAGCAGACAGAGCTCACTCAGCTTTCTCCATCTGAGATCCAGGATATAGATCTCCTCTGCTCTCTTCCTGGTCATTAATGCAGGTGGAGAGGGGTTTGAGTAGACCAGAAAGTCTGGGCCAAAACCAGCTCTGTCGCGGTGGCTGGCAAAACCCGGGTCAGACTCCTGCTTGTCGCCTCAAAATGATCGCATGCGAGACGACAAGTATCTCCTGTCCATTGTGGTGCCTCGCATAACTTCACAACACATATCGATGAACATTGTAGTAACATTCAGGAAAATTTGCATTTTAAAGCCTAAATTTATCCACAAAAAATGAAAACACACACAAGACTTAACTTACCTTCAGTGTGACGTGTCACTTGTACTTCTGTCTTCTAGTTCAGGAGAAATCTTCCATCCTCTGACCTCCAACAACCCCACTTCTGTAATCTTCTGGTTGTGGTGGTTAATTAAAAAGGGTTGTCATCAAGAGTGCGCAACTATGTTTGCCCTTTCTGAGCAGCTCCTCCATTCGTAGAGTCGCTACTACAGCTTTCATGAATGAAAAGCAATTTATTTTTCAATCATCTACCCAGCCTCCATTCATAGACTGTATTTCATTCATAGAAGCTGTAGTAATGATTAATATAAATGAAGGAGCTAGGTGGAAAGGGAAGGCAGATTCCAGCACTTTTTTTTTAAAACGTCTTTTTATTAAGCCTTTTAAGAATTGGAAGTACAAAACACAGCCAATTGGGCATACCCTGGTTGTTAATGCATCACCTAAACAAAGAACAACTAACCACAGAACAAACAGAACCTTCGTTGCTCAGGTCTGACATTTGCAGGAGTGTAATATATACTATTCCATTAACAGTAAGTATGCATGTACCATCATTCGTTCCCCTGGGTCGTCCATCCTCGTGCAAGTGTGCGGATGTGGGAGAGGTGAGGAAAACTCCGCCATCAGGCAGATACAGGACACCAGCAATACATTGAGAATAGCCTCAGCATGGGCTGAGAGAGTTATTCTTGGTCTACCACTGTCTGCTCCGATTCATTCCAAATATGCCAAATCCGCTCAAATTTCTTCAGGCAGCCTCTGGACTGATAAGTGGCCTTATATAGAGGAATCACTTTATCAACTACACCTTTCCAGAAGGATGAGGTAGGGGGATCTTTAGACTTCCATCTAAGAACTATAAACTTTCTAGCGTAAAACAGAAGGATGCTCAGAAGCGTCTTCATGGCCCTAGAGAACGTCAATGGATCCACCAGGCCCAGGATACAAATGCCTATTTCTAATGGGATAGCAATTGTTGTTACACTTTGAATAAGGCCTGTGACCTCGTGCCAAAAACCACGGATCCTCGGGCACTCCCAGAACACATGACGGAAACCCGCAGGGACCCCTGAGCATCTCCAGCACTCGGCCGGCGCTGAGGGGTCTATGCGATTCAGCCTTTGGGGCATTTAATAAATTCTGTGTAAGAATTTAAATTGTATGAGTTTGTCCCTACTGGCAATCGGCACCTGGAATGGAGCATCCCACACATCCTCCCAGTCCTCAGCTTCCAGACTCTGCACCTCCGACTGCCATGTCCCCATAAATCTCTCTAAGCCACACTGTATTGAGGGCATCATTGCCTTATAAATTTGAGATAGGGGTTTACTCAACTCAGGGTCCCTAAGAAGGGACTCTAAGTCAGATTCCAGCACTCTTGATAAAAGTCAGTGACAGCTCCCTCAGTTCTATTAACCCCTGCTTCACTGGAAGATGACGGGGGTGGAATCGTAAGCTGAAGATTTCCACTAAACTAGAAGTCCGAAGCACAAGGGAAGCATCACACTGAAGGTATGTAATGTCCTATGTTCCTATTTTCTTTCTTTGTACATAAATGTAGGCTTTAACACCCATTACCACAACACATGTATGAATTGGACTCATTTCCTTTTTTCATACAGTTGAAGATCCGTCCCATTTCATTTTACCATTTTATATTAATCTCATGAGATTAATCCCCTACCAATGATCCAAAAAAATACTTGCTGTGAATGTGACTACAATAATCTAAAACATTTTTTTATGAAGAAACGAGCCTTGTTTGTAAAATTCCCCTACAAGTAGTAGGTGCTCCCAAATTGCACTTAGGCTGGATGGGGGTAATGAATACACTGAATGCCGGGTTTCAAACTTCTGTCCTGCTTGTCCCTAAACCCTGCCTATTGGGTATATTAGATGACTTCCAATTACCACCTCTTACTAGAGAAGCAGTGGCAAGAGCTCTTTTCCAACCCCGGAGAGTTATATTGCAGTATTGGAAAACAGCTGATTCTCCCTCTCACAAGGAGTGGGTGCAGTGCATGGGAGAAACTCTCCGGCTGGAGAAATATATACTGTATATAACATATATCAGCATTGAGGATGCCCCCGTAAATAAGAAAATGGTTGGATACCCCGGGTCTGAGCCCCCTTGACTTGGTCATGGATAGGCTTCTGATTGATTCGGGTTTGTTCTCCTGTTCATGCATCTTAAATTGTGAATGTCAATGCTTGGGTCAGCTGTTGTGGCTATGAATTTTACTGAATGAGACATGTGCAGATGTACATACTATTTTTTGATTGAGTAATGTTGGATATGTATTACTGTGTAAATCTGCTTCAGAAAATTTCTGTTATGTTGAGAGGAAATTTTGGAACTGCTGTACTAGAAATAATTCTATCTTCAAGAAAAATTAGCTTGATTTAAAAAAAAAAGAAAACGTTTGTAAAATTAGAGGGTACAGTGCTTGTGTGTTGCTGCTACTGATCTGCTTGTTTCTATAGCCACACTAGGAGTGTAGAAACTGAAAGTTTATTGTAAAAAATGGCTGTGCCAAGAATTTAGTTTAAGAGAATGTAGGGTGGTTTTGCTCATATTAACGTTCTTTACTATGATCAGGACAATTTTTTTTTCTAGTTAGTTAAATACTGTAAAAAATAATGTGAATATTATATAGTCTTCCATCCAGCCAGAAGGTGGAACTCTAAGCTCAAATCTGTTATTTACAAGGATCAAGACCTCATCTGGAAAGCCAAGTTGAATGTTTAGTTTAAGTTGCCTATATGCACTTCAGGTGCATTATAGCACAAAGTGTGCAAAGTCTTATAGTCAGTTTCTTTAGAACAAAGCCTGAATAGAAAAGCCTCTTCCGTGCTCTCTGTATTTAAGCAGTGGTCTCTCTGCTGAGGTATGACACTCCCCTCATTAGTCAGAGCTATAAGACCTATAGCTCTGCAATCAGATAATCTCATGATTCATGCTGATTGGAGAATTCTAGCTCTGACTCAGCAGAGGACTTGTCAGACCACTGCTTAAACACAGAAAGCAAGCAGATTTATTGATACTGGCTGCTGCAGAAGCTGTTTGTTTTCCCAGTGAGAGACCATGCTAGGGATATAGAGGAGGAATAGTAATCTTACTACAACATCAAAATGGATCACCATCCATCATGCATCCTACCAAATCTTAATTTTCTATTAAGATATTAAAAATAAGCTTGCATATGGAAAGCATATTTGTTCACCCGCTTATATAGCAGTATTTGTGTTTGTTAGAAGCTTTCCCTCAATGCCTTCTTTCCCTAAATCAGTTGTCCCTCCCACCCTCCAATGTGGTTTGTTTTATCATGGGTGAAATGGCCCTAAATGTATGGATACTGGCTGCTGTAGAAGCTGTTTTCCCAGTGAGAGACCATGTTAGGGATATTGAGGAGGAATAGTAATCTTACTACAACACCAAAATGGATCACCTTCCACCATGCATCCAACCAAATCTTAATTTTCTATTAAGATATTCAAAATCAGCTTGTTATTGAAAGCATATTTGTTCACCTACTTATATAGCAGTATTTGTGTTTGTTAGAAGATTTCCCTCAATGCCTTCCTTCCCTAAGGACTCGTTCACATGTGCATTAATACCCTGTGTTTTTGTCAGTCAGTATTTTTAAAGCCTCATAACTGCACCTCAATGCCTGCCATATATATAAACATTGGCACCACACAATGCTGTTCACACAACAGTGGTAGATTTGTGTTGGGTCGTGTTAAAAGTTAACCACTTCCCACCCGGCCTATAGACAAATGGTGGCCGAGCGGCGGTTCAGTTATCCTGTCCATTGACGTCTTTCAGGATAACCCGCGAACGTGCGCCCACGGGGGCGAGCATTGCGGCGATTGGTGGTGCGGTGTGTCAGTCTGACCCACCGCATTACTGATCTCAGTAAAGAGCTTCCATCGGAAGCTTTTTCCATCGGAAGCTTTTTCCATCGGAAGCTTTTTACCACGTGACCAGCCGTGACCAATCACGGCTGATCACAGTGTAAACAGGAAGAAACGTATATCAGCTTTTCCTCTACTCGTGTCTGCAGATGTGAGTAGAGGAGAGCCGATCGGTGGCTCCCCTGACAGGGGGGGTCTGCACTGACTGTTTATCAGCGCAGCCTCCCTAGGATCGCCATCCAGGACCACCAGGGAGCCCACCCTGACCACCAGGGAGCCCACCCTAGACCACCAAGTAAGGGGCACAATGCCCAACATGGATGGCACTCAGTGCCAATTTCAGATGCCGCCCAGGACCACCAAGTAATGACAACCTTACTGTGCAATCTGTCAATCAGTGCCCACCAGTGCCACCTATCAGTGCCCATCTATGCTGCTTATCAGTGCCACCTATCAGTGCCCATCAGTGCTACATATAAGTGCCTCATTATCAGTGCCACCTCATCAGTGCCAATCAGTACTGCCTCATCAGTGCCTGTCAGTGTAGCCTCATCGATGCCCTTCAGTGATGGAGAAAATGTACTTATTTGCAAAGTTTTGTGACAGAAACACTTTTTTTTTTTTTCAAAATTTTCGTTCTTTTTTATTTGTAGCGCAAAAAATAAAAAACACAGAGGTGATCAAATACCACCAAAAGAAAGCTCTATTTGTGGGAACAAAATAATAAAAATTTTCTTTGGGTACAGTTTCGCATGTCCGCGCAATTGTCATTCAAAATGCGACAGCACTGAAAGCTGAAAATTGGTCTGGGCGGGAAGGAAGGTAAATGCCTGGTATTGAAGTAGTTAAGCAACATATCACTTTCAAGAGGCATGGCCACTTGTCAGCCACCTCCATTGATTTCAATGTGAATATTCTTTAGCCACACCTCAGCAGCACCTATAGCATGTATGACATAGTTACATAGTTACATATAGTTACATAGTTAGTCAGGTTGAAAAAAGACACAAGTCCATCTAGTTCAACCCAAAAAAAAAAAAAAAAAACTTTTTATATATATATATATATATAACCAAATAATCCCATATACAATCCTTCACCCACAGTTGATCCAGAGGAAGGCAAAAAACCCCAGCAAAGCATGATCCAATTTGCTATAACGGGGGAAAAAATTCCTTCCTGATTCCCCAAGAGGCAATCGGATTCACCTTGGATCAACTTTGCCTAAAAATATTAGTACCCAGTTATACTATTTACATTAAGGAAAGAATCCAGGCCTTTTTTAAAGCAATCAACCGTGCTGGCCAAAACCACCTCTGGAGGGAGTCTATTCCACATTTTCACAGTTCTTACTGTGAAGAAACCTTTCCGTATTTGCAGATGAAATCTTTTTTCCTCTAGACGTAAAGAGTGCCCCCTTGTCCTTTGTGATGACCTTAAAGTAAATAACTCAACACCAAGTTCACTATATGGACCACTTATATATTTGTACATGTTGATCATATCCCCCTTAATCTCCTCTTCTCAAGTGAGAATAAATTCAGTTCCTCTAATCTTTCCTCATAGCTGAGCTCCTCCATGCCTCTTATTAGTTTGGTTGCCTGCCATTATTAAGCTTATGATCTACCAAAACCCCCAGATCCTTCTCCACTATGGATTCCCCCAGTTGTACTCCCCCTAGTATGTATGATGCATGCATATTCTTAGCCCCCAAGTGCATAACTTTACATTTATCAAAATTAAACCTCATTTGTCACATAGTCGCCCAATTAGAGAGTGCATTGAGGTCTGCTTGTAAGTTGGAGACATCCTGCAAGGACGTTATTCCACTGCATAGCTTGGTGTCATCTGCAAACACTGAAATGGTACTTTTAATCCCAGACCCTATATCATTTATAAATATATTGAAAAGTAAGGGTCCCAACACTGAACCTTGGGGTACACCACTGATAACCTTAGACCATTCAGAATAAGAATCATTAACCACTACTCTCTGAATTCTGTCTTTTAGCCAGTTTTCTATCCATTTACAAATTGATCTTTCCAAGCCTGTAGACCTTACCTTACACATTAGCCGTGTGTGGGGAACGGTGTCAAGTGCTTTCGCAAAATCCAAGTATACCACTTCCACAGCCACTCCTCTGTTCAAGGTTTTACTTACCTCCTCATAAAACGAAATCAGGTTTGTTTGACAACTTCTGTCTTTCATGAATCCATACTGTCTGTTGCTTAAAATATTTTTATCCAACAAGAACTCATTTGGGTGGTCTTTTATTAAACTCTCCAGTGTCTTCCCAGCTATAGAAGTTAAACTAACAGGTCTATAGTTACTTGGTAAAGACTTTGATCCCTTTTTAAATATGGGCACCACATTGGCCCTACGCCAATCCAGTGGTACTATTCCAGTCATTAAGGAGTCCCTAAAAATGAGATATAATGGCTTTGAAATGACAGAGCTCAATTCCTTTAGGATCCGAGGATGGATGCCATCTGGTGCAGGTGCTTTATCTACCTTTATTCTGTCTAAATACTTCTGGACCATTTCACTTTTGAGCCATTGTGGATCATTTGGGGCTGTGTCACTACCATCCCCGACGTGGATATGAGCTCCCCCATGCTCCATTGTATACACAGAGCTGAAGAAAGTATTTAATAAGTTTGCCTTCTCTTTGTCCCCAGTTACGCACTCTAGATTATTTTGTAAAGGGTCTACATGCTCAGACCTGACCTTTTTACTATTAATATATTTGAAGATTTTTTTGGGGTTTGTCTTACTATCGTTTGCAATCTGTCGTTCGTTGTGAATTTTTGCATCCTTGATTTCCTTTTTACATATTCTGTTATATTCTTTGTAACATTGAAAAGATGATAGTGTTCCCTCATTTTTATATTTTTGAAATGCTCTTTTCTTATCATTTATAACTTTTTTTAACTTTGGCTGTGAGCCACATAGGTTTTCTTTTTAGCCTTTTAAATTTATTGCCCATGGGAATATACTTTGCAGTGAGTTTGCATACTGTTTTTTTGAAAAATTCCCATTTCTGTTCTGTGTTCATCAATGCCAAAATTCCCTCCCAATCTAAGTCCTGGAGAGCAGCCCTCATCTTTGTAAAATTGGCTCTCTTAAAATTAAGTGTTTTTATCTTTCCTGTGTGTGTTTGTTGCTTGCAGCTTACATTAAATGAAATCATGTTATGGTCACTGTTACCCAGATGTTCTTTTATATGAATATTGGTAATAAGCTCTGCATGGTTTGAGATTACCAGGTCCAGCAAAGCATCATTCCTAGTTGGGGCCTCAATAAACTGGACCATAAAATTGTCCTGTAATAGGTTTATACATTTTTGCCCTTTAGCTGTCCCAGCAGTGCCATTACTCCATTTAATTTCCGGGTACTTAAAATCCCCCATTATTATCATTGTCCAAGCCCTTGCAGCTCTTTCCATCTGTGCAAGGAGCAGAGTCTCCACCTCCTCTTTAAAAATGGGAGGTCTATAACAAACTCCAATGATAACCTTTGTATTGTGCACACCCATATGCAGATCTACCCATAATGCTTTAAACTCATCACACTCTCCTTCAACTAGGTCCTCATTCACACTCGCTTTGAGATCACTTCTCACATAGAGACAGACACCACCACCCCTCCGTTTTACCCTATCTTTCCGAATGAGAGCATAGCCAGGAATATTAATAGCCCAGTCATGTGAAGAATGAAGCCAAGATTCATCTATACCAATTAAATCATAGTTCTCCTCATGCACCAGAGCTTCCAACTCACCTATTTTGCTTGGCAGACTCCTGGCATTGGTGAACAAACACTTTAATTCACGGTCACATTTTGCACATGTATCTTGCATATTTTTAATTTTAATACAAACAGTACCATTTCCAATGGTTGCTTGTAGCATGGGAACCTTCATATCATCTTTCTTAGCCTCCCCCCATCTTTCCCCATTCCACCCACCAATAGGGGCTGACCCTAAGCTCTGAGGAAGGGGGTACGCCCCCGAAACGCGTCAGCTTCTACTCTGTCTGCACAGGTTGTGCACCCACTACTTCCCAACTCCTGACCTTTGTGAGTACCCTCTCTTGCTATCATTTTAATAAAATTATTTTTGTTAATGCACCAGGTGCGTGCGCCTTCCTTTTTTTCTCTTGTTTTTTAGTCACTTTCGGAACTCCCCGTCCGAGGAGGGCTGCATACACCAGTACATTCACCTTTGCCCAGTTGGTCGCTTGCCACACAAGAGGACTTACCAGCGCGGGATTTCTTACTTCTGTTTTGTATGTTTTACCACTAGGAGCTGACCCCTGTCTGACCTGTCTACCCCATTATAATCTAATGCACCCTCCCCCCTCAATCCTAGTTTAAATACACCTCCAGCCTTCCCATAAAACTCCCTCTAACTGTATTAACCCATCTACCTACCTTATAATCCTGACTTACCCCCCACCCTCCCCCTTAACCCTACTAGCCCCCTGCTCAGTGAGCAGAGGACCCCTTTCAAGGTTGACAGCTCTGTCCAGCATTGCAATTTGCTCCTCCAGATCTCTAATGGGAGCTTCGAGAAGGGCAACCTGCTCACATCTGTCACAGCGGTATCCATACTGGAGCTGTTGCTCCACAGTTGCATACATGCGGCACACTGTGCACTGCACAAAACCTTCAATCTTGCTAGCACACATTTTCCCAGATACAACAACACTAATAACAGGAAATTTCAGATGTTACTCCTGTTATAATCTCCTGTTTTCAACTCTGGTTTTTAACTCACCACTTAGTCAAGGTCCACTTGGTCAGAGGTCCAGCAAGCAAATATGTAGCAAGCTCAAGATGAGCAAGCTCTAAAATGAGTTCAACAGAGAGCTTTATAGGAATTGAATCACCTGTGAACAATTAACCACTCCCCTTAATTAGTAGTCTAAAGGAAGGAAAGAAAAAAAAAAAGCTATTTAAAAAGTGACAGAAAAAGTGTTAAAAAGCTGCAAATAAAAACCCCCAAAAAACAAAAACGCAAACACAGCAAACACCAGCAGTCAAAATCAAAACTGTTTCTCTTAAAGATTTCCACTCCTTAGCTTTTAACCAGCAATTCAGGCAAAATCTGTACATGTTAGTGAAGCATTTGTAAAGCGTTAGCTGGGTTCTGGGGAAGAGACAGTGAAGGTTCCTGTATCCCAGAATGCACTGGGAAATAATAAAGAACTAGGACAGAGCAGCTCCAGCCACTTCCTGCACAGCGCAGCTGTGTAATAGAACCATTTGCTGTGTGCAGGGAAGGAAAACCAACAAGCCAGCCAGCAATACTGGCAGTACCAGACAGGAGCAGAGGTACTGGGCATTACTGCCAGTGAAAAAGCTTATTGTGTCAGAAAAAGTTGAGCTGGACCAAGCCAAGGGTCAAAAAGATCAAAATATATGAATCCATCTTGCAGAGAGTTCACAAAAATGGCTGTTATTTCACGACAACCTAACCACACCTCAAAGTAGATAATTTCCTCGACATCTCTTCCCCTTTAAGTAGAGTTGAGCGAACACCTGGAAGTTCGGGTTCTGCTGGTCCGTCCGAACTTCGGGACAAAGTCCGGGTCCGGGTCCGGACGGAACCCGAACGATCGCACGGACAACGAACCCCATTGAAATCAATGGGGACCCGAACTTTTAGGCACAAAAATGGCTGTAGGAAAGTCCTGGAAAGCCCCAGAGGGCTGCAAAAGGAAGTAAAATGGGGGTAAGGGTAGGGCAAGTGCCCTACAAAAAAATGGGGACAGGGAAATAACTGTAAATATTTTTAAAAAAATAAAAACATAAAAAAAGCAAAAATGGAGGTGAATGTGGATCATCTTCAAACTGTGTCTGAAAAGTATTAATTAACGGTAGAAGCCATATAACTGTTCTAAAATCATCTTCAAACTAGGGCAAGTGCCCTACAAATAAATGGGGATAGGGAAA
>BLSH010430924.1:1288252-1309949 GCA_018402905.1 Glandirana rugosa
CGACCATATCTGTCGATATTACGTATATGTGTCAGTTTCATACATTCGTCTAACGACAACGAAAAGGATGTCAATATGTACTTCTTACTTCCCTACGAGTAATACCACGGATATCATAAATATTGTACAAAAAGTGCACAAAAACAACACAAAACTCAACTTTTTCGTAGTTCTTACGAAATATTAACGAGTACCTTTACAACGAAAAGATCACCCTTCACGAATTTCCATCACAACTCGCTTGGGCCTGACATTGCAAGCCCAGGCATGGCTTGAAAGCCCACAGGCACCGTGCCTGGGCCTGGGCCTGTAAAGTTTTTAGCAAGCCCAAGCCAGGCCCCAAGACGATAAAATGAGGTGCACAACTCTTCGACGTCCCGTCGGGAACCCGAACGATTTTTGAAATGTCCGGGTCCGGGTCCGTGCCACGGACACCCGAAAGTTCGGTACGGACCCGAACGTTACAGTCCGGGTTCGCTCAACACTACCTTTAAGCACTTCCCACTAGAAAAGCAACATTTCCATGAGCAATTATAAAGCATTCTTGATGCTTTTTCAACTCAAAACACAACAAAAACACGTGAAAAACATGTTATAAATACTATAGGCACCATAATGAGCATCCCTTCATTCTTCATGTATAACTGTAGGAAAAGCAACAGCAATCTGCTTACATACTTTGACTGTGTATATGCATTATAGCTGTCTATACCAGCAGGTGGTGCTGTAGTATTATAGTGTATTGTGAATGTATTCTATGATATAATGTAATCATAGGAAGTACCAGCCTTATTGTGTTATATGCACTTGTTTGTGTTCTCTTCCTGTCTATGATAAAAGGCATGTAATATATTCCTCCATGAAAGTAAAGTATTCTCTGCATACAACAAGCTTCCAAGCGCATGATTCAATAACCTGCTAATAGGTTATATGTCCCAGGTACCCAGGCATTGGAGAGGATATGCCAGCACACCCAGCAGGCACCCAGCAGCACCCAGGCAGTGAAGAGGATACCGCAAGCACAGGCACTGGAAAGAATTCTACAGAGAGTCTGTGAGTACTGTATGCAAAGATAGCAAGCAGTTCAGATGAGAATTTGCAAAGCTGAACAATGCCAATTACCAGCTGTGGAAATTCAAGCTACAAATGCTTTTTAGCAAGGATGACTTGTGGCAAGTGCTGAATACAGACAGACCCACAGACAGAGAGACGGAGGACTGGGACAGGAAGGAAAGGCAGGCAAAGGCCAAAGGTATGTGGACTCCATTACAGAAACTGAAGGAGCATTCAAGTTTAAACAGCAAGCTTTTTCTATTAAGAAAATTATATAAGATGAGACTAGAAGAAGGCCAGCAAATGTGTGACCACATGAATGCTATGCTAGAGATCATAGAGCAGTTGCGCTCTATTGGAGAGGACATCAAAGATAACCATATTGTTGCCCTGCTCCTCTGCAACCCTCCAGAGACATACAGTGCATCCATAATTATTCATACCCCTGGTCAATTTTGACTTAAAGTTCCTTTTATTCAACCAGCAAGTAATTTTTTGACGGGAAACGACATAGGTGTCTCCCATAAGATAATAAGGCAATGTACAAGAGGCATTATTGTGGAAAACAAACATTTCTTAGCTTTTATTTACATTTGAGCAAAAAGTGTCCAGTCCAAAATTATTCATACCCTTCTCAATAATCAATAGAAAAGCCTTTATTGGCTATTACAGCAATCAAACGCTTCCTATAATTGCAGACCAGCTTTTGGCATGTCTCCACAGGTATTTTTGGCCATTCATCTTTAGCAATGAACTCCAAATCTTTCAGGTTGGAGGGTCTTCTTGCCATCACCCTGATCTTTAGTTCCCTCCACAGATTCTCAATTGTATTTAAGTCTGGACTCTGGCTGGGCCACTCCAAAACATTAATGTTGTTGTCTGCTAACCATTTCTTCAAAACTTTTGCTGTGTGTTTTGGGTCATTGTCATGCTGAAATGTCCACTGGTGCCCAAGGCCAAGTTTCTCTGCAGACTGCCTGATGTTGTCGTTGAGAATCCTCATGTATTGCTCTTTTTTCATGGTGCCGTTTGCTGTGATTAGGTTCCCTGATCCATTGGCTGAAAAACACCCCCAAAGCATTAGGTTCCCACCACCATGTTTGACAGTGGGGATGGTGTTCTTTGGGTTGAAGCCTTCTCCTTTTTTATGCCAAATGAAGGAAACATCATTGTGACCAAACAATTCAATTTTTGTTTCATCTGACCATAACACAGAAGACCAGAAGTCTTCTTCTTTGTCCAGATGAGTTTTTGCAAGGTCCAAACGAGCTTTTGTGTGCCTTATCTGGAGAAGTGGCGTCCTCCTTGGTCTGCATCCGTGGAACCCAGCAGTGTGCAGTGTCCGTTGGATTGTTTGCCTTGAGACATTGCCACCAGCAGAGCCCAGATTCACCAGGATGGCCTTGGTGTTGATCCTTGGATTCTTTTTCACCTTTCTAACTATCCTCCTGGCCAGCACAGGTTACACTTTTTGCTTCCGACCACGTCCTCCGAGAATTTCCACAGTGCGGAACATCTTGTATTTTTTAATAATACTTTGCACTGTAGCCACTGGAACTTGAAAACATTTAGAAATGGCCTTGTAGCGCTTTCCTGACTTGTGAGCAGCCACAATGAGCAGCCGCAGGTCCTCATTGAGCTCCTTTGTCTTAGCCATGACTGTCCACAAACCAACTGCAGAGAGCTGCTGTTTTTCACCTGTTGAGTTGATTAAAACAGCTGTTCCCAATTAATCAGAGTAATTAGGATGCTTTAGAACAGCTTGGATTATTTGGAATGGTATAGAACTTTTGATTTTCCCACAGGCTGTGACAATTTGTGAAGGGTATGAATAATTTTGGACTGGACACTTTTTGCTCAAATGTAAATAAAAGCTGAGAAATGTTTTTTCCACAATAATGCCTCTTGTACATCGTCTTATTATCTTTTGGGAGACACCTATGTCATTTCCAGTCAAAATTTGCCAGGGGTCTGAATAATTATGGCAAGCACTGTATACTGCTCTTTTTAATGCTTTAGAAACCAGACCCGAGCAGTAGCTGACACTTGAATATGTCAAAGGTAAATTAATCAATGAGTATGAAAGAAGGAAAGAAAATACACACCATGATGACAAAGCTCTTAAGATGTACAACGGCACAAAGCACAACATAGAAAGCAAAGCCTGTTTTCACTGTAAAAGGACCAGTCACTAAAAAATGGACTTTTCTATCTGGAAAACCGAGCAGCGAAAGATACAGCTATCAACCAAAGAATGAATCAAAGCAGCCACAAAGGAAACTGCTGACACATCATAGCGTGGCACCTTTAAAGCAACACAGAGCGGCAAGCCACGCAGCTGGTGCATAGACTCATGGAGACATTCATTCACTTGGAAAAGGCCCAAAGACTGAATTCCAGACAAGCCCGTTGGGCACTATTCTTCACTTGGTTTAATTTTGTGGTAACTTACATTCCAGGTACTAAGAACACCAAAGCCGATGCCCTATCTCGGCAATTTCCTTGCGAGAGTCACCAAGCTCCTCCAGAGCATATGGTTCCTCCTGAACAAATTATTGCCCAGCTGGATACTACCTTACAAAGGAGCTTGTTGGCTGCTCAATCCCAGGTACCTACTAAAATGTTGGTTCCTTCTAAAATATTGTATGTTCCTCCTGAGTTACGTAAAGAAGTTTTGCACTGGGCCCATGGACAGAAGGTTTTATATAGTAACACAGTTACATAGTCAGTGAGGCTGGAAAGGACACAAGTCCATTCTGTTATCAAACAAACCTTCTTACGTCTGAAGCATCTGGTTTGGTGGCCTATCCTAAGAAGGGATGTTATAGCCTTTGTTAGAGCTTGTACTATTTGTGAAATGCCTCGATCTGTTCCCCAAGGCCTATTACAACCATTACCTGTTCCTCATGCGCCTTGGACTCATATCAGTATGGATTTTATTGTGGACTTGCCTGCTTCCAAAGCGAATACCGTCATCTTGGTTGTAGTAGACAGATTTTCTAAACTAGCACACTTCGTTCCTATGCGGGCCCTGCCTTCAGCCCCAACCCTCGCTCTTTCTTTTATTGAAAATGTTGTCTGTTCCAATTACTGCATTCTGGAGAACTGTTTGCAAACACCTGGGTATCAAGAATTCCCTTTCTTCTGGATACCACCCCCAATCTAAAGGCCATGCTGAAAGGGTTAATCAAGATTTGGCGATATACCTAAGGGCTTATGTTAATGCTGAACATGGCAACTGGAGTGAGATGTTACCTTTCGCTGAATTAGCTCACAATTCACAATGGTACTCCTCTTTGAAATGTGCTCCCTTCCAAGCTGCATTTGGGTATTAACCCAAAGTTCTTCCCTGCCAATCCTCCCTGGTAGAGGCGGCAGCCAACATGGTGTCCAGGTTAACCAAACACTGGAGAGACATAAGAAAAGTTCTGCTTCTGTCGGTTTCCAAATACAAGGGGTGTGCGGACCGTCGCAGAAAACCTGCCCCCTTGTTATCGTCTCAATCAGCTAGTTTGGTTGTCCACGAAAAACTTCAAATTGCGACAACCCACTTCCAAATTAGGTCCTAGATATGTAGGACCTTTTCACATTATTTGTCAGGTCAACCCTGTGGCCTATAAACTTTGTTTGCCCCTACATCTTCAAATCCCCACTACTTTTCATGTCTCCCTGCTTAACCACTTGCCGACCGCCGACCGGCGTCTGATGGCGACAAAGTGGCTCGATATCGCAAACCGCCGTCATCCCGCACTGCGAGTGCGCGCCGCCGGAGGCACGCTCACATGCTCACTGTGTTCCGGGGGGCCAGGGAGCGGGTAGGGCGGACTCGATCGCCGCCGGCTACCCGTGATGGCTCCCCCACAGTGAAAGAACGAAGGCCCGTGTAAGTAAACACGGATCTCTGTTCTCATAGAGGGGGAAGGGCTGTGATCACAGGCTTCCTGTATATGGAAGCCGTGATCACTCCTCTCCCCCTGCCAGCCCTGCCCACATACAGTTAGAACACACCCAGAGAACACAGTTAATCCTTAGAGCGCCCCTTCCAGGTTAACCCCTTCACTGCCAAAGGCATTTACACAGTAATCAGTGCATTTTTATAGCACTGATCACTGTATAAATGCCAATGGTCCCAAAAAAGTGTGAAAATGGTCCCTTATGTCCGCCGTAATATCGCAGTACCGCTAAAAATCGCAGATCGCCGCCATTACTAGTAAAAAATAAAAAAAATAAAACCCCCAGAAATGAATTCTCATCATCCGTAAATGCAGCAACTTTTGCGTAAACCAATCAATAAACGCCGTTTGCAATTTTTTTACCAGAAATATGAGGAAGAATATAAATCGGCCAAAACCGATGAAAAAAATGTTTTTTTTATATTTTTTTTGGGATTTATATTTTGGCAAAAAGTAAGAAATTTGGGTTTTTTTGCAAAATTGTCGCTCTTCTTTTGTTTATAGCGGTGATCAGAAATGACGCAAAGGGGATCAAACACCACCAAAAGAAAGCTCTATTTATGGAAAAAAAAGGACGTAAATTTAGTTTGGGTACAACGTCGCACGACCGCGCAATTGTCAGTTAAAGCGACGCAGTGCCGAATCGCAAAAAGTGCTCTGGTCCTAAAGTGTGAAATCCTTCCGGGGCTGAAGTGGTTAAACCCTTTTACAAGAATAGGTTCTCTCTACCCTCTAGACATCCTTCTCCAGTCATTGACCATCAAGAATATGAAATAAGCAAGATCATGAATTCTCGATGGAAGGGTAGACAATTACAGTACCTGGTAGACTGGAAGGGCTACTCTTTTGCTGAGAGGACTTGGGTACCTGCTTGTGATGTGCATGCCCCACTGCTGGTTTAGTTGTTCCAAGATGGGCATCCTTCCAAGCCCAAATAGCCAGGGGCATCTTTGTATGGGGGGTACTGTCACACCTTGACTGTGATTTGATCCTGGGACCTGGTGTTCTTGGGTCCTGCCACGGGAAATATTCTAATCTTTGTGGAGCTCTGGGTTTCTGCTGCTTTGTGATTTGGGCAGTCTCCTTATTTAGTACCCTATAAATCCTCACTTCCCCTTCCTGTCGTTTGTTGCCAAACCTTGCCTGTCCCTGATGCCATCTCTGGTAAACCCTTTGGATCTCCGCCCGGATTTGCTAACGGGCCGACATTGGGTCACCCTTGGCTCCCGGCTACACCCTCTACTAACAGTGAGTCATTTATTTATTTGTTGTCCCTTGGTTTGGTCTATTTGCACTTACCATAGAGGTCTCAGAATTCTGGCTGCAGGAGCGCAACCATCCTCCACCTGATACCGGGATAACAAGATTACTGGTCAAGAAACCAGAGTGACAGTTGGGGTTCCTGGCAGCCTCTATCAGTGAAGAGTCTTGCAAAAAACGGTCTCACAGTTAAGTTCCAGGGTGATGAATGCACACTTCCCAATAATAAGCAGTTCCTTGCAAAAGGAAAACTGGATGATCGCCTATACAAGCTCATCACCACAGACCAGCAAACCAATATAGTATCTAATGACCCACACAGCAAATGTATTTACTTATGGCACAGACGGCTGGGGCACAGAAGTTCAGAAGCTATACAGGACATTTTAAAGAGAGGCTTATCAGAAGATTTGACAATAGTGCTTTGCAAAGTGCTCATGAAATGCAAGTGCTGTATTGAAGCAAAAGCCACACATGCTCCCCTTCCACAGGCAAGTCAAAGAAAAACCACCCACCCCCTGCAGCTCATACACAGTGACGTATGCGGTCCAATGAAAACTCCCGCATCAGGCGGGAACAGATATCTACTGACTTTCATTGATGATTATTCCAGGTACACAACTACCTATCTGATGAAACACAAGAATGAAACTTCAGAGACGCTTCAAGAGTTAGTTGCCATGTCTAGCAACAAATTCCAAAGTAAACCAGGAATAATACACACCAACAATGGGGAAGAATACATAAGCAAGAAATGACCTCATACCTGAAGAGACCAGGAATAGTACACCACACAACCACAAAAAAAGACACCTAAACAACAAGATGATTTCACTAGAATTATTGAGATTCTCAGATCAACATTTCAAGATCAGGCACATCATACAAAAACATTGGCATCTATTATCTTTAGATTCCAACATAGGCAGATTTGTGTCTCAAACACCCCAGATTACATATAGACGAGCCAGCTCATTGAGGAACCGCATCACTCAAAGTGAATACAAAGGAGTGAATACAAATACATAGGTACTTATCCGTGTGGTGGGTGCAACCATTGTGGATTTATACACACAGGTCCATCCTACACACTACCAAATGGACATCTTTTTAAGGCGAAACACTTTGTAAACTGTAAAACCCGTGGTGTGGTCTACCTTTTGATATGTGATTATGGGTCCTTTTTGTGGGTAAAACCAAAAATGAGTTCTGGAAGAGAATTTATAGGCATATACTCAGTATGCAAACTTGCAATTATGAGCTACCTCTTGGCAGACATGTCAAGATCATGCTTGATGGGATTTATGGCCCTTGACCGGATACACCCCAGCTCCCGAGGTGGGGATTGGAACAAACTTCTCCTCCAGAGGGAACTGAGGTGGATCCACTCATTAAGGGCCACTGTCTACCCGGGCCTCAGCGAGGCAGTTAAGTATAAGCCCTTCTTGGAGGGTTTTAACTTTGGAGGGATGGAGAGGTGATGTAGTTCCCCATACCCTCAGGATCAGCCCATTTTTTTGTCCAGATTCCACTTGCCAGTGGCTGTTCCCTATGCCTATGGTGACATGGTGTTGCATGCAGTCAGAGTCACACTTTGTTTTTTTGCCTGTTTGCTTGCAGGAGTTTTCTCTTTGATATGTGCCCAGCACATGCGGGCCAGTAGGGTGCAGAGATGGATATGGACACGGAAAAAATTCTCTCCTGGTGTCACTTTCTTATGCACCCTATCAGCTCTGTTTATGCTGTGCCCTTCTGGTTTGGGAGGTGACTCCTGCCACTTGTGATCAGTTTGGGAGATTGTTTCCATCTTGGCCCCCTGCTGCAATATGTGGCGATGGTGTCTACGCCCACTGGGTGTATCAGCGCTAGCGTCTTGGTGGACTCTGGATGCATGATGTCATCCTGCACACCACACCCCTCCTTCTCTGGGCGGTGCAGGATGACGCTGTGTGCCCTCTCCCTGGGTATTCACCACAATGGCGCCCGGAGGCATTTGATGGGCAACTCCTCCCACACAAGGTGCAATGATCACTCACACAGGTGGTCTATATATATAGACAACCTCGCCCGCCTCTGAGACAACCGGATCTCATTGCAGTAGAGCGTGACAAGTTATACAGTCTATTCTATCAGGTATGTCTTTTCCTACTGAAAGCTTGACTATATCTCCCAACACATGGGTGATTAAGATAGATAACATGTGTTCTTTTTGTCTCTTTCCTTTATTTAGCTTTATCCAGCTTAATTTGGGGAATATTGGCATGTATTAGATACTCTGTATGCACATTATATACAGTCTTCAAAGTCCCTACTAAGATAACATTAGGATCAACATCCACCTGGACCCATGCCCTATAGGGTTCATCAAGACATCAGTAACAGCTTTACAGGCTGTGGGTTTTTTCATCTTGAATAGGTAATTTCACCACTATATGTTATGCTCAGTTACTGCTCTTTATACCTATATAACATTACCTCCTTTATGGGACATGTGTAGAGTTGAGCAGACACCTGGATGTTTGGGTTCGGCCGAACTTCGCGAAAAAGTTTGAGTTCGGCCCCGAACTTGACCCTGAACCCCATTGAAGTCAATGGTGACCCGAACTTTTGGGCACTAAAATGGCTCTAAAAAAGTCCTGGAAAGCCCCAGAGGGCTGCAAAAGGAAGCAAAATGGGGGTAAGAGTAGGACAAGTGCCTTGCAAACAAATGTGGATAGGGAAATAACTTAAAATCACATTAAAAAAATAAAAAATGGAGGAGGAGGTGGATGTGGAGTAGAAGGTTGAGGAGGCGGTGACTGTGATGGTGTAGGTGGAAGTGGCGGTGGAGGAGGAGGAGGTAGCCAACACTCTTTTGTGTTTGTTTTTTTCTAATTGGGGTAGCCCCCAAAATATTGAGACATATATAAAAAAAAAAAAGATCATTATCTGCAGACAAACCCAGAGATGTTCTAGCACGGGTTCACTTTTTCCATATAAAATGTACCATGGTTTATTTTTCATGTTTCTCCTGTTAAAAATTCCAATAAAGAATTATGTTCTATAAAAAAAAAAAAGAATAAGTTCACTTAAGTATACCAATGGCTGTGTGAGGCCGGTATAAATGTCTATTCTGCACAAGGTACAGACAAGTCTTGTGGGATCCATGCCTGGTTCATTTTAATAAATGTTAGCTTGTCCACGTTGGCTGTGGACAGGCGGCTGCACTTGTCTGCAATAACACCCCCCGCCGTGCTAAACACACGTTCAGACAATACACTGGCTGCAGGGCAGGTCAGCACCTCCAAGGCATAAAGGGCAAGCTCAGGCCATGTGCCCAATTTGGAGACCCAGAAGTTGAATGGGGCAGACCGATCAGTCAGTACATGTAGGCGTGTGCACACATACTGTTCCACCATGTTGCTGAAATGCTGCCTCCTGCTAAGACGTTGCCTATCAGCTGGTGGTGCTGTTTGTTGTGGCGTGCTGCTGACAAAGCTTTTCCTCATTTCGGCCATGCTAACCCTGCCTTCTGAGGTGTTGGCGGTGCCACAGCTGCATTGGCGACCTCTTCCTCCTCCTCTGCCTTCGCCTTGTGCTTCCACTTAGCCCCCGGTGTCATTTGGGAATGCCCTCAGCAGCGCGTCTACCAGCGTGCGCTTGTAGTCGCGCATCTTCCGATCACGCTCCAGCGAGGGAATTAAGGATGGCACGTTGTCCTTGCAACGGGGATCCAGCAGGGTGGCCACCCAGTAATCAGTTAGTCAGAAGTGGGATAGTAACGCTGAGAACCTGCGTTATCGGCACTGGCCATGTTGGTGGAGTACTCAAAACACCGCAATATGGTACACAGGTCTCGCATGGAGGCCCACTCGTTGGTGGTGAAGTGGTGCTGTTCCGCAGAGCGACTGACCCATGCGTGCTGCAGCTGAAACTTCAACATTGCCTGCAAATGTACTGTGTAGCACTATTTATTTAATTTTTTTTTTAAACCAGAAATGTAGACGCACTTTTTATCTTTGTGCAAGAAATGCACCGCTGGCCGCAAATGTAGTATTTAGAATATATATTTTTTTAAAACAGCAATGTAGATGCACTTTTTATTTTTTTGCAAGAAATGCACCGCTGGCCGCAAATGTAATATTTTGAACACAAAAAAAAAAAAATGAATTTCTCTAACTGCAATGTAAAAGCAGTATTTAAATGTGCCAAAATGTTGCCAACTGAACTAACAGAACACGATTAAAGTAGTGTCCCTGACACACAAGCAGTTGCAAGTGCACTGCACTTGCAAAAATGGCTGCAAACGCCAACCTAACAAACAGAAAAATTGCTTAGGTTTTATATGAGGCACTTTGCTTAGCAAACAAATTGTACTCTAGCAAACAAAAATCTCCTCTAGCACCCACCCACCAATAAATCGCTGTTTTTAACAGATTTTCAAAAGCTAATCTGTCCCTCACAGCAGCAGCAGCATCCTCTCCCTACACTAGTATGAGATGATTTTCTAAAGCTAATCTGTCCCTCACAGCAGCAGCATCCTCTCCCTACACTAGTATGAGATGATGTGACATGCAGCACTACGTGACTCCAGCTTATGTAGAGGCTGGGTCACATGATGCACTGGCCAATCACAGCCATGCCATTAGTAGGCATGGCTGTGATGGCTTCTAAGGGTAAACAAGTGAAACGCCTGTTGATTGGCTGCCCTGCAGCTATTCAACAGGCGCGAAAAAATACCCAAACCCTGAACCGGGACTTTTTCTCAAATGTCCGGGTTCGGGACACGGACACCCTAAAGTCCGGTACGAACCCGAACTTTACAGTTACGGTTCGCTCAACTCTAGACATGTGCTCTCTCCTTTACACCCATGCCAGGTGATTTCAGTGCATATCTCTCTGATTGCCCTGCTGTTTGGGGAGGCCAACTTTCCTTCTTTTTACCTCCATATCTGCTGTCAATCTACCGGTGTACAATTGTTTTTACTCCACTCTGGCTGTGTGTCACTATTTCCACCAAGGCATTGTGAGTACTGTTACTCTTCTTTCCCTAAACTGTGCCATGTATATGTGAATAGCGACAAGTGCTTTAATATATACTTTGTTTTGTAGACTACAAGTCTACGATTGCTAAAACCTTTCCTGAAGAAGGAGCTTAAAAGACTCCGAAATGTGTTGGCAATTGGTTTATGCATAATCTGTATGCTTGATAGTTCAATGCCTTGTGAGTTTTGTGGAACTATACCAAACATTCTTTATTGTTTTATATGTAACAATTTTAACTGCATCACTTTTAAGCAAAAAATCTTTTGAATTCAAATAAATATTTAAACATTTTCAAAAATGTATCACTGTCAAAACACACAGCATACTTGAACCAACATCCTGGGAGGACATAGAAAAACTGCCAAAATGTGAAGCCAATAAATGGTGAGAGGCAGCAGAAGAAGAATTAAAGTCAGTTCAAGAAAACTCTACATGGAGCAACCACCAGGGTTTGAGCAAGGAGACAACCTTGTGTGTAAACTTCAGAAGAGCATCTACGGTCTTAACCACTTACCAACTGGGCCCCTTTTTTACCTTTGTTGGTTACTAGCTAAAAACAGGTTTTTTTGCTAGAAAATTACTTAGAATCCCCAAACATTATATTTTTTTTTTCAAACACCCTAGAGAATAAAATGGCGACCGGTGCAATACTTTTTGTCACACGGTATTTGCGCAGCGGTCTTTCAAGCACAATTTTTTTGGAAAAATTTCACTTTTGAGTTAAAAAATAAGACAACAGTAAAGTTAGCACAATTTTTTTGTATATTGTGAAAGAGGATGTTATGCAGAGTAAATAGATACCATACATGATACGGTTGAAAATTGTGCGCACTCGCGGAATGGCGACAAAGTCCGTTATTTAAAAAGTTCCATAGGTGACGCTTTAAAAAATTTTATCGGTTACCAGGTTAGAGGTGCAGAGGAGGTCTTTTGCGAGAATTATTGCTCACACTCTGGTGATCGCGGCGATACCTCACATGTGTGGTTTGAATACCGTTTTCATGTGTGGGCGCGACTTACGTATGCGTTTTCTTTGCTGCGTGAGCTTGCGGGGACAGTGGCGCTTTCAATTTTTTTTTTAAATTGTATTTATTTTTTTATTTTTAACACTGTTCCTTTAAAAAAAATCTGATCACTTTTATTGCTATTACAAGGAATGTAAACATCCCTTGTGATGGTAATATATGGTGACAGGTACACTTTTTGGAGGGTTGGGGGGTCTAAAAGACCCCCCATCCCTCCTTTGCACTTCACAGTATTCAGATCGCCAAAAACGGTGATTCTGAATACTGTCATTTTTTTAAAATTGGCGCCGTTAGCCGCCGAGTAAACCGGAAGTGACGTTGTGACGTTGCTTCTGGAATTTGCCGAAGGAGACCCGATTGGAGCCGATTACGGCTTCTATCAGGTCTCCTTCTAGCCGGCGGAGGTGCCGGATCGTCGCTCTGGTCTCCCGGTGGGACGGGAGGCCAGAGAAGAGCGGCGGAAGGCGGCGGAAGGCGGCGGGAAGGGGGTGTCCCCTCCCACCCCCTGGGGTAACGACCGAGCGGCTCCCGAGCCGGATCGGTCGTTACCCCTGGATAGCCGACTGCCCGCTCTAAAAAATGATACTGGGCTATAGCCTGCAGCTGCAGGCTATGTCCCGGTAGAGCCGCTCAAAACCGACCGCCGCCTATTTACTGCGCTGGTCGGGAAGTAGTTAAGCAAGAATGTGGAATGAGAAAGTGAACGAAGTGCTTACCAGAGAGGGATTCTCCAGAAGTAAAGCAAACCCCTGTCTGTACTCCAAGAATCAAGCACATCCTTATCTATGTTGATGACAGTATAACTTGTTTTGAACAAAAAGGGGATTAAAATCAGGTTGACAAGTTGACAGAAAATGTTTAAATCAAAGAGCTAGGAAACATTAGCTACTATTTTGGAATCCAAATAGAGAGTGAAGAAGATGGAAGTTATCTTCTCAATCAATCTCAGAAAATCTCAGACATTTTGGAACAGTTCCATATGCAAGATGCAAAGGAAACGAAAACTCCTATGGAACCAGGCTATCTAAAGAGCAATGAAGCAGAACACTTGTTACCCAACAATGATATGTATTACAGAGCAATCAGTAAGCTGCTATATGTTGTCACTGTGACAAGACCAGACATAGCCGCAGCAGTGGGCATACAATGCAGGAAAGTTGCATGTGTGATGTGGTACCTCAAAGGGACAATTCAGGTGAAGTTACGGTTACCAGCAACATCAGAACCAAAACTGGTCGGATATGTGGATGCTGATTGGGCCGGGGACTGCACAGACCGCAAATCCACAAGTGGATTCATCTTCCAGTATGGGGAAGGAACCATAAGTTGGTCTAGTCAAAAGCAAGTAACTGTATATGTATCGTCAACTGATGCAGAGTACATTGCAGCAGCATACGCATGTCAAGAAGCGGTATGGATTTGCCAACTTTTTGTGGACATTGGGATAGACATGTCAAACCAATTCCCATTTTTGAAGACAACCAGGGATGTATAAAGCTTACGCAATCAGAAAGGGTCGATCCTAGAACCAGGCACATCGACGTCAAGTATCACCTACTGAGGGACAATCAAGAGCAAGGTGTTATTGACATTCAATACTGCCCATCAGAGGAGATGACTGCCGATGCACTCACCAAGCCTTTATTGAAGGAACATCATAGTTATTTCCAGAAGAAGCTGAATATAATTTGACAAAGCACATGCTGTTGAGAACGGGTGTTGGGAAAGCAACAGCAACCTGCTTACATACTTTGACTGTGTATATGCATTATAGCTGTCTATGCCAGCAGGTGGTGATCTAATGTAATCAGAGGTAGTACAATCCTTATTGTGTATATGTACTTGTTTGTGTTCTCTTCCTGTCTATGATAAAAGGCATGTAATATATTCCTCCATGAAAGTAAAGTATTCTCTGCATACAACAAGCTTCCAAGCGCATAATTCAACAACCTGATAATAATAACACACGTGTGAACAAGCCCTAAAGCAGTTGTCACACCTCCTTTCTAGTAGGACTGTTGGGACATGTTGGACATGGGCTTCAGCTGGTATAAAAACAGTGTGAACAGTAAGCTTTTATGAAACTTTCAGCAAGCTTTTACAAAGCTTTTAGCAAACTCTTTTAAGTCTTTAAAGCATCCTTCAGCTCTTGTTTGTTATATACAGATCTTAACCACTTCCCGTCCGTGCTATAGCCGAAAGACGGCTACAGTGCGGACCTGAATTGCGTCCATGGAAATCCTGCCCTTTGCGCACTCCCCGCGTGCCATCGCGGGCGTGCATCGGGGGAAAATCTGTGATCGCCGTGTCCCTTGGACCCAGCCAATCACAGATCGGATAAATGGCAAATCACCGCGGCCATTTACCACGTGATCGGTGCGTCCAATGAGAGATGATCTCAAATATAAACATATGAGATCATCTCTCATTGCCGGCTTTCTCTCCTCACACAGAGACTGTGTTTGAGGAGAGAGAGCATTCTGTGCTGCCGATCAGTGTTCAGTGAGTGACAAACTACTATTTACTGTGCCCAAATACTGCCCATGACAGTGCCCACTTGTGTCAAGGTGCTCATCACTTTTACAGTGTCACAGTGCTCATCACTTTTACAGTGTCATGGTGCCATCTGTCATCAGTGCCACCTGCCATCAGTGCCACGTGTCATCAGTGTCACGTGTCATCAGTCCCATCAGTGTCACATGTCATTAGTGCCATAAGTTCCCATCAGTGTCACAGTGCCCATCTGTTCTCAGTGCCATCTGTTATCAATGCCACAGTGTCAGAAGTGCTATCAGTGTCATTGTGTCATAATTGCCATCAGTGTCACCTCATAAATGTTGTCAGTGTCAGCAGTGTCATAAGTGCCATCCGTGTCATCAGTGCCAATTAGTGCTGCACATCAACACTGGCTAAAAGATCATTTTCAGGTGAGGAGGCGTACAATATTCTTGCGGCCAATGAGAGCAACAGGGAGCTTTCTACTGCAGATTCCTCTCAAAATTCTGGATCTGAGTCTGATGTGAATTATGAGCCAGTCTCAAGTAGTGAGATGCTGTGCCATCCACCAGCACCCCAGTGCCATCCACCAGCACTTCAGTACCTTGGCAAGAAAGGTCAAGTATCAGTGGGGTGTCATCTCAGCCCCAAACGGTTAGGTCCCATGCCGGCCTTCCCTATTCCCTTCAGCACCCCTTGTGGCTTCCTCCTAATTCAGGAGACGCTAATATTTCCCCTTTCACTGTCCAGCCAGGAGTCGGGGTGGACACAGAGAATTTTTCACCAATCAATTTCTTTGATTTAATTTTTATGGAGGACATGCTAACATCCATTGTGGCCCAGTGCAACCTGTATGCACATCAATTCATAGAAAGTAATCAAACATTCTATTATGCCTGTCCCTTTGAGTGGAGAGACCTTACGGTGGAGGAGTTTAAAACTTTTTTGGACCTCACATTCTGCATGGGACTCACAAAAAAAATTAACTGCGCTCCTATTGGCCCACCCACCCCATCCACCACATGCTGCTCTTCTCAGCGGTAATGCCCAGGACAAGATATCTCATGATTATGAGATTCCTACATTTCCATGATAATACCCAGTGCCGTCCCCGAAATTACCCAAATTATGACCAGCTTTATAAAATTCTGCCAATACTCAATTATTTTTCTGAACTATCCCCCCAATTATTTACACCGGTCCAGCACATATGTATAGACAAATCACTTGTTAAATTTAGCGGCAGGCTGGGATCAAAGCAATTTATCCCCAGTAAAAGAGCCGGCTATGGGGTGAAAGTCTATAAATTATGTGACCAAGTCACAGGGTACACATATGCCTTCATAGTGTATTAAGGGAAGGACACTCAGCTGCATCCCCCTAATTGCCCAGACTATTTAGGCTCAAGCGGGAAAGTCGTTTGGGACCTCATTTAACCACTCCTGGAGAAAGGCTACCATTTGTATGTTGACAACTTCTATACAAGTTTGCCCCTGTTCCAGAACCTTAACAGAAAGAATACGCCAGCATGTGACACTGTTGGAAAAAACAGGATGGGCTTTCTTCAACAACTCGTCAACATGAAGCTAAGAAGAGGAGAGACGGAGAGTCTGCGTAATGAGGAAATTCTGGCTGTGAAGTGGAGGGACAGAAGGGATGTCTATATGTTATCTTTAATCCATAATAATACATTTGTGGAGATCCCCAAAAGGAATGGCCCAATTCAAAAACCAAGCTGTGTCCATGAGTACAATTTGTATATGGGGGAGTCGACTTAAACGACCAAATGCTCGAACCCTACCTTGCCACCCGCCGAACATACCATTGATATAAAAAAGTAGCAATTTATTTTTTTCATTTGGCGATGTACAACACCTATATACTGTACTGCAATTCCACCAAAAACTCCAAATCTTTCCTTGGCTACCAGGAAGTCATCACCACACTTATATTCCCGGATGGCCCACCAGAAAACATTAGATCTGATGCGATTAGCAGACTCTCCAAGCCCCATTTCGCCGATAAAATACCTCCCAGACCAACAGGCCAAAACCGCCTGAAAAAATGCCGGGTGTGCTCCAGTGGAGGAGTTAGAAGAGACACCACATATTATTGTCCCCAGTGCCCTTCCCAACCAGGCCTCTGCATAGGTGACTGCTTCCGCTGTTATCACACTTTAGTAAATTATTAGTGTTTATTAATCCTCAGTTCCTGACATTTACATTCACATCCCTTACGCCACTGCTTGCTCTTGAACTGACCCTGGCTTGTTATTTGACTACGCCTTTGCCTGCCGCTTTTGTACATACCTCTGCCTGCTCCGGAACTGACCCTGTCTTGTTATTCGACCACGCTTATGCCTACTGATTCTGTACATACCTCTGCCTGATCTGGAATTGACCCTAGACTGTTTGACCACATTTTTTGCCTGCCTCTTGGACTGATCTTGTACCATGCAACTGGAGTAGTGGAAGTCACAACACAGGGGTCTCACATATGGGAATTGTTTTTCTGGATGAAGAAAACTATTTTTTTTTTGTTTTCTCTCTCCCAGATTAGGGTCTGGAGATTCAAAGGCTTCAAAGAGATTTGGTTGGGAGAAGCCTACTTCTGCCTGCTGCCTGTGGGACTTATTGCCATCATGCCCCTGCCTGCTGCTTGAACTGACCACACCTCTTCCTGCTACCTGTACTATGGACCATGTTCCTGCATACTACCAGGACCAATATTTTGGCACTGTTGACAATATCTCTGCCTGCACTGACCCTGGACTGTATATGGACAGTATCCCTGCCTGGACAATTGTTCACTGTCGGTTGCCTGTACAATTGTGTTCGCTGTCGCTGACCAAGTCCCTGCCTGCTACCTGGACTAGTGCTATCCTCCTGTGGACAACGCTACTAAATCTGCAGGTATCTTTTGTTTACCCTTTGCTCAGCAGAATGTATTTTGGGGTGCAATTCTTGTTATGTGCATGCTATGTGTCCTTTGAATACCTAATGGTGTTCCTTGGATGTTGGGCACCTGTATGTAGCCAGGCTCAAAAGACTCATTATGCATCATAGATTATACGTTGGGGTGTTAGCTTTTCAAAATGGGGTCATTTTGTGGGTGTTTCCATTGTCCTGGGGCTCCACGGCCTTCAGAATTGTAATATGTGGTTGAGAAATGAGATGTGTAATTTATGCTTCTAAAACGCCTGAAGGTGCTACTTCAATGTTGGGCCTCTGTATGTGGCCAGGTTGTGTAAAAGTCTCACACATGTGGTATTGCCACACTCGTGAGGAGTAGCAGAATGTATTTTGGGGTGTCATTTTTGCTATGTACATGCTATGTGTTGGAAATATCTTATAAATGGATAACTTTGTGTAAAAAAAAAGCGTTTTCATTTTTTTCCCACATTTCCAAAAACTTCTGGAAAAAATGACATGTTCAAAAGACTTACTATGCATCATAGATTATACGTTGGGGTGTTAGCTTTCCAAAATGGGGTCATTTTGTGGGTGTTTCCATTGTCTTGGTGCTCCATGGCCTTCAGAAGTGTAATAGGTGGTTGAGAAATGAGATGTGTAATTTATGCTTCTAAAACGCTTAAAGGTGCTACTTCAATGTTGGGCCTCTGTATGTGGCCAGGCTGTGTAAAAGTCTCACACATGTGGTATCGCCATACTCAGGAGGAGTAGCAGAATGTATTTTTGGCTGCCATTTTTGCTATGTACATGTTATGTGTTGGAAATAGCTTATAAATGGACAGCTTTGTGTTTTAAATTTTTTTCCCACATTTTCCAAAAACTTCTGGAAAAAAATGAACCGTTCAAAAGACTCATTATGCCTCATAGATTATATGTTGGGGTGTTAACATTCCAAAATGGGGTCATTTTGTAGGCGTTTCCATTGTGCCGGTGCTCCAGGGCCTTCAAAAATGTAATAGGTGGTTTAGAAATGAGATGTGTTATTTAGGCTCCTAGAACACTTGATAGTGCTTCCTGCATGTTGGGCCTCTCTATGTGGCCAGGCTGTGAAAATGCCCCACACATGTGGTATTGCCATACTCAGGAGGAGTAGTAGAATGTGTTTTGGAGTGTAATTTGTGGTATGCATATGTCATGTGAGAGAAATAACCTGTTACAATGACAATTTTGTGGGAAAAATCTTAATTTTACAAAGAATTGTGGGGAAAAATGACAACTTCAACTCACCATGCCTCTTACGTGACACTTTGGAATGTCTACTTTCCAAAAAGGGGTCATTTGGGGAGCATTTGTACTTTGCTGGCTTGTTAGGGTCTCAAGAAATGAGATGGGCCTTCAGTATATCAGGTGTGATCAGGTGTGATCAATTTTCAATAATTTGCACCATAAGTTGTAGACTCTAACTTTCACACAGACCAAATAATATCCACTAATTTGGGTTATTTTTACCAAACATATGTAACAGTATAAATTGTGGCCAACATTTATGAAGAAAAATTACTAATTTGCTTAATTTTATAACAAAAACGAAGAAAAATGCTTTTTTTTCTAAATTTTCGGTCTTTTATCATTTATAGCGTAAAAAATCCACAGTAATGATTAAATACCACCAAAAGAAATCTCTATTTGTATGAAAAAAACACAAAAAATCATATGGGTACGGTGTTGCATGACTGAGTAATTGTTATTCAAAATGTGAGAACACTGAAAGCTGAAATTTGGTCTGGGCAGGAAGGGGATTAAAGTGCCCAGTAGGCAAGTGGTTAATGGGAGTGCTGATTGTCACTTTAAACAGGCTTCCGCGACCTTTTAACAAACTTCAAGTAGTGCTGAAGTTGGCTAACAGCTTATTTAACCACTTCAGCCCCGGAAGGATTTCCCCCTTTAGGACCAGAGCACTTTTTGCGATTCGGCACTGCGTCACTTTAACTGACAATTGCGCAGTTGTGCGACTTTGTGCCCAAATGAAATTGGCGTCCTTTTTTTCCCACAAACAGAGCTTTCTTTTGGTGGTATTTGATCACCTCTGTGTCACTTCTGATCACCGCTATAAACAAACAAATAGCGACAATTTTGGAAAAACCTTATATTTCTTACTTTTTGCTAAAATACATATCCAAAAAAAATATAAAAAAACAAATGTATTCATCAGTTTTAACCAATATATATTCTTCCTCATATGGTTAAAAAAATCTGCGTATATTGATTGGTTTGCGCAAAAGTTGCCGCGTTTACAAACGATGAGAATCAATTTATGGGGTTTATATATATATATATATATATATATATATATATATTTTTTTTTTTTACTAGTAATGTCGGCGATCTGCAATTTTTAGCGGGAATGCGACATTGCGGCGGACTTGTCGGACACTTTTGACACTTTTTTGGGACCTTTGACATTTATACAGTGATCAGTGCTATGAAAATGCACTGATTACTGTGTAAATGTCACTGGCAGGGAAGGGGTTAACACTAGGGGGCGATAAAAGGGGTAACTGTGTTCCCTGGATAGTGTTTCTAACTGAGCGGGGGAGGAGAGTGATCACCACTCCCATATACGGGAAGCATACAATCACACTCCTTCTCCCCTGTCAAAACGGTGATCCGTTGTTTACACACACGGATCCCCTTTCTGTCACTGCGGGGGAGCAATCATGGGTAACCGGCGGACATCGAGTCCGCCCTACCCGCTCCCTGGCTCCCCCTCTACACAGGGAGCACATGCACTGCTGGAGGATCCCCTCACGATCTGCGATCTCGCAGCCGCCATCAGGTGACGGCGATATTGAGCCAAGTTGCCGCCATCAAGCCACGGCGGGCAGTCGGCAACTGCTTAAAGTGGCAATAAGCACTTACAATAGGATCTGTGTCTAATATTTGCAAAGTGGAATTAAACTGGAGTTAATAGTACTTTAAAAGTTTTATCAAAGCTTGCTGAAAACTCTGTAAATGCTTTGTAAAAGCTTACTGTTCACATTGCGCTTATACAATCTGAAGCCTGTATGAAACAGGCCATATGGTTTGGTTTATTATGGGGAAAAGTGCCCCTTAGTTTATCCATACTGACAGCAGCAGATGCTGTTTTCCCAGTGAGAAAGTGTGCCAGGGATAATGAGGTGGAATGTTATTTTTTTACAACAACAAAATGGCTCATCATCCACCATATATCCTACCAAATCTTAATTATGGATTAAAATATTGAGAATCAGCTTGAGTATAGAAAAACATATTTGGTAATTTCCTTAAATAGCAGTATTTGTGTTTGTTAGATGAAAGAACTTTTTCAAATTTGTACAATAGCTGCTACAAAATTTCTTCAAAAGCTAACTTAAAAAGCATTTTTGTTGAGTTAAAAAAAAAAACAATCCCCTCTGGGTGATCAATGTACGTTGCAAGCATTTTAACAAACTTTGCTGCAGATTCCTACCTGTTTCTCCTCTGCAGAAAAAGCTTTGTTTGGTTAGGTCAAAGTGCAGAGTGAATCTGGAAATTGTAAATCCAACAATCCTGCGCTTGAGTCAGTTTAAGATAGACAATAACAGATATACAATGCAGCTAGCAGACTGGTCAAGGTGTAACCATATATGACATATAACTAAAAGCTGCAGCGCACAGTCCAAAGATTGGAAAAGTTGTATAAGTCCACAGCGGTAGGCATTTATGTTGATAAAATTACAGCAAACGTGCAGCCCATCACCCGTGACACCGCCACACACAGCTCCTTACCAGATCACACTGACCCTCTGTTACGGGGGGGTCAGTGTGCGCCTTCCAATAAGTACGAACAATCCAGCTAGGGGAAACAGCAGAGGTCCCTTAAATCCAGCCAGGAAAGGCACACATGCTATGCTTCAAAGCATCACGGCTTGTGAACGGATCCCATATGGTGATGTGGCCATTCATGAAACAA
>BLSH010430924.1:1320267-1330474 GCA_018402905.1 Glandirana rugosa
CCCCCCCCAATACCACACCCCAACAGGGGAATCAAGGTCACATCCCTTGAGAATTCCGTAGTCGTATGGTTCTGTAAAACCTGTTAAAGTACGAGGGTTGTAACACCCTTGTCAAACCCCTACCGGGAAAGACAAGGTTGTACTCGTTTTCACGTGTTTCGTTCCAGGTATTTTTGTACTTACTCGTTCAAAACTCACTTCCTTGAACTGACCGGACGTGTCTCAGGACTGGAGTTGAGCTATCTAGTGGAAACCCCACTTAATCTCTGACACTCGGTCCTGAAGAACAGATTGTAGTCACGGACTGGAGTGTTTACGTGAAGACCTTCTTTGTCCACAAGGTTTAGGAGTGTGTCTATGGGAATGTTTGACCATTCTTCCAGAAGTGCATTTGTGAGGTCAGGCACTGATGTTAGACAAGAAGTCCTGGCTCACAGTCTCTAATTCACCCCAAAGGTGATCTATCGAGTTGAGGTCAGGACTCTGTGCAGGCCAGTCAAGTTCCTTCACTCAAAACTTGCTCATTCATGTTTTTATGGACCTTGCTTTGTGCACTTTTGCTCATGTTGGAACAGAAAGGGCCATCCCCAAACTGTTCCCACAATGTTGGGAGCATGAAATTGTCCAAAATGTCTTGGTATGCTGATGCCTTAAGAGTTCCCTACACTGGAACTAAGGGGACAACCCCACACCATAACCCCCCCCCCAAATGATTTGGACCAGTGTACAAAGTAAAGTCCATAAAGACATTGATGAGCAAGTTTATGGTGGGCGAACATGACTGGCCTGCACAAAGTCCTGACCTAAACCCGATAGAACACCTTTGGGATGAATTAGAGCGGAGACTGCGAGCCAGGCCTTCTCCTCATCAATGCCTTACCTCACAAATGCGCTTCTGGAAGAATGGTCAAACATTCCCATAGACACACTCCTTAACCTTGTGAACAGCCTTCTCAGAGGATTTGAAGCTGTTTTAGCTGCAAAGGGTGGGCCAACTCAATATTGAACCCTAAGGAATAAAACTGGGATGCCATTAACATTCATGTGCGTGTAAAGGTAGGTGTCCCAATACTTTTGACAATATAGTGTATTTGCTTATTTTACTTTTCTATGTATATGCATATGTTGGAAGTGAGCTGAAGAAATATTGAAAACATTTTGCGATATTTAGCATGCTTTTGCTTTTTTTTGTGGATATATCTTCTGAAGTAGCAGCTTTTTTATAGCTTAAATTAAGGTTAAAGTGAACTTTGGCAATACATTTATAAAGAAGGATTAAGATTATGACCCAGATAGGTAACCACATGCAATACTCTGTGGGAGAATGTGGTAAGGTTATAGGGTTTGGTTCTCCTGTGCAGCATACTAGGAAGCCAGCAGATAATAATTAAGCGTATGCTGTAAAAGTAAAACCATGTATGGTGTCTGTGATAAGGGTGAATTTCATCCGCTGCCTCGGGAAAACAAAATGCTCAAACACATTGGTTCCTTATTAATACATGTTAAAAGCAATAATGGGCTTTTACTTATTACCTCTGTAGAGGTTTTTATTTATACAGGTCATGGGGTAGATAGTAGTTAGTCACAATCAAGTCACAATCAACTGGACTTATTCTGTAAGGCTGAAGATGTTTCACCACTCATCCAAGGGACTTCCTCAGTTTACCTTTTACTCCATTTGTAACAACCTGGGGAACTCAGTCACCTTAATCCAATTTCCATTCAAATATGACTAATGAATACTAGATATCTGATATTATCCTATAAGTTTATGTAAGGTGATTTCCTTTTGAGTACACTATTGTTGCACTGCATTCTCCTAAAAATGCCACAATTGCTTCGCCTTGTATTAATCTGCCCTCCTAAAATATGATTCTTTCCTCTGTGCTGCCAGGTCTATTTCACTACTCTTATAAACATCCTCTCTACCCTCCATACTCTTACTACTGAACCTTTTTGCTGACATTAATACAGTGGACCAACCCCTGTAGTTTGCAGTAAAAGAGGAAGCACTTGAAAATTGGCCAGACACTTGGATGTTGGTTTACCAAAGATGTAGAGACTTTGAAAAAAAATGTTCACTGAGGTTAGTAAATACGGTGACTATCAAGGTGTCGGTGTTATCTGTGTGGATAGAAATGCTGGGATATCTTCCTGACACTCATTAGAAAAGAAGAAATCGCTTGGATAAGCTATGAAAGGTCTTCAAAATTAGAGAGAAATTCAATTTGAATGAGGCAAATTACTAATAGATATGACATACTGAGAGTTGAATAAATTAGACCCTTCACAGAGAATTGCAAACAAGTGACCAAGGCTCTGGACCATGAATTCTAAAAGTTAATTTATTAAGCATTAGGTAAAACTTACATGGATATCTTGGAATCCAAGGACTGTCACAGCACAGATCAAGGGGAGACAGCGGGCTGGGTGGTGGTGAGCTGGAACAGGATGCATACAGGCAAGCCGTCTGAAGGCCAGTGTGGGATCTGATTATCCCCACACACCGAGGAGCCTGGTTGAAGACAAAGGTGGACTGTAGAAGCCTCAGATGATGGCCAAAAAAAGCCTAGACAACAGGGGTGTCCGAGAGCTCGATGACCAACACACCTGGATGGGAGCCCGAAAGCCAGGGGTACAAACCACCAGTGAAGCCGATGCTCAAGCAATGGCCGTGGTGTATCCTCACACACGCTGTGCAGTCCTGTGTAGACCTTGTGCAAGGGATAGCAGTGAGTAGAAGTACATGTTTCAGGGTCCTGACCCTTTTTCAATGTCAGCGTGTTTGAGTCAGTGTCCAATGGCACTTTTGTTTTTGAGATCCTTCACAGACATGGTGAAATGGTGTTCACTTTGAATGCCTAATCATGTGCAAGGGAATTTAAAAAATAATTTTTTTTCTTGGGTGACTGAAGTGCATACAGATCTATCTTGTTTTGTAAGCTCAGTGGATGTTCACTTTCCTAAGTGAATAGTCTCTACATCTGCAATAAATCAACCCCACTATGTAAAGACACCTGAGGCATGATACATTTGGAAAATGTAAAGGGTCATTTTCATGTGAATAGAATAATGTTCTACTACAGTTTTTGTTAAGACATAAGTGAACAGCCATCTTAATTTGTACTGTGTTGTCTAAAATGTTATTATGAAGTTCATTTCTTAATGTTTCAGGGAAAATATCATAAAAACTCTTAATAAAGACCAAATTTTCAACACTGTAGAGATGCATACAATAGCTATTGCTTCTTTGTCATGGAGAGCAAGATTCTTAACAGTAAGCTAATCAATCCATATATCAATAAAAGTAAAATGAATTAAAAATGAAATAAAGAGTATATTTATTTAATTAATGGTGAGCAGTTTGCTCACTTTTCTGGAGCAGAAATATTTTGCCACACATAGATGTTTACCTGGACCTGGAAATGAATCCCATTACAGAACATGATGTTTCACTTCCTGCAGACCTTATACAGCCTACTATGTCTCACACTGTGTTTTACAGAAAAACATTGATAGGAGGAAGTTTAACATACAGTACATTAGTCCTGCATTATAGGTTTACTTGTTCCTTAACATAATAGGACAGGTGCCACCTGCTTAATTACTACAATGAAGAGGAGAGTATCTGTTTGAGGTTTTTGTTAGGCAATTCAAAGTTGAGAACAATTGTTTTAAAATATAGCTTATCATCATCAAGGTATATTTGGAGGCCATTGTGGCAATAGAGGTTTACATGGCTGTCTACATCAGCACCATGGAGTCATGATGGATGCCAGCTGCCAAAGAGGTCAATCCAAGACGCTTACACAATCCTGTCTTTATTCTGATGTTTATTATGTTCCCATGTAGTAGATATCTGATGCTCTAAAACAGTGCAGCCATATGTCAACATCTCCCTGGTGGTTATGAATGTTCTAAACAAGAGCAAGGGTGCATTGAACCTCCCATGTAAACTTTATACAACAGCTTCAACAGAACTGTAATTATTTATAAAATGATGGCATGAGGCATTTAAAGTCACAGTAATTATGTTAAAATAGTTTAAAAACGTCTCAACCTTCTCAGTCTCTAAGTAAAGCTTGTTGTAAAATATTTCCATTTATTAACGTAGTTAAACTTGGCATCGTAGCTACCATACATAGCAAGCCACTGAACTAGGGGCAAAAATTATCAATGAATATAAGTGAATTCTGTGAAAGTGAACCAAGGAAGATAATACTGAACAGGTGTAGACAAATTGTCCAGTATTATATTACTCAATGAAGATAAGTTTTGTGAATCTGCACAGGCCAAAACTAAGTAATACTGAGCAGGTGTGTGCTGAGTGCAGTATTAAAATGTACCTATGAAGATATGTCAGTTCAATACAGAACAGGATAAAAAAATACTGATTGTGTGTATGCTGAGAGCAGTATTAAGTTTACTTATTAGCAATGGCATCTTTGACTACTATAATTATTAAATGATCAAGTCACTACACTAGGAGTAAATCCACCAATGAAGATAAGCTGGTTCTGTGAAAGTGTACAAAGAAAGTAATGCCAAGCAGGTGTACGCTAACTGCATTCTAACATCTTGTGCCATCGTATAGTTTATTTTATAATTCTTGACTATATATATGTCTTAATACGTCTTCCACCTTATTTATCTTTCACAAATATGACTGATCTCCTGCCAAATCTTTACATACCTGTTCTCCAAGATCGATACCCAAGGCTCTTCTAACAGTGAGTTCTGTTCTCTTCTCAAACAGTATTATTGCAGTATGACAGTTGGTTTCATTATTGTCTACAGTAACTATAGAGCGTGTCTTAGCAGAAGAAACCCAGTACCTATTCGGGCAAACCTGCCACAGATCGATCATTTCAAGCTGAGCATATTATGAAAAAATGCATATGCAGAGGTTACCTTTTTTAAAAACACATTTCATGGTTGACAGTATACCATCCTACCTCCAGGCCTGCACCGTTATTTGATAGGCACCATCGTTGGCCAATAAGGAGGCTCAAAAGGGGACATTTTTACCTTTTGAAGGAAGAGTTAAGATAAACCAATTCAGCTGATTATATTTCTAAATCGCCTGATAATTTTGACATGTGGCTTTCACTGAAGCACATCAGAGTCTGTTTATTGGCACTGGAGTCAAGAGCATACCATGCATCTTCCATTTTATGATTCAAGGTAGCTTTGCCACATACATGAAATTATTATCATACTAAGTTGTTTCCACAACACTTCTATTATACATACTGGGAGCCCGTGCATACAATTGCAGAACTGTGGATATTTCCAAAGACAGCAAGCCAAGGCATAATGTCTATTTCCTGCTACTGCAGCCATCAGCTTGTGAGTAAAGGTTCACTCTTCGTCCAAAGAGCTGAACTGGATATAAAAAAAAAATCCAGTATATATCTATATACCAATCAATATACACTTATTGGGATTTTGTTTACCAAAGACACGTAGCAGAATACATTTTGGCCTAAATTTATGAAGAAATTTGATTTTTTACATTTTTTTTTTACTGGATATGGAATAACATTTTTAGTATTTTTTTGTTTATATAATAAAAAAAACAGCAGTGATTAAATACCACCAAATGAAAGATATATTTGTGTGAAAAAAATGTATATAAATGTAATTTGGGTACAGCATTGCATGTCCACGCAATTTTCCAGTTAAAGTAACGCAGTGCCAAATAGCAAAAATGTCCTGGTCATGAAGGTTCTAAAACCTTCTGGAGTTTAGGTAGATATGTAAAAAAGACTATACATTCCATTTAACTTTGGCTTTTTTCATCTATAGAATATAATACAGATGTACGTGACCTCACTTTGGGAATAAATGTAATGTAAAGTGAATCAAACATCCTAGATTGTTTAAATGTGTTCCAAAAATGTTGCATATCTAGCTACATGCTCTTCTGCCAGGATAGCAGTTAAACAAAGTTGTAAATGTTAAACAGTCTTCTTTGTAGGTGGCCAATTAATACTCAGCATCTAGGCTGGAAAAAATCTTTGGAGTATATACATAAGGAGTATAATCTCTTATCTGCTTAGTTATTATCACATTTTTAGCAAATCCTACAAACTTCAAACACAGCTTTAATGGGATGTGGTGCTAAACATGCAAAGCAAAGAGCAAGGTTTTTAAGAACATAATCTGTTTCAGAAAGTTTCAAAAGAACTACTTTGAAATCCCTTTCTGTTATTATCTAAGAGAAGTTTTATCCTTTCTACTCAATGAGTTAGTATTGATTAAGGCCAAAGGGTTTTGGAAATTATTTGGAGGCATTCTTTATTTTTAACAGGGGAATAAACTCGCACTGATTTGATCGTGAAAAGTCAAAGGATTTACATTCTGTAAAAGAAAATTGTGTAAGAATATATGGCATTTCCAGACTAATGTACATTTTATCAATACACATTTGGAGGTCAGTTTAGGTAAGTAATAAAAAAAAAATACAACTTAAAAAATACAACATATTTTATTCTGTAAGTACTGCATGTCTTGTTTTTTTTAGTTTACTTCCTGCTGTATTCTGCTTTTGTTTAAAAGTCATGCTTGAAAAGGACGCTTGCAGTAACCATTGCTGTTCTCTGTACTGTGTCACCTTTTATTTATAGCCATTGATGTGTTTTCAGAGGTCCAAATATACAGGCTGAGGTTAGGCAATGAAATTTTATTTATGGTTTAGATTATATCTATGGTATTATTGGTAAGGTAATTTTCAAAACTAGTAGTTATGGCACTTACACCAGTATTTTTTTTTTTTAACCTGTCATACTTTGCTGTTTACACATGATCCCCAAAGAGGAGCTAAAGCAGCAGATAATCATCTCCACTCCATCAATTCAACATCTGTTCCTGGTCTGTACTGACATCTTCCTCCTGGCTGCTTCAAGATGGCATTCTTGATTGGCAGCACAAATTGATGGAACACTCATCCCAGGACAATGGCACCATATTGAGAATGTACCACGAAAAAAAGTTTTCTAATCCTGCACTATTCAACCTAGATATTCACTGTCTTAATGAGGTTCACCAGGTTCAGCTGCTTTCCTAGAAATTTGTCAACAAGGTCTGGGTTGCAATCTGTAATGAAATAGAGAAAGGGAAGAAACAAAGGAAGCGCTCCCCTAGTGTAAAACCTTCTTTATTGGTAACAGGACAAGAAAGATAAACAAGATGCACTCAAATGGTTCCAATGAAAACATGCCTGTCACAGAGCTTGAGATGCGAGCCAGGGAGATCCCATCAACTGAGCCAGGTGGCTGCCCTAAGGTGTACTCCTGCACCCAGCCAAGAGCTCTGAGCCAGGATGCTGCCACTGGAGTCAGGACGGAGACACTCAAAATGCTACAGCCTGTGGCGGTTATGATGAGAAGCCAGGACAGCTGTGCACAGTGAACCAATGCGTCAAGAGAGTCACAGAACACAAGACCGTGTGCTTCGGGTTACTGGGGATACAGCAACGCATTTCTGAGGCCGTTGCTCTTTCCTCAGGCATGTCTGTGACAGGCGTGCTTTCATTGGAACCATGTAAGTGCATCTTGTTTATCTTTCTTGTGGTGTTACCAATAAAGGAGGTTTTACACTAGGGGAGCGCTTTCCTGGTTTCTTCCCTTTCTATGTTAAGAATGTACCCCAAGCTACAAATGCACAGCTCATTGTTAAAAAGATTGTTTACAATGTAAAGAAGACTGTGCTCACACTTTCTTGTTTTTACACTTTGGAACTGAAAGTGGATGTAAACCCGATTCATAAAATTTAAGCTGGGCACATACAGTATCTCACAAAAGGAAGTACACCCTTCACATTTTTATAAATATTTTATTATATCTTTTCATGTGATAACACTGAAGAAATTACACTTTGCTACAATGTAAGGTAGTGAGTGTACAGCTTGTATAACAGTGTAAATTTGCTGTCCCCTCAAAATAACTCAACACACAGCCATTAATGTCTAAACCGCTGGCAACAAAAGTGAGTACACCCCTAAGTGAAAATGTCCAAATTGGGCCCAATTAACCATTTTTCCTCCCCGGTGTCATTTAACTCGTTAGTGTTACATGGTCTCAGGTGTGAATGGGGAGCAGGTGTTTTAAATTTGGTGTTATCCCTCTCACTCTCTCATACTGGACACTGGAAGTTCAACATGGCACCTCATGGCAAAGAACTCTCTGAGGATCAGAAAAAAAAACTGTTGCTCTACATAAAGATGGCCAAGGCTATAAGAATATTGCCAGGACCCGGAAACTGAGCTGCAGCACGGTGGCCAAGACCACACAGTGGTTTAACAGGACAGGTTCCACTCAGAACAGGCCTCGCCATGGTCGACCAAAGAAGTTGAGTGCACATGCTCAGCGTCATATCCATATCAAATTGGTCTGCATGGCTGTCGTTCCAGAAAGAAACCTCTTCTAAAGATGATGCACAAGAAGGCTGAAGAAGCACACTAAGGACATGAATTACTGGAACCATGTCCTGTGGTCTGATGAGACCAAGATAAACTTATTTGGTTCAGATGGTGTCAAGCATGTGTGGCGGCACCAGGTGAGGAGTACAAAGACAAGTGTGTCTTGCCTACAGTCAAACACGGCAGTGAGAGTTTCATAGTCTGGGGCTGCATGAGTGCTGCAGGCACTGGAGAGCTACAGTTCATTGAGGGAACCATAAATGCCAACATGTACAGTGACATTCTGAAGCAGAGCATGATCTCCTCCCTTCAGAGACTGGGCCGCAGGGCAGTATTCCAACAAGATAACGGCCCCAAACACACCTCCAAGATGATCACTGCCTTGCTAAAGAAACTGAGGGTAAAGGTGATGGACTGGCCAAGCATGCCTCCAGACCTAAACCCTATTGAGCATCTGTGGGGCATCCTCAAATGAAAGGTGGAGGAGCGCAAGGTCTCTAACATTCCCCAGCTCAGTGATGTTGTTATGGAGAAGTAGAAGAGGACTCCAGGGGAAACCTGTGAAGCTCTGGTGAACTCCATGCCCAAGAGGGATAAGGCAGTGGGATGGTGGCCACACAAAATATTGACACTTTGGGCCCAATCTGGACATTTTCATTTGGGGGTGTATTTACTTTTGTTACCAGTGATTTAGACATTAACGGCTGTGTGTTGAGTTATTTTGAGGGGACAGCAAATTTACACTGTTATACAAGCTGTATACTCACTACTTTACATTGTAGCAAAGTGTAATTTCTTCAGTGTTGTAACATGAAAACATTTAATAAAATATTTACAAAAATCTGAGGGTGTACTCACTTTTGTGAGATACTGTATATTTGCAGTGTCTTGTTATCTCTCTTCAAAGCCTTGTTTCCCGTAGCTGTCTCCTGCCCCGTTCTTCTGTTATCAGTCTGATAACTCCTGCCAACTTCTCCATCACATTTTTGTGTTGGGGAGGTTGCTATAAATAGATTAACACAGTGCTGAACAATTCAACAAACAGAGCTGAAAATCTCTACCTATCAGGAGAGGTGGTGTGTGCATTTCCTTCAATCAGCTGTCTTGGCTGTGTGCCCAGGCTTCACTGCAGTGTTAACCAGGTTGAGAAAATCTCCTAACACGATGTGCACTTTCTTAACAGTATATAAAGCTGAAGACAGCAGATATGTATGTAAAACGTATGTAGGAGGATTTGTTTCATCCCTGTTTATCATCTGAGGCTGTTCATTTCACTGGGTATATGTGAGGGTTTATATCCACTTTAACCGCTTCAGCCCAAGAAGGATTTACCCCCTTAATGGCCAGAGCATTTTTTACAATTTGGCACTGCTCTGCTTTAACTGGTAATTGTGCGGTCATGCAGTGCTGTACCCAAACAAAAGTTGTGTCTTTTTTTTATCACAAATAGAGATTTCTTTTGGTAGTATTTGATCACTTCTGTGTTTTTTATTTTTTGCAATATAAATTAAAAACCACCGAACATTTTGAAAAAAAATGATATTTTCAACTTTTTGTTATTAAAAAAATACAATAAACTCAATTTTAGTCATACATTTTTGCCAAAATGCATTCAACCACATGTCTCAGGTAAAAAAAAAAGTCAATAAGCGTATATATTTATTGGTTTGCGCAAAAGTTATGGCGTTTACAAATTAGGGTACATTTTCTGGAATTTACGCAGCTTTTATTTTATGACTGCCTATCTTATTTCCTGAGGTGCTATAATGGAAGGGCAGTACAACC
>BLSH010430924.1:1330484-1356763 GCA_018402905.1 Glandirana rugosa
TCCCCCCCCCCCCCCCCCCCCCCAAATGATCCCATTTTGGAAAGTAGACATCCTAAGGAATTTACTGAGAGGCATGTTGAGCCCATTGAATATTTTATTTTTTTGTCACAAGTGATTGAAAAATCACAAAAACAAGTTACACAAAGTTGTCACTGAAATTATATATTGCTCACACATGCTATGGGTATATGTGGAATTACCTCCCAAAATACATTCTGCTGCTTCTCCTGAATACGGGGATACCACAAGTGTGAGACTTTTTGGCAGTCTAGCTAAATACAGGATGCCAAAGTCCAATCACCGCATTCAGGATTTCTAAGGGCAAAAACTGCTTATTTCACTACTCACTACCTATCACAGTTTCGGAGGCCATAAAATGCCCAGATAGCACAACGGAAAGTAGACACCCAAAGCTATTTGCTGAGAGGCATGTTGAGTTGAGGGTTTTAAACTGTCCTGGCATTTTATGCCCAACATCACCCACTCTTCTAACCACTTGAATCACCAAGACTTTTTGGTTTACATGAAAAAATCCTTTTTTTGCTAGAAAATTACGTTGAACCCCCAAACATTATATATTTTTTTAAAGCAGAGGCCGTACAGATTAAAATGGTGGGTGTTGCAATTTTTTTCCATAATTTTTTGGGGAAAAAACACTTTTTTGAATTTTAATGCACAAAAGCACACTATATTGCCCAAATGTTTGGTGAAATATAAAAGATGATCTCATGCCGAGTACATAGACACCAAACATGACATGCTGTAAAATTATGCACACCCGCGCAGCGGCGACAAACTATATACATTTGTAAGAATCTTTAAAAGCCTTTACAGGTTACCACTTTAGATTTACAGAGGAGTTATACTGCTAGAATTACTGCCCTCGGTCTGACGTTCACGGTGATACCTCACATGCATGGTGCAATTGCTGTTTGCATACGACACAAGACCAACACTTGCGTTCGCCTTTGCACGCGTGGACGGGAGGACAGGGGTGCATTTTTTTTTAATTATTCGTTTTGCTTTTTGTTTTATTTTTACACTGTCCCTTTCATTTTTTTTATATCATTTTTATCGTAATCACAGGGAATTTAAATATTCCATATGATAAAAATAGGTAGTGTTGAATATTTATTTTTTTAATTTGGGGTCTATTAGACTATAGATCTCGCCTCAGCCCTTAAAGCATCTGACCACACCAAGATCGGTGCGATAAGATGCTTTCCCAATTTCCCAATGGCGCTGTTTCTATTCAGGGAAACCAAAGTCATGAAATGCTCGTAGCTTCCTGTTTCTTAGGCCATAGAGATGATTGGAGCCATTCTAGTCTTCGATTCAGCTCAATGGTCAGCTGGCGGAACCACCGGCTGCATTCTCGCGTTCTCTGGTGGAACAGGAGAGCCTGAGAAAACCACTCAAAGACCAGCAACATACTAGTACATCACTGGTCCTTGTTGAACATATGTTGTAATGTTCTTTTTTTTTATGCAGCCTGTGGGTTAAATGAAAAAAAAAGAATCAATCAATCGGTGGGTACACCCATCATTAGAAAACCGTCCTGCATCCACCCACTTCTAATGATGGACATAGCACCATTCTAAAAAAATGCACCTGAACATAGGGGAAATCCGCCCCAAGAGCATATAGGCTATTTTTAACTATGGGGGTGAAATCACCTCCTACAGCGCTGGAGTTGCTGATTAATGTATTGTGGGAGCAAACACTGTTGCTGTCAAGATTAATAAATCAGTGCTGCAGCTGAATGGCGTACCTGAAAAGCAAAAATTATTAAGAAAACACAGTAAACAGTAACATAAAAAAATTACATACCTGTAAAGAAACATTATAAAACACAGTAACAATAAAGCATTACAGGTAAGCAGTAACGTATAAAAAAAATTGCATACCTCCAAAGAAAACATGATAAAAAACAGTAACAAAACATTACAAGTATGCATAAAATACAGTAGCAATAGAGAAAGAACAATAGAGAGAGAATAGAGAGAAAACGATAGAGAGAGAAGAACAAGAAACTGACAACTGTTTTGGGCTTTTTTATTTTATATATTTTTTTTGTTTTTATAACATTTTTTATTCTATTTTGTTGTTTTAAAAAAAAATATTTATTTATTTATTTTTGGTATGCTTTTTTCAACAATAACAGTAAAGGTTCGGGTCTATCAAAATGCGGTGACATCTTTGGAGACCCTATGAAAGTGTGCCCTATACCTGTGTAGTGCTGTACCCTACGCTAATACTCAACTAGTGTGTGGTAGAGCTGGAAACCGTCACCGATGCAAAGACCAGGCTGGTCAGGACAGGAGGGACAATAAAAACGGGTGTCATGCCTGTATCCGCATTGTCTGCAGACACAACATCTTTTTTGGGGGGCTTAGTTGGTATGGGTACCAGGGCTGGCATGTGGAAAAATGCTGCCCATGCAGCCGGCTCACTGCATTTGGATTGGGAAGATGGGGTGCAGCACTATCTGGAAACAGAAGGGCTGTGACAATCTCTTCCTGGAATTTATGGAAGGATCTAGTCCGTCCTGATGCTTTGTATAGCACATAAGCGTTCAGCAAAGCCAATTGGAATACGTATAGTTTTTTGTACCAGCGTCTGGCCTTACAGGCAATTAAGTACGGCGCCAATAACCGGTCGTTGAGGTCCACCCCTCCCATATTAAGGTCATATTCGTCGACACAGAGGGGCTTCTCCACAACACCAGTCACCATTTGAATTTGGACTGCGTGAATGGAGGACAAAACAAAGACATTCTTTGTATCCCTCCACTTCACCGCAAGCAAATTACTACTTCTCAAGCAGGCTCTCTCCCCCCCCCCCCCGTCTAAGTCGGGATTCTACCAGCCATTGGGGGAAGCCCCGGCGATTAGATCGAACGGTGCCACATGTGCCAATTCCACAATCAAAAAGGTGACTAAAAGGGGGCACGCTTGTGTAGTAATTGTCCACATACAAGTGGTACCCCTTTCCAGATAAGGGTGACACCAAGTTCCAAACAATCTTGCCAGCACTCCCTATGTAGTCTGGGCAGTCAGGGGCTCCAAGTGACTATCTTTTCCCTCATAAACCATAAAACTATATGTATGGCCTGTGGCCCTGTCAGAGCTTATACATCTTGACCCCGTATCTGGCACGCCTGCTGGGGAGGTACTGTTTGAAATCAAGATGACCAAAAAATTTAATGAGTGACTCGTCTACGCAGAAAACTTGATCAGAAATAAACAAGGCTGCAAATTTTTGGTTGAAGTGGTGTACGAGGGGCCGAATTTTGTGGAGCCGATCGTATTCATGGTCACCCCCAGGACGACAGAGTTCATTGTCGTCAAAGTGCATAAACTGCAGGATCTGCTCGTATTGTGTCCTGGCCATGGTAGCAGAGAACACGGGCATATGGTGAATTGGGTCAGTGGACCAATAGGACCGCAACTCAGATTTTATTAGTTATGCCCATGAGGAGGGAAAGGCCCAGAAAGGACTTAAACTATGGAACCATAATAGGTTTCCAGTCTCTGGCAAGTGACAAATGGTGATTAGCGGCAATGTATTGACCACCATACAAATTGCTTTGATCCACAATAGATCTATAGAGATCTTCTGTGAAAAACAGCAAATAAAAATCAAGTGACATAAAATCAACTGTTTCCCCCTGAATTCCGGGTTTGCCAGTTAATGGGGGAAGTATGGGCGCTGCATCAGTGGTGGGCTGCCAATTAGGGCTTGCAAGCACGTCAGGAAGGGCACTATGGGCTCTGTGTGTCAGAGTACCTGACTAATCTGACCCTGCCGGGGATTGATGCTGACCCTAACTTAGACTAAAACCTAACTGAGGTCACCGCCGGGCGATCAGGGGGTTAAAACCTATATAAGGTATATATATATATATATATATATATATATATATATATATATATACGGCGGGTGCCCTGATGAAAAAAAAAAACTACCTAACAAGCATCACCTGTGACACTAATATGGTGATCACAGGTGACAGAGGGCAATCAAGGGGTTAAAACCTTTATTGGGGGTAAGGGGGGCATCTGTACCTACCTGGGCATACTACTATCTACCCTAACACTGATTAGTGTCACAAGTGACACAAGTACAGTGATCAGTGAAAGATCTGATTGCTGCATTCAGTGACACAGTGACAGGAGTGAAGGAGTTAACGTGGGGGGGGCGATCAGAGGGCGATCAGGGTGATCAGGGGGGTGGAAAATGTGCCTATGTGTACTGTGTCAGTGTTGTGTTGGTGCACTCACATTTAGATGTCCTCTCTCCTCGCTATGGAACCCAAAAGGGCTCCACGTGGGGGGGTGACATCACTTCGCCTGCCTGTGTTTACATTACACAGGCAGAGGAGGCATTTAATTCCCCAGGACCGATCAGCAGGTGCAGACCAAAAATCATTGGTCTGTGCCTGTAGATTAAACGGTCCTGTAGCGAACCCGACCACGCGCCACATTGCAGTAGTAAATGTACGCAACGCAGTCGGGAAGGGGTTAACTCATAACAACTTGATGATAAATAATGTTCTTTAGCAAGAAACATACATGGGACAAGAGGCAGAACATAAATCACTTTATTAATTAATAAACTGTAACTTAAAGTATACCATGGACACAAGATGTTTTGTGGATTAAAATGGCCGTGGCCTTTTATTATAGGTTTAATATACCGTTAAAAACATATTTAACAAAACAGCAATTTTTAGACTTAGCTATTACCAGCTCAAGTCTTAATATCACTCAACAATCCCCTTTCTCAGAAATGGATTTAAACCACATAACTTAGGCCACGACAAGGGAGGGAGGGCGGGACGTGCTTCTTCTTCCAATTCCCCGCCGTCTGCTTCAGGACTGACGTCTTATATTTTCTTTTATAGGACAAGGCTCGTGCCAAGACCGTTATTTGTTTTGTCCACCAATCATATGTAAGTATAACCAAAAACACACACTTTTTTTTTTTTTTTTAAAACAATCATGCTTTATTATAAACAATTTGTCTACCCTTGTCCCATATGTGCACGGAGGGGACATTCTGCCCCTCCATACACATTCATGGGACAAGAGGCAGAACATAAATCACTTTATTAATTAATAAACTGTAACTTAAAGTATACCATGGACACAAGATGTTTTGTGGATTAAAATGGCCGTGGCCTTTTATTATAGGTTTAATATACCGTTAAAAACATATTTAACAAAACAGCAATTTTTAGACTTAGCTATTACCAGCTCAAGTCTTAATATCACTCAACAATCCCCTTTCTCAGAAATGGATTTAAACCACATAACTTAGGCCACGACAAGGGAGGGAGGGCGGGACGTGCTTCTTCTTCCAATTCCCCGCCGTCTGCTTCAGGACTGACGTCTTATATTTTCTTTTATAGGACAAGGCTCGCGCCAAGACCGTTATTTGTTTTGTCCACCAATCATATGTAAGTATAACCAAAAACACACACTTTTTTTTTTTTTTTTAAAAACAATCATGCTTTATTATAAACAATTTGTCTACCCTTGTCCCATATGTGCACGGAGGGGACATTCTGCCCCTCCATACACATTCATGGGACAAGAGGCAGAACATAAATCACTTTATTAATTAATAAACTGTAACTTAAAGTATACCATGGACACAAGATGTTTTGTGGATTAAAATGGCCGTGGCCTTTTATTATAGGTTTAATATACCGTTAAAAACATATTTAACAAAACAGCAATTTTTAGACTTAGCTATTACCAGCTCAAGTCTTAATATCACTCAACAATCCCCAAACGCCATGCTCATGAAAAAGGAGCATGGCACCCCACACGGCCCACGGCCAATTCCACACAAGTCTGTAAATCAAGATTTAGGATGTCCAAAGCTATATCCGACAAGTGGACCAGATCACGCCGGTAAAAACCACCGATACCACCTTCCAGATCCACATGTCGAAAAGAAAAACCTCCCAATAAAGGCATAAATTTAGCAATAGACCTATTAATTTTTTTTACGGATTTTTTCAAAATGTTTAAACTGCGGGCTGATCCACAGCAAACGTGGGATAATTTCTGAAAAAACTAAAACGCAATTATGAAGGACCGCACGTATGCAAGTCAAGTCTGATTTAATCAGAGAAATGATATCCAACGATCTCCTACAACAAATGTCATTACCTGCTAAATGAAAAATAATAACGTTAGGTAAAGGCCATTGCAAGTACAACATAGATAAAGTACTACGAATATCAGTCCATTTCATTCCACGAATGCCACACCAGTAAATATGAAAGCGAGATGATGGCAAATTCAATGAAGGACCATAACATCTAAACTCGGCCCGCTTGTGAGCCCAATAGATATAGGAATGGCCAACGATCCAAACTATGTGAGGAGATTCTGGAAATCAAAAAGAAATATTAGGACGAACATAACCTTTATAACAATCCGATCTCCACCCACCAATCCCCTTGATGACCGCTCCAGGAAGGCCCATATTAGCTGCCTCTGTAGCGGCACCAATACGAAAAGAGTGGGAGGAGATAGGAAGGTGATCAATATTTAAAACAGTTAAACATTTTTTTAAAACAGAATTGAACTGAAAAACAGTCAAAGGACTCCCATCCGCATGGATAAGAAATTGAACATGCGATAAAGGACGGCACTGCAAATATAAGTGCGTCAAAGTAACAACACATAAAGATGTATCCGAGTATCTATAAAGCGTAATCCACGACCAACACCCAATTGATCTGTCTTGCTTTTACACAAAAAAATGCGAAGGCAATCCTGTGAGGGAACTACATCCTCAAACAGTAAACTGACATTCCCACGCTTAGTAGGTGCAAGCAATTCGGAAATGTGAAATGCGCCAAAAAAACAAAGGCTAAACGCAAGCCTAAAGACTAATGATTCAAACGACGAAAAACAAATCTGTCTAGTAGCCGAACCCAATTGTTTCAACCTATCTATAGTAATTGGAAGCCTGTTATCCCGTACAAAATGCTTCCTGCGGTAACCTCTTAAGGCGCACTTCACCGAGAAAAAACTCAGGCATGAGGGCGCCCCCCCTAATCGGAGAAAGAAGGACACCCCAGCAAGCGTCTTTGCGATATGTGAATAAGAATATTTACAATTCATCAAATAGTTTAAAAAGGAAAGCACTACTTGTTCTAGAAAATAAGGACAAAGGGGATTATTACCCTGTACGAAAGAACACCATAAATTCCACGCGGCAATGTATCCTGCCCACGTAGAAGGAGCTAATGAATGTCGTATAGCGAGAAGCGCGGCAGTCATATGAGATCCCACAAATGGGAAGGACATGATAGGCCCGAAGGATCCGCATCCGGCACCAGAATACGAAATCGTTCCATCTGTTGGCGAGACAACGCATCAGCGACAAGGTTATCTAAACCCGGCATAAATTTAGCCTTAACCCAAAGGTTAAGTTCAAAACATTTAAAAACAATTTGTCGCAAGATCGCTATAACTGGTAGCGATTTTGAAACCAAGCAATTAATGGCATACACAACTCCACGATTATCCGAATGCAAGAGGATACGCTTATTGCGAAATTGAGGGCCCCAGAGTTCCAAAGCGACTAATACCGGAAACAATTCCAAGAGTACTATATTGGAAGTATAACCTTTGCGTAAACAAGAAATAGGCCAAACATCCGCAGACCAATGTTCATTCCAAAATGCTCCGTAACCACAAGAACCCGCTGCGTCAGTAAAAAGATTCAGAGCTGAGGAACTGCAAAATTGTGATTGCCACACGGAGCAACCATTAAAAGAGATCAAAAACTTATGCCATACACGTAAATCTTCCTTAATACCAGAAGAAATTCTAATGAAATGAAACGGGGAAGATACACCCGAGATAGCTCTATATAAACGTTTTGAGAAAACACGTCCGATAGGCATAATGCGCGAGGCAAACGTCAATAAACCTAATAAAGATTGTATTGTGCGCAATTTAACTTTACTTTTGGACAAAACAAAGGACAAAAGCCATCTAATCTTTTGCACCTTTGCTATAGGCAATCTGAATTCCATCGCTACCGTGTCAATTTGTACACCTAAAAATTCTAAACATGTGGTAGGAGCAACGGATTTCTCAGGAGCCAAAGGTATCCCAAAACAATTGCAGATGAACTGAAAGTCATTAAAAATACTAAGACAATCCAAAGAATTAGCAGAGCCAACAAAAAGGAAATCGTCTAAATAGTGTAAGCAGCCCAAAGAACTAGATCTATAACAAATAACCCATTCTAAAAAAGTGGAAAAATTTTCGAAATAACGACAGGAGAGAGAACAGCCCATTGGCAAGCATTTGTCAAAGAAAAATTGTCCATCAAAAACAAACCCTAGGGAATTGAACGCTGAGGGGTGTATGGGCAAAAGACGAAAAGCAGATTTGATGTCAGCTTTTGCCAACAGGGCTGCATCACCAACCGACCTAATTTTTTCCAAAGCATCGTCAAAAGTCGCATAAGAAACAGAGCACAAACATGGGTCAATATCATCGTTGAGGGAGAAACCATTTGGATAGGACAAATGATGAATTAAACGAAATTCATTTGGTTCTTTTTTGGGGATTAAACCTAGTGGCGAAACTCTAAAATCCTCAAAAGGCGGATACGCAAAAGGACCTGCCACTCTACCAAGTTCGACTTCTTTAAAGATCTTTGCTCTGACTATATCTGCATGTAAATTGACTGAAGATAAATTATCAAAAACCATGCAACCAGGACCCGAAAAGGAAGGTAGAATAAAACCATTGCGAAAACCATCAATGATTGTTACCGCCGTTGTGCGATCGGGGTATATGTGAAGCCATGGCAGCATTTTTTCCCAATTCACCGGCGTTACCGCTTTTGAGAAAAAGATCCTTAGTAGTAGGTGTAGGAGTATTAGTTGTTCTTTTAAAACAACGCGCTGCAGGGTGCGTTCCAGCACAATGAGTACATTCATGTTTGTATTTACAATTATTACTCCATTTACAATGGCCCTCATTGTAACTGAAACAGACTCCTTTTCTGAATTGTCCTGTAGCAGAGATATTAGGCCTAATATATTGTTTTTGTGGCAATAGAAGATTTAACCACAGACCAATATCCTTCATGCCCCATTTTAGAGTATTGTGAACTGATAATTTTTGACGGAAAGCTTCGTCGTAAAAAAACCAAGAGAAACCAGGAACATTTTTGTAGGCCTCCAAAATTATCTCAACATGGTGAAACAAACCACTACATAAATCTGGCCGTCTTTCGCCAAGAACGCTGGCAAAAATGCAAAACGCTTGTAGCCAGTTATTAAAATTACGCGGAGCTGAAGGTCTTCTTCTGTCATCGCCCGACCTATCATCCTTTTTTTCAAGAGAATTATCCTTATTAGAAGGAAGTAAAGACAGGATATCTATATATCCTCCTTTCCAAATTTTTGCTTTTATGGAATCAGAGAGGTGAAAACCCAATGGAGAAACTTCACATGACATTACTTCCTTAAGGCAATTTTCCGGTATAGACATGGCAGAGGATGATGGTACAGGCCTCTCAGGAACCAGATGTGCCACTGAAGGGGCAGGGGGCAGGGGGCACCGAAAACAAATTTGGAATAGAAGACATATTATCCCTCCATACTGAAGCTAAACCCAATTCAGAATTTTGTGTGATGTTAGAGGAAGGTAACATTCTAGATAACAAATTAGCTATGGTTACTGTAAAATCTCTTATTATAGAGGCATCAAATGACTCACCTCTATCAGCAGCTGATGTAGGAATTGAAGAACCATTTGTAGGTAAAGGATCCGCTGAAACAGCTGGAATAGGGTCTGTAGCCTTAGCAACAGCATACACATTGGCAGGTACTGCAGGTGACATATTGTGCTGTAACAGATTAGCTGTAGAAACAGTAGTCAGAGTAGGTGAAAAATTATTCACAATATCAACAAAACCAACATCATCATGCAGCGGCAGTTCTACATTACCATGATTATCATGATTATCAACTTGCTGAACAGAAACCTGTGAAGAAACAGCTTTAATAACCAACAGTATTATCGCGCTCCCAAATTATATTATCAGCAGGCAAAAGCACACCATTCTTTGATACTGTTTTACCTCTACTTCTGGTAGCTGCATATTTCCTTTTTTTGTCACTTCTTAGTCTGGATGGTGAAGCGAATCTAGATGGCTTCTTGACAGTCCTCTTGTGCTTAGCCGCTACCTGTACTGTCGGCTCCAGGGCTGTAGAAGTCGATGGCCGAGCGAAATCCCGTCCTCTCTCGTGGTAATATGGTAATAGCTGTGTCGTCGGAGGGGTTTCGGCATCACCAGCGTCACTACAACCGAGCGGTCCCATTAACAGCGATGGGGTCGCTTCTGCAATAAGAGGCTGACGGAGCGGTGGGTCCACGATCGGATGTGTAGCTGGTTGTAGAAAAGATGAAGAGCCAGGTATAGCCAAACATTTAGCCATCCATTGCTCCCCATCTACTGCGCTGGCCCGCTCAAGTAATTGTTGCAGCAGGGACTCCATCATGAAAATACCGGACAGCCGCAGACGTGCTTGTTCTTCCAATTCCCCGCCGTCTGCTTCAGGACTGACGTCTTATATTTTCTTTTATAGGACAAGGCTCGTGCCAAGACCGTTATTTGTTTTGTCCACCAATCATTTGTAAGTATAACCAAAAACACACACATTTTTTTTTTTTTTTTAAAACAATCATGCTTTATTATAAACAATTTGTCTACCCTTGTCCCATATGTGCACGGAGGGGACATTCTGCCCCTCCATACACATTCATTCCACATTAATAATTATGCTACCAAAATTAGTGTGTAATGTAAATTGCCTTAAGCATTGCTCCTGTCTCTTCTTGCTGGATGCTGTCATTTTGCTAAAGCCCAGAGCCCCTGACCGGCAGTAAAGCATTAGACCAGGGTTTCTCAACCAGGGTTCTGCGGAACCCTAGGGTTCCTCCGGAGGTTGCTAGGGGTTCCTTGAGCAATGGTCAATTTCTACCTCTCAGATAAATTCCCATTGACATCATTGATATTTTTAGCTATCTGTAAGGGGGTAATTCTTTCCAATGACCACACGTGTAAGGAGCATTCTTCCCATTGACCATCACACTAATGTATCAGGAGTTGTGGATTTTACATTTTTAGCAGGGGTTCCACGAGACCGGAGAATTATTTCAAGGGTTCCTCGGTGTTGAAAAGGTTGAGAAAGGCTGCATTAGACTGTCAGCAAATTGGCCTCTACAAATTCAGCACAATGCCAAAAATGGAGAGCAACTGAGCATGTGCAAAGCAGGGTGAGACAATGTATTAATGGATTTTAAACAGTACAGGTGCTTATTTTAAATTTTTTACATAGCTACACCTGCAAAAGAGGCCAGCATGAAGTGATCTAGCAGGACTTTTTCTGACTAAAGTTCCACTTTATAGTAGAAATAAAGCCACAGATTTGTGTATAGAAATTTGCTGCACTCATTCATATACCAAAAAACAACAACCAAATCAAAATGGTGTTACATCTGTAGCGCCCCCATAGTGATAGGGGCTCTATTTTTGTAGATTTTTGATAGGAGAGGTAAAATCTAGCCAGGCCTGACAGTGAGTGCAGGCCTGGTTGTTTTGATCTGGGCTGGGGAGTGGCTGTGGCTCAGGGAGGGCTGGAGATTGCAGGAAGGAACACCCTTCAGATACTCCTCCCTTTTTGAGCTAGGAAAGCTCTGGAAAAGGGGATGGATGAGAAGGTGTCACTTTCTGATGTGTGACAAGGAGCCCTGACCAATCCACAGTTTGGATTGGCAGGGGGCAGGCCTCCTTAAATACAGTAATTTGCCAGCAGGGGGAGGAGAGTTCAGGTGGAGAGAGGAGAATGTAGCAGAGGCTGTGGAGCAGGCCTCATCTGGGAAGGAGCCCCCAGTCTGCGGGGGTGACCTTGTGGCCTGCAGGCTTGGGTGCAGCCAGGAGTTGATTCCTGGAGTAGCACAAGGAAGCAGGAGAGCAGCAGAGTTCTGCATTCTGAGAGACTCTTTAAAGGATCCACCGGTTGATGGTGAGTGACAGACAGGCTAGATCAGGGGGAGGACAGTGGACGGTCTGTGAAGGTCGGAGGAGCCAGTCAGGGGATGGAGTGTCACTGGATAGGAAAGCAGGCCGGAGCAGCCTGGAAGAGGATGGGCTGGGAGTTGTAGTCCATCAATACCCCACGAGCACTAATGTACTTAGCTACACAATAGAGGGCCCATGGCTTCACAAATGGGAGCCCATGGCCCTTGCCTGTAACAGGTGGTTTGGAGGTCCTGCTGGCAAAAGTGCAGGCCTCACCATGTGCTACCTGGGGTGGAGGAAGAAGTGTCATGGTGGCCTGATAAATTGCCTTTCAGGCCAGAAAACTAAGAAGTGTGCTAAAGTGAAGTAAGGAAAGGATAAATATATAAGAAACTACCGCGCTAGTGTATTACCTCAAATTATTTAAACAAAAAATTTAAACAAAAAATATATAGAAAATATATAGAAGAAAACTGGTTGCTGCAGTAAATAGGATACCACCTAAACATAAACATAAACAGAAAACTGCGCAGCCCAAAAATTGATTCAATAAGTGTAAAAAACATATGTGAATGGCGTGCAAATGATATACAGCTGGTGCACAAACACAGTGTATGTGATAACAACAATCTTAGAGTGCAGTCATTTACAACTGCAAAGTACACATAATTAGTACCAAAATGTAAAAATAGAGAATAATGAAATTAGAAATAAAAACAGAGTCCAATGTGATTCCAGAGAATTCCTTCACCAGTGAAATCCAATAAAAAATGAGCAAACTGATTAGTGCCAAAGTAAAATTCAAAATAGTTCCATAAGATTGATAGAAGAACTTCCTTCACCAATAGGTAAAGACACCAACCGTGGTATGAATTAGGTACTCTTACCAGAGTGCCATTGTTTACCCATCTCTAGGCAAACAATGTTCACAGGCAAATAGCCTCTGCGGGCTTTAAACAGGGATAGTTGAACGGCACCTCCAATCCACTCCAATTAGATATTCATCTCCGTAATATATAAAATAAAAGCAGGATCCCAAGTAGTGTAATAACGTTTATTCCAAAAACAATAAAAGCAAAGCCAAATGGTTACTTACATTTGAGCAGGGTAAAATGCGCATATAGTAAAAGAATCTTTTGAAAAACGCCGGCTAGTCTGCAAGCGCCCGTGCTTCCGGGTCAAGTGAGGCGATGATGTCAATACATAGGACCGCCCGACATGTTTCGTCAAAAGTGCAGGCCTCACCATGTGCTACCTGGGGTGGAGGAAGAAGTGTCATGGCGGCCTGATAAATTGCCTTTCAGACCAGAAAACTAAGAAGTGTGCTAAGGTGAAGTAAGGAAAGGAACGGTCAGCAAGTCATTGAGCTGAAGGAAGTTGGCGTGTATATACTGCAGATGTATATAGAAGGTCCCGTGATCTAATTCTTTGGGCATACCACAGTTAACCCATTTTCCCTATCCAAGTTTTATCCCCTCAAATAAAATAACAAAACAAAGTACCGGCCTGTTTCGTGACTCCGGATGTGTGATTGAGGGCAGCGGACAGGTCAACCACAACTACCAGCCACTCCTAAGGGAGAACATGGCTACATTTGGGGGCTCATTTCCGGGATTTGCCTGCAAGGCTGCCAGTTGTCTCCCCCAGCAACCACAAGAGGACTAAGCCAGGGAACTATAAACCGTTATTGCTGATTCGGATTAAACTCGGGGGAAGGACTTGTGTGCTCTGCCCTCCGAATTGTGCTAATTAAGTCGTGCTGTTGGCCATAGCAACCAGCGGGAGCCGCCATTAGTATTGCCACCTGTTCGCGCAGCTGCTCCAAACCAGAGTTGGGGACAGACACTTATTCTAATCCTGCAATTCATTGGCAGTGTCCTGCGCCACGATGATCATGATGATCCGACTTGCGGTGCGGCTTGTGCGCTGAGGATCTTGAAGGGGAACCCTCACCAAAATGAAAAAAAAAACTGGCGTGGGATTCCTTCCAAGATGATACCAGACCCTTCAGTCTGGTATGGATATTAAGGGGAACCCCCACACCGAAAAACCTGCGTGGGCCCCCCCCAAGATCCATACCAGATCCGAGTATGCATCCCGGCAGGTCAAGAAGGGGGGGACAAGCGACCCCCCCCCCCCCCCGGCCACTTGCCTTCAACATGGGGGGGTGTTTTGGGGAAAAACAAGTGTAAAAAAAGTGTCAAAAACAAAAACAGAACACAAGTTTTTGATAAAGTAATTTATTAAAGCAGCTCCAGCATCTCTTCCGATTTCTTCTCTGCAATGTCTTCATCCTCCGGTTCTTCTCCTCTCTCCGCTGATGTCTTCTCCCTCTGCCTGTTCTCCTCTCTCCACTGTCTTCTGCCTCTGCCAGGACTCCATTGAATTCATTTGTACTCTGGACCGTTGATTGGTCATTGAGACATGAGTTTTTTAATGTGTCTATGCCTTTAATATGTTTCATAAATAAAAATTGTAAACCTTTTTTAAATATGCCTTTAAAGTCCAATCTCAACTATTGAGCTAAGATTAGCCATTGTGTTTTTTTTTTGTTTTTTTTTAAGATTAGCCATTGTTACATAACTTACAAGTGCTTTTTGACTGCTCATATATTGAGAGTCACAAGTCCTCTGGTAAGCATATATATGTAGTGTCTTTGGAATAAGCACTGGGTGAAGATAATTTAAAGACACGGAACACTTTTAAGGATTTACTCACTAGTGCATGGACTTTTCATATGTTTATTTATTCTCATTTATAGGTAGATTACAGATTAGTTTATATCTTCCACATTGATGTATTCAATATGTTGTATATGTGGCTGAATACTGCTTCGGAAGTGGTTTTAACCCCTTTGTAACCCCTTCTTAGAGGTTAAAAGTGCCCCACTGCAGCCCGAATAGTGGCTATAACAGCGGTAAAGCGCTGCTAAAACTAGTGGCACTTTACCTGTGTGAAAGTAGCCTAACTGTGTGGAGCAGAAATGTTTCAACATGTTTGATTCTGAAGCTTGTTGAAATGTTTACTTGTTGAAATGTTTTATTCTTTAACAACTTCCCGACCGCCGTATGCAGAATGACGGCCGGGAAGTGGTTGAGTTATCCTAACTGGGCGTCATATGATGTCCAGCAGGATAACAAGCCGCCGCACGCCCAGGGGGGCGCGCCCAGGGGGGCACGCATTGCGGCGATCGGTGGTGTGGGGCATTAGTCTGACCCCCCACATTACCGATCTCGGTAAAATGCTTCCATCTGACGCACTTTACCATGTGATCAGCCGTGACCAATCACGACTGGTCACAGTGTATCACAGGAAAGCCGTTTAACAGCTTTTCCTGTACTCGGGTCTGCAGACCTAAGTAGAGGAGAGCCGATCGGTTGCTCTCCTGACAGGGGGGGTTTGTGCTGATGATTTATCAGCACAGCCCCCCTAGGATCGCCACACTAGACCACCAGGGAGCCTGCCCAGGGACCACCAGCAATGTGCCCACCCAGGACCACCAGGGAGCCGACCAGGGATCACCAGGGAGCCGATCTGGACCACCAGGGAGACCATCCTAGACCACCAGGTAAGGGGCACAGTACCCAATATGCATGGCACTCAGTGCCACCTTCAGATGCCACCCTAGACCACCAGGGAATGGGCCCCTTTCAGTATATATGCCCACCAGTGCCCCTATCAGTGTGTACCAGTGCCAAATATCAGTGCCCACCAGTGCCACCTACTAGTGCCCACCTATCAGTACCCATCAGTGCCACCTATCAGTGCCCAGTGCTGCCTATGAGTGCCAATCAGTGCCGTCTATGAGTGCCCATCAGTGCTGCTTATCAGTGTCCGTCAGTGCTGCATATCAGTGCCCATCAGTGCAGCTTATTAGTGCCGCCTAACAGTGCTCATAAATGCTCCATATAAGTGCCTCATCATCAGTGCCAATCAGTACTGCCACATCAGTGGCCCATCAGTGTAGCCTCATCAGTGCCCATCAGTGATGGAGAAAATTTACTTATTTACAAAGTTTTGTGACAGAAATAGAGATTTTTTTTTCTTCTAAATTTTGGGTCTTTTTTTATTTATAGTGCAAAAAATAAAAACCACAGGGGTGATCAAATACCACCAAAAGAAAACTCTATTTGTGGGAACAAAATGATAAAAACTTTGTTTGGGTACATCATCGCACGACCGCGCAATTGTCATTCAAAGCGCAACAGCACTGAAAGCTGAAAATTGGTCTGGTAGGAAAGTGTTCTAAGTGCATGGTATTGAAGTGGTTAATGAATGTTGGCAAATTTTAAAATAAAAATTCTTTGATATCTGTTCTATAGGTTTCACCTATACAAATATAAATCTTTGTAAGATTAAATTAACATCAATTCCTATTGTTCATGGCCTTGTCATTCTTTATTCTTGTGTGCAAAAATGGAAGGATACTTTATAACATCTTTTCTACACATTAAGTGATGGTACAGCTTTCTACACCACCCATGACTCATTGTGGAAATGGGAGAAGCAGGTCTCCAGGAGTCAACATTTTGTTTGCGCTGGAAGAAGGGTTGTACAGTGGCAAAAGAACTATCACTTTTATAAATGAGGCTGTTTGTGTTTAGATAGCATTTATCCTTTGAAAATGGCTTTTCTTGCCCAAGTCATAAATTATGTTTTTCTTTAGAAAGTTAGGAATATGCAGGTTAACTTTGCTGTTAATGCTTTGCTTCCCGAAAAACAGCAGGAAAGCCCCCAGGCATTTCTGAAATGCTTGTTGACATGCAACAGTGTGCCAAATTTCCACCCGGGCTCACAGACATAGAAAAGTGCATAGTAAAATCTTACAAAAAGTCACTTCAATGTACAATTTCAATACACTTCAGTAATATCCGCTACAGTGCATTCCCTTTTCCTCTTAAAAATACAAACATTCACTCTTCCTCTGTAAAATAATGCTTCTTGATTCTGTCTTTAGAGATTAAAGTGCAACTCTACCTGTAGGTAACAAGGGCAAGCAGCCAGTGAACTGGTAATGCTTTTAAGGAACTATTGCAATGGTGCTGAATTTACTTTTAAAATAGAACTCTAATGTAATGAAATAAACGTTAGCAGGGAAGCCCTTGTGGCAGCAAAGATTGGGGATGTCTCATTGCCCTTGGTGTACAATCTTGGCACACCTTGCATGCCCACTTGACAAAAAATGACAAACCTAGAAGAAGGCGAGGAAGATTGTGGATTTTGCATTGCAAGGACCCAGGGAGGTTAGGGCAATGGACTTTAGTTTTGTTTTAATGTAAGTATTATAAAATCCAGTGGATTTCACAGATTCAGTTTCAGGGTCACTTAAAAGATTAACTTAATTATTGGAATTTAGCTAGTAGTTGAGCAGGTATAATGTATGTTCTGAATGAATTTAAATAGAGGAATATATTTTCACAGCACATTATGACAAACAACATGAAGGTTCTGAGAAATTTCCACCAACTTGATAATCCTAGAATGCAGTGGGACTAGTTCAGAAGATGGGCTCCTTGCTGTCAATAGCCTTGGGTTTCTTCCTCAATTCATATGGAGCAATTAACTAAGGTTAGACATGGTAATGACTGGTGCTTTTGTAGAGCAGGCACTTTTCACTGCCTCGTCCCTGCCAGCCCCTCCCTTCCCTACTCAGAAGATGGCAACAGAGAAGAGGACAGGACTCCTCCTACAGATCCTGTGCCTCTCTGTGCAGCTGCAGAACCCCCTCGTCTCTGCCTGCCCTGGTCTCAGCATTCAGAGGACTCCGGCAGCTGGGCCCTCCTCTGGTCCTCATCTAGACCATGCACTCTCTGCTTCCCGGCTCTGCCCCAAGCTGCTTCCCGGCAGCAGCGCAAAGTAGTTGAAGGTGGGGGACTCTTGACTTCTGATGGTGGGGGGGCTCATCTGATTTAAGGGAAGTGGGGTGCTCTGGATATCTGATTATAAATATTATTATGAGAAGAATATAATTATATGCCAGTTGAAAGGGAGGGTCAAACACCACAGTTATCATCCACAAGAAACTTTATTGGAGACTGATTAGACAGAACACCATGGCAGAACCATGTTCTGTTTGAGCAGTCTCCAATAAAGTTTCTTGTGGATGATACCAGCAGTGTGTGACTCTACCTTTTCAGACTTGCATCATCTGCTACAGGAGTGTGAATGGGCTCTTTGCTGGTCTGCACCTGCCCTTCACAGCTTAAAGGGGTTGTAAACCTTCCCGTTTTTTCACCTTAATGCATTCTATGCATTAAGGTGAAAAACCTTTTTTGTTGCAGCTCCCCCCAGACCCCCTGTTTACTTACCTGAACCCGATCGTTCCCATGCCAGGGATAAGCCTAGCCGCTCCAGCCGGTGTCTCGGGTCCTCATTGGATAGATTGATAGCAGGGGAGCCATTGGCTCATGCTGCTGTCAATCAATTCCAGTGATGCAGGAGCCAGGGGTCGGACCGAGTCCCGTTGTCTGTGTCAATGGAAGCAGCAACAGGACATGGAAGCGTGCCCGCATGAGTGACCCCAGGGAGGGCGCTTCCCTGACAGGTCACTTGAGAAGAGGAGGAGCCAGGAGCACCGCAGAGGGACCCCAGAATAGGAGGATCGGGGCCACTCTGTGCAAAACCCCTGCACAGAGGAGGTAAGTATAACAAGTTTGTTATTTTAAGGGATAAAAAACGAACGTTTAGTATCGCTTTAAGGGTTCGATATTACTAAAACCAGTAATAATCAAATGCAGATGTAATTATTTCATATGATAAAGAGTGGATACATTTATATAGTCTTACAGATACAGCCAGCCCTTTGACAGCAACCATAATGCTGATGCGACCCACAATTAAATTGAGTTTAATATCCCTCCTCTATCGTATAAAAAGGACTTCTACAGCCATCTCATTCAAAATTGACTTGTAGATTATACGGTACTTTATTGCAGAGTGAGCCCTCTAGACTAACCCAAGTCCAGGCACAGTGGGATAGAGACATTCCAGATATGGATGTGCAGGATTGGGATATTTTAGCACAACCATCTCTGCTAGAGACAAACGCTCACAAATATGATATTTTCACACTACTTTATGCCAGCATGACTGTTCAAAAGGGGGGAAAGTGTGTTAGGGGCTGATAGAGATAATATACATATGATCTGGAACTGCCCTATGGTTAGACCATTTTGGTCTCAGATTATGGAATTTATTTCACCAAACTTTGGAAACAATATACAGGGTGGGCCATTTATATGGATACACCTTAATAAAATGGGAATGGTTGGTGATATTAACTGTTTGTGGCACATTAGTATATGTGAGGGGGGGGAAACTTTTCAAGATGGGTGGTGACCATGGCGGCCATTTTGAAGTCGGCCATTTTGAATCCAACTTTTGTTTTTTCAAGGAAGAGGGTCATGTGACACATCAAACTTATTGGGAATTTCACAAGAAAAACAGTGGTGTGCTTGGTTTTAACATAACTTTATTCTTTCATGAGTTATTTACAAGTTTCTCTTTGTTTACAGCCATTAACATGTCGCTGAGGTTAACACGTGCAGAGCTGATAGAAATTGTGTTGATGTCTGGTGAACGCAATTGTCTATGCTGTGAAGATACGAGATGTGCAGCACCTGAAACTACGGATACTGGAAGCCTGTGCTAGCATTTCTCCTGCGGTGGTGCTATCAGTGTGTGAAGAGTGGGAGAAGAGGGTTGCATTGACAATCCAACACAATGGGTAGCACATTGAACACATTTTATAAGTGGTCAGAAACTTGTAAATAACTCATGAAAGAATAGAGTTATGTTAAAACCAAGCACACCATTGTTTTTCTTGTGAAATTCCCAATAAGTTTGATGTGTCACATGACCCTCTTCCTATTGAAAAAACAAAAGTTGGCTTCAAAATGGCTGACTTCAAAATGGCCGCCATGGTCACCACCCATCTTGAAAAGTTTCCCCCCCTCACATATACTAATGTGCCACAAACAGGAATTAATATCACCAACCATTCTGGGTGGGTGGTGGATGGATGGAGTAAGGATGGCTGGGTGGGTGGTGGATGGATGGGGTGAGGATGGCTGGGCTGGTGGTGGATGGATGGGGTGAGGATGGCTGTGTGGGTGGTGGATGGATGGGGTGAGGATGGCTGGGTGGGTGGTGGATGGATGGGGTGAGGATGGCTGGGTGAGTGGTGGGTGGATGGGGTGAGGATGGCTGGGTGAGTGGTGGATAGATGGGTTGAGGATGGGTGGGTGGGTGGTGGATGGATGGTGGGGGTGCATACTCTTACTTAGCAGTGCTGTGGGTATTACACATCACCCACAGCACTGCAGCACGTTTTGTCTCCCCCCTCTCTCCTCTCGCAATGCACCGATCGGTGCGGAGAGGAGAGAGAAAAGCCGGCGCTTCCGCCGGCTTGTTGACATGTGACAGCGGCCATTCACCACGATCCGTGATGCTCTGGGTCCCCAGGACCCGGCGGTCACGGATGTTCCCGTGTGCGCGCCCCAGGGGGAGCGCGGGAAGCGCGATTCTGGGAGGATGTCCATAGACATCCTCCCAGAATAATCCAACCGCCCTGTGGACGTCTTTTGTCTATAGGGCGGTTGGGAAGTGGTTAAAAAGATACACGGCCATTTACTGAAATTGGAAGAGAAGCGGTTTAACCTTAAACTGCGTAGAGGGCTCTTTACTTTCAGAGCAGTAAGGATATGGAATTATTTTCCAAAAGCAGTGGTATCAGTAAGGAGCATCGATAGTTTAAAAAAACTATTAAATGGGCACCTTAATAATCACAACATACATGGATATACAATGTACTATTGACATAAACACAAGCACACACATACACCACAGGTTGAATTGGATGGACTGGTGTCTTTTTTCAACCTTACCAACTACAGTATGTAAACTATGTAACTATGTGCTCTATTGGATTGAGATCTGGTGACTGTGGAGGGCATTGGAGTACAGTGAACTCATTGTCATGTACAGGAAACCAGTTTGAGATGATTTGAGCTTTGTGACATTGTGTATCACCCTGTGGAAGTAGCCATCAGAAGATGGGTACACTGTAGTCATAAAGGGATGGACATGGTCAGCAACAATATTCAGGTTCATGCTCAATAGGTACTAAGGGGCCCAAATTGTGCCAAAAAAAGTCCCAAAAACCATTACACCACCACCACCAGCCTGAACTGATGATACAAGGCAGGATGGATTCATGCTTTTATGTTATTTACACCAAATTCTGACCCTACCATCTGAATGCTGCAGCTGAAATCGAGACTCATCAGACCAGGCAACATTTTTCCAATCTTCTGTTGTCCAATTTTGGTTACTCTGTGCAAATTGTAGCCTCAGTTTCCTGTTCTTAGCTGACAGGAGGGGTACCCACAGGAGGTGCACCCGTGTGGTCTTCTGCTACTGTAGCCCATCTGCTTCAAGGTTCAATGTGTTGTGCATTCATAGATGGTATTCTGCATACCTTGGTTGTAATGAGTGGTTGTTTGAGTTACTGTTGCCTTTCAATCATCTGGAACCCATCTGCCCATTCTCCTCTGACCTCTGACATCAACAAGGCATTTTCGTACACACAGCCGTGGGTCACTGGATATTTTCTGCCTGCATTCACCTAGGGGCAACCCGACTTCGGCGCGACTTCGCTAGGAGATTTCAGCGCAACTTCAAGAACCTCAAGCGACTTTACAACACGACTTTTGCCAGGCGACTTTGGCTTGACCAATCAGAAAAGGGAGGGAGGGGGCTGCCTAAAAATAAATTATATTCTTTTAACTGTAAAGTCGCTTCCATGTAGATGGGGATCTGACTTGGAGGCGACTTCTATTGAATCCTTTGGGCACAAGTCGGATAGAAGTCACCTAGAAGTAGTACAGGAACCTTTTCAGAAGTCGCCTTCTGTCTGGAGCGACTTCAGTCGTGTATATTAAGACGGCTCCCATTCATTTCAATGGGATTTCAAATGTCAAGCGACTTGGGGCGACTTGAGGCAACTCAAGTCGGATCGCAAGTCGCCCCTGTGTGAATGGCACTAATGCACTGAGTTGCTGCCATGTGATTGTCTGATTAGCAATTTGTGTTTCCAAGCAATTGAACAAGTGTTCCTAATAAAGTGGCCGATGAGTGTATGTAACTAAAAGTGGTGCCTAATGAGGGTGTTTGGTGATATGGATCTTGGACATGCTCAAAAGACTACTTTTATTTTATGCTAGGAATTTAGTAGTACACTGGATTTCCACAACATCCTTGGATATTAATGCCTAGAAAAGATTGGTGAATACTGTCCTACCTCTCTATAGAATTACGCATGAAGACAGAGGATGCTCTGCTAAATTTTACAAAATTTTGGGGGGGACCAATAACATGTTTTAAATCTTCTGAGCAACCTTCCATGTCCTCTACAACCTAATCATATTGACCACATCATTCTTACCACCAATTTCTGGGTTCTGTTAGACCTTAAAGGCATTCAGAAGCAAAGATAAGATACACTATTTTATTTATCTGTGTGTTAAAACACAGCAAAACTTTAGTTTGATGTCACTGCCCTCTACATAGCAGTATACACTCATAAATAATTAAAATGAAAACAATACTTCCCAAAAACTAGTACACCTATCTAGTTGTTTTTACATTAAAGCTAACCATGCTTCACAATTTATCTACAGCTCTAGGGAAAAAAACAATTCAGCAGCCTATTAGTCCAAGCTCATATTGTTCTAAGTCTCCCTGAGGGGACTGGGGAGAACAATAAATGGCCAGGATGTTTAACATCTCTCACAATATTTGCAGCTCCTTCGTGAAGATGACTTAAATTGGTATTGTCCAAACTTGGAAGTAGAGACCCAGTAATTCACTGGGCTGTTTTAACCACCCAATTCAACCCTTTCCTCTCAGCCTATTGGAATGCCAAACAATGTATCAAGCTGCTCTCCGTGGAACACCAGAAAAATGTAACACAAAGGAGAAAGTCTGTTACACCGTAAATGCCTTAAAAAAGGCTCTGTTGAGCCTTCATGACCGGATATGAAATATTTGTACTCCAGGTCAAGACCTCAGATAAATGAACACCTAAAAACCCATAACCGACAACCCGTTCTACAATTCGTGTAGATCTGAGAAGGCTGCTTCTCCCTTTGTCAAAGTCTACAGTATTCTAAGAACTCCTCCACAACTGCCTAGTATTCTGTCGTATTTTGAGGTTCTATTTTATGTCTAAAATTCTTAATTTCTTTACCTAAATGTGTGAATCCTTCCCACAAATCTCAATGTTTCATATATATATTTCTGTTGTACTGCTGTTCTGTATGATTTGGATATTTGTACCATGTAACAGTGAACTTGGATTTATTGATAAAAAATTTAGAAAGTGACATGTACTAATGTAGACAGTCAATATTATGAAACACTTTCAATCTGAAAACAAGGCATTTAGAAAAACTCTGTAGTGGATTTCAAGGAAAGAAATGCAAGAACTATGAAGCAACTTACCATAATGAAAAACATGTGTGAAACTAGATGAAAATGTCACTAAGGTCACACCCCATGTACTGGTATTGAGAAATGTCACTACACATTGATCTTAGTGGGCAAATGTATCCAAGGTTCTACTTGCATACCTTTGTATGTAAGAGTAAGCAGGCCATATTCCATCATGAAATCCAGATGCTACTGTTTCTCTGGTCAAGTTCACTTAGCAATATTATGTTAAAAACGAACACACTTAAATGAAAGCTTGAAATTGCCTGTGATCATGTCAGAATGAACTATATCGATGTGCCATGGAAGTTACTACAACGTGGACCTTTGTCAGGCACATTCCTTTCATTATTTTTTTGGCAAATTTTAAAACCACAAGTTATTAATGGACAAAGAAATGTATTTTCAATAATATTTCATAATGCAAATCTTTCATGTTTTAAGACGTATCTGTAAAAAACCAAAATCCTAATCTTGTTATTTGATGTGTACAAACTTTGAAATTTACTTGATTGCTTAATGGACGGCATGCAAGTCCATCAAGCAGTAGTAGTCATGATATTATACAGCTTGAAAGCCCTGGTTTGATTTTTGGTTCCCATCAGTTTGCACTCCCTCTTTACAAGGTAATCAGTCCAATACATATATAGCACAGAATGGACGATGAGGAATTACGTAAAAGCATGGGCCACTGATTTTAGAAGTCAGCTTGACCAGATATTAGGAAATTTTGTTCCAATAGCTGTAGCAGTCTACCATGGGGTCAACATGTGATAAAACAACAACACTCAGCTGTAAATGTGGCTGTATGCAAAGCTAAACAAAGAATGAATTGTTCTAGAAAGTAAGAAAAAATATTCCATTTGAAGTGCCTTCATCTTCTTTTCCCCCTAATTGGATAGTACCATCTTTGTTAAGGCATTATCTTCAGTCACCATTTACTTTCTGGACTAAGGTGATGGCCAGGGATGATTCAGCCAAAGAAACCCTGGAGAGAATTCAGTTGTTGGGCCAGAATTTAGGCATCCATTTTTCTGTTCTAATAGCTATAGCAGTGTGCCATGGGGTCACCATGTTGTAAAAACAGAAACAGTTGTAAAATTAGCTTTAAAACTACTGTATGCAAAACTAAACAAAGTATGAATTGTTCTAGCAAAGTAAGAAAAATCATACTCCCTTTAATAATGTCCCCATTTTCTTTTCTCCCCAGAAGACTGGTGCCATATTTGTTAAAACATCATCTTGGGTCACTATTTACTTTCTGGGCTAAGGTGATGGTCCAGAAATGATGCAGCCATAAAAATCCTGGAGTCTATCCAGTTGTTTTTTTGTTCTTGGCTGCATGTACAGTATCTCACAAAAGTGAGTACACCCCTCACATTTTTGTAAATATTTTATTATATCTTTTCATGTGACAACACTGAAGAAATGACACTTTGCTACAATATGAAGTAGAATGAGTCTACAGCTTGTATAACAGTGTGAATTTGCTGTCCCCTCAAAATACCTCAACACACAACCATTAATGCTTAAACTGCTGGCAACAAAAGTGAGTACACCACTAAGTGAAAATGTACAAATCGGGCCCAAAGTGTCAATATTTTGTGTGGCCACCATTATTTTCCAGCACTGCCTTAACCCTCTTGGGCATGGAGTTCACCAGAGCTTCACAGGTTGCCACTGGAGTCCTCTTCCACTCCTCCATGACGACATCATGGAGCTGATGGATGTTAGAGACCTTGCGCTCCTCAACCTACCATTTGAAGATGCCTCACAGATGCTCAATAGGTTTTAGGTCTGGAGACATGCTTGGCCAGTCCATCACCTTTACCCTCAGCTTCTTTAGCAAGGCAGTGGTCATCTTGGAGGTGTGTTTGGGGTAGTTATCATGTTGGAATATTGCCCTGCAACCCAGTCTCCGAAGGGAGGAGATCATGCTCTGCTTCAGTATTTCACAGTACATGTTGGCATTCATGTTTCCCTCAATGAACTGTAGCTCCCCAGTGCTGGCAGCACTCATGCAGCCCCAGACCATGACACTCCCACCACCATGCCTGACTGTAGGCAAGACACACTTGTCTTTGTACTCCTCACCTGGTTGCCGTGACACATGCTTGACACCATCTGGACCAAATAAGTTTATCTTGGTCTCATCAGACCACAGGATATGGTTCCTGTAATCCATGTCCTTAGTCTGCTTGTCTTCAGCAAACTGTTTGCGGGCTTTTTTTCTGCGTGCATCATCTTTAGAAGAGGCGACAGCCATGCAGACCAATTTGATGCAGTGTGCGGCATATGGTCTGAGCACTGACAGGCTGACCCCCCACCCCTTTAACCTTTGCAGCAATGCTGGCAATACTCATATGTCTATTTCCCAAAAACAATCTCTGGATATGACGCTGAGCACGTGCACTCAACCTCTTTGGTCGACCATGGTGAGGCCTGTTAAACCGCTGTATGGTCTTGGCCATCATGCTGCAGCTCAGTTTCAGGGTCTTGGCAATCTTCTTATAGCCTAGGCCATCTTTATGTAGAGCAACAATTCTTTTTTTCAGATCCTCAGAGTTCTTTGCCATGTTTAACTTCCAGTGACCAGTATGAGAGAGTGAGAGCGATAATACCAAATTTAATACACCCGCTCCCCATTCACGCCTGAGACCTTGTAACACTAATGCGTCACATGACACCAGGGAGAGAAAATGGCTAATTGGGCC
>BLSH010430924.1:1380348-1392783 GCA_018402905.1 Glandirana rugosa
AAGAAAATGTTGCTACATATATATATATATATATAAATATATGAGTTTTGTCCACACCACTCGTCGTGTAGTCTACTTCCATCACGTGGTTTCTAGTCCAACAGGGTGGCTGGTGTATATCTCTTTTAGGTTTCGCCCTAGCAACGTGATATACAAATAAGTCTTCAGGTATTCCGGGAATACCAAGAATATCTGAAGACTTATTTGTATATCACGTTGCTAGGGCGAAACCTAAGAGAGAGAGAGAGAGAGAGAGAGAGAGAGAGAGAGATATATATATATATGTGTGTGTGTCATAAAGTGTTTTCACTCATGTGGGGAGTGTAAAAACATTTATAAAATAATATAGAAAAGCACTACTTTACATTGTAGCAAAGTGTCATTTCTTCAGCGTTGTCACATGAAAAGATATAATAAAATATTTACAAAAATGTGAGGGGTGTACTCACTTTTGTGAAATACTGTGTGTGTGTATATATATATATAGAGAGAGAGAGAGAGAGAGAGAGAGAGAGAGAGAGAATCCAAAGCGGGATCGTTGCACTATATGTTTATTCAGAAGTCTATAAGAACCATAAGGGCCTTATGGACTTCTGAATAAACATATAGTGCAACGATCCCGCTTTGGATTTTCTCTATATGTGGTCGGTGGGACAACCTGATCTTTGGTGCACTACCTTCATCTGATGTGCTGCTCACCACACCTGTTTTGAGTATATAAATATATATATATATATATACATCGTTGTAAAAGAACATAAATATTCCACACTTTTTTCCTATTTTTCTGAAAAAAAACCCCCAAAAAACTGCCCTTAAAAAAACAGAAAAAAACATTTTTTTTCCCTCAATTTTTACGCTTTTTTCCAGGCTTTCCCATTTCTAGTAATGAGCAAATAGGACTGCACATATGAATATATTAAAAACAAGATTTAAAACAACTTTATTTGATGCATTTATTTTCATCAATATGATTTTTGTACATTTCTATGTATAAATATATAAAAAAAACCTGTATATTTCCTTTAAAAATATATGCATTTTTTTCAAACATCAGGAGGGTGTTTTGAATAAATGTAATATTCATTACTGATTAAAAAGACAATTGTACATGAGATTAAAAAATACTTTTATGTTGCCTCAATCGTATGTAACCACTCACAATACTACTGTTTATGTAAAGCCGCTGCAACCACAGCATTTATGCATTTTTAGTATTCCAGTAATCTAACCACAAAATAGACATACTGCCAACTGTAGCACAATTTAAACAGCTAGGACACAGAGAAAAGTGCCAAAGCTAAGGAAGCACATCTAAGAGCTTATATTGGCACCTGCTTTTTAAGGTTGTCAGTCTTGTTCATTGTGGCCACAGCTGCACACCCTACAGCCATATGTTGCTTGTGGAGGAACAAGATTGGGAGGCAAAGATTTCCAATTCATCACAACTATAGTAGAATAAAAAAAAGGTAATTGGGGGGACAACATCTTCATTGTATTTTAGGCAATTCATGTTTCAACTGATTATTTATATATTATATTATTAAATATTGGGCAGCACAGTTGATTGATGGTTGCCATTTCTTCATTGCAGGGCCTAGGTTCTTGGCTTGAATTCTGGCAAAGACAATATCAGCATGGAGTTTGCATATTCTACCTGTTCTTGTGTAGTTTTGCTCAGGATACTTCGGTTTCCTCCCACACTCCAAAGACATGCTGTTAGGTTCATTGGCTCTTGTCTCCTAATTTGTGCGTGTTTGCCTGTGATATAGGGACTTTAGATTGTCTGGGCAGGCTAATGGGAATGTAAAGAGGCACATAGAATTGTTGGTGCTATATAAATGTCTATAATATGTGTTTTACAAATAAATATTCAATACAGGGTGTGCCCATAGCACAGCAAAAGCTGCTTACTTTCAGACTCTCTTTAACTCAGTGCCTCTAGAGCCCATAAGAATAGTGTATTAAGGGAGGGTAAGGAAGGGAGAGGAGCCAAGGTAAGCAGCTAAGAACGGTTTGAAAAACATGTAAAAATGAGCCCAGAGCACCACTCGATGGCTGGAAATGAAACTATAAAATAGTCTAATGATTTTTTTTATATTTGGTGGAAAAAAAATGTTTTAATCCTGACCACAATAAAGATAGAAAAGACATACAAACCAGTTTTATGTATATGAGATAACAATAAAATCCACAACAATGTGAGAAAAGGTACCCAGAGCTATACAGAAGCTAACATATCTGACATAGGTGCTGTAACTATTCTATTCCTCTTATTGCTTGATATAAACTGCCCTGTTAAATTAAATGAAGCACTACAGTATTATTATTATTATTTTTTATTATACAGGATTTATATAGCGCCGACAGTTTGCACATCGCTTTACAATATTAGGGCAGACAGTACAATTACAATACAATTCAATACAGGAGGAATCAGAGGGCCCTGCTCATTAGAGCTTACAATCTATAATGATAGTTTATATTTTTTCTTAACTGGATACACTAGATAGGAAGTCAGGTATGTGTAACACTGTTTCCCAATATATACAGTATATGTTTTAGGTCTTTTCTGCTCCTATAATCTCTTAAACATTTAAATTTTCATTAACCACTTCCCGCTCAGCCTATAGACAAATGACAGCTGGGTGGTGGTTCAGTTATCCTGAATCCTCATCATATGACGTCTTTCAGGATAACCCGCGATCGCGCGATCGGTGGTGCGGTGTGTCAGTCTGGCCCACCTCATTACCATCCCATCTTCCATCGGAAGCTCTTTACCATGTGATCAGCCATGACCAATCACGGCTGATCACAGTGTAGAAAGGAAGAGGCATTCATCGGCTTTTCCTCTACTTGCGTCTGCAGACGCTAGTAAAGGAAAAGCCAATCGGTGGCTCTCCTGACAGGGGGGTCTGCAATGAATGTTTATCAGTGCAGGCTTCCCTAGGTTCGCCACCCAGGACCACCAGGTAGCCCACCCAGGACCACCAGGGAGAGCCCACCCAGGACCACCAGGGAGCCCACCCATGGACCACCAGGTAAGGGCCACAGTGCCCAACAGGGATGGCACTCAGTGCCCATCATGGATGCCACCCAGGACCACCAGGGATGCCCCCAAAAAAAGCCAGTTATCATTGCTGCCTATCAGTACCCACCAATGCCACCTATCAGTGCCCACCAGTGCCACCTATCATTGCCCCGTGCCACCTATCAGTGCCCATCAGTGTCGCCTATGAATGCCCATCAGTGCCGCTTATCAGTGCCACCTATCAGTGCTGCATATATGTGCCTCATCATCAGTGCCCATCAGTGCCACCTCATCAGTGCCGCCTCATCAGTGCCAGTCATTGTAGCCTCATCAGTGCCCATCAGTGATGGAGTAAATGTACTAATTACAAATCCAAAAGAAAGCTCTATTTGTGGGTAAAAAATGGTAAAAATGTTGTTTGGGTACAGTGTAGCATGACCGTGCAAATGTCATTCAAAATGCGACAGCACTGAAAGCTGAAAATTGGCCTGGGCGGGAAGGGGGGTAAGTGTCTGGTATTGAAATGGTTAATGTTATTAAGATGTCTTTTTAAAAAAACAGCTTGTAATCTTTGTTTAGCGTCCCTAAAAATATGAACTGCGTAGAAATACAAGTATATTATTATTGTCACACTCAAAGGTTATGTGAATATTCATTGTATCCAACTTCGGAGAATTTTTAGGGCCCTTTCACACAGACTTTCTGTTTAGGTCCTCCTGTCCGTTTTGCAGGCGGACCTGAACGAACGCTCCATGCAGCCCTATGGAGCGGAGGATGTCAGCGGAGACATGTCCACTGACATCCACCGCTATCCGATCCGATCCTGTCCGTGAAATACAGACGGATGGAAACCTATTTCAGTGAGCGGAGACGGAACTGTCACCCGTCGGCTTAGCGGGGATCAGCGGAGCGATCCCCGCTGAGCAAAAACAGACCCTTTACACGGAAAGCCTGTGTGAAAGGGCCCTAACTTACTTTTGGATAGAGGAAGTAATGGTTGGAGCCACTGTTGTATTTTTAATACTATCTATGCCCTCACTGAGTAGATTTTGCTTTCTCTGCCACCTATCACTTGAAAAAAGTGAAGGGAAATTTCCACAGTGGAGACACCTTCCTTACACCACTAAAACAATGTTTTTCATTGCTATCTCTGTCCCCAGACTTCTTACTATTTTCTGCTATGTCTGACACCTGTGAAATAGTAAGGAAGTAGGGGTAATAAGGACACAGACAACAATAAAAACATAACTCTTCCCCACTCTATCCAAAACCACTAAAAATGTTAGCTGGAGTTGGGCTTTAAGAAAACATCTGGTTGGAAAAATGTTTTAAAGTATATAAGGAAATGGTTTCTCCTATCCTCCAATAAGGACAATCCCTGATCCCTGTTTCCCTCAGCATGCTTATTTGCTAGGCTGTGTGATATCATTCTGGATGCTGCTCACAAATAGGGATGGTTTGAACGACCCCCTGTCCGGTTCGCACCAGAACTTTCGAATATCGGGAAAGTTCGGAACCAGATAACAAACCCCATTGAAGTCTATGGGACCTGAATGTGAAAAATCACAAGTGCCCATTTTGAAGGTTTATCTGCAAGTAATAAGGCATACAATGGTTATGGGGGTCAGAGTATTGCCTTGGGGACATGTATTAATGAAAAAAAAGTTTGTAAAAATGTCATTTTTAAAAGAGCAGTGATTTATTGATGCTGAAAGTGAAAGCATAAAAATGAAAAATTGCTTTCAATAAAGTGCCTGGGGATCCCCTTAGTCTACCTGTAAAGTGGCACATCTGTACCAGGTATAGAATCTGCTGCATCAATAATTGCATTTGTAAAGCCAAAATAATGAAATTTTCCCTGCAAGCTTCTTTTATTTTGTAAGCAACGGCTTGGGGAGCCAGTCTGTATGATGAGGCCACAATGTAGTGCACTGGGAACAAGATTAGAGATTTTGTGGATAAATTCTGATGTCTCTTCCACAGACTTTGAATAGAAGTAAAGGGTGTGGAAAAATTGGGCTTTGAGTGGCAGTGGCACCTTCACACCCTAACCCTATAAGAGGTACTGTTGATGAAAGCAAGAATTGGCCTTGCTGTCAAAAACTGCAATGATATGCACCTGTCAAACAGGTGTGGAAGAATTGGTCTTTGGGTGTTGGTGGCGCCTTCACACCGTAACCCTATAGAGGTATTCTTGATGAAAGTAAGAATTGGCCTTGCTGTAAAAAAATTTAATTTGATGCACTTGTCAATTAGGTGCGGAAAAATTTGTCTTTGGGTGTTGGTGGCGCCTTCACACCATAACCCTATAGAGGTATTCTTGATGAAAGCAAGAATTGGCCTTGCTGTAAAAAAATTGCAAAGATATGCACCTGTCAAACAGGTGCAGAAAAATTGGTCTTTGGGTGTTAATCGTGCCCATGAAACCTACACCACCAAAAACATTCTTCCACATGAAATCAACACCCACAATTCTCGGCAGCCTAGAAGTCCTGCAGAGATTCCACATCCCAAAAACAATTACTCAGCGACATCGGCATCAGGGGCTTCACACTCACTACTTTACATTGTAGCAAAGTGTCATTACTTCAGTGTTGTCACATGAAAAGATATAATAAAAAAATTTACAAAAATGTGAGGGGCGTACTCACTTTTGTGAGATACTGTAGATGCAAAACTTATATAGGAGGATTTCATTCATCTCTGTGTATCATCTGAGGCTGCTCACTTCACTGGGTATATGGAGGGTTTTCATCCATTTTAAGCCACAAGGCTCTTCTGGTTATCACTGAACACATCATGGCCCACAATTAACAATGTAGCATAACTATAAAGAAGTCGCTCGCCAGTTTTATTTCACCCAGGAGCTGCAAAACTGCTAAGAACTTATTGCCTGTCAAAAGGTCTGCATTTAAGTTCTCTATAGAAAAGATTGCCTTGGCTACTGAAGTAAGGGTCATTGCTTGCCCAGAGGCCCTTACTGAAATTGTATGTATTTTTTTCCAATTCCACATCCATGTGAAGTCATCCATAGGTAATGTGAAGTTTCTAACCAGTATTGAGTCCAAGCAACGGATCTCATTTTCTTTGAATGGATACGTTATTATTATTATTTTTATATACAGGATTTATATAGCGCCAACAGTTTGTGCAGTGCTGTACAATGTAGAGGGGAGATAGTACAATTACAATAAAGTTCAAAACAGAAGGAACACCTTAAAAAACCTGATAGAAGGATTTTTCTCCACTCACTTCCAATTATCAAATACAAGCTCTCTAATGTCTTCCATTAGAGAAAAATGTGTTGAGGTATTTTTTTTCTTACTGGTGATATCTTCCTGACTTCGATGATGGTTCCACTGATTCCCCCCAACTAATGGCCTCCTTAAAGCCCTGACTAGGGGTTTAAAGAAGGCAAACTTAAAACCCACAACAAGAGGTGAGCCATCACCTAAGATGGATGCTGGTGAAGACTTTTACTGACTGCCTAGAGGGGAATGGGAGACGGATGTGGCAGCCTGACTGGACTATGTATCCAACAGCTCATGAATAGAGATCTTTATGGTTTGTCTCCATAGACATATCTGTGTGTACAAATGTGTCTATAACAACAAGAAAAATATGAACATTTTCCATGCTTGCTATACAGATGTATAGAAAGAAGATAAGAAAACAGTAAAACAATGACAATTAGCCACCTGCCTACTACTCACAGTAAATATACTGTGAGCGGGCGGCAGGTGCAAGCACAAAGATGTACCTGTATGTCGGGCCTTTCTTCTGGGTTCAGAGCATGTGTGCCAACCAATGCTGTGATTGGACACAGCACAGGTTTGCCAGCAGATTTCCGCCAAAGATTTTAGCTGAAATTAGATGATCAACTGTGTCCTATCAAATGCAGAGTTCTGTGTTTACAAACACACAGAACTCTATATGCATAGGAACAGCGATCTGGCTGTTTCTTTTCCCTGATAAGCAGGGAGAAAAGAAACAGCCAGATAGTGATGTACAAGCAGCAAACATTATACATTGTTAGGCACACAGTTAACCACCAAATGCTGATGTTTTTCATTCCTATGAGTCAGTCCTCAATTTCTCAATAGCTTTAATTCATATATATATTTTGTAGGTGGTCTGCTAATTGAACCTGCATTACATATCATCTAGGAACAGTCATCAGTTGCTTGCACCAAACAATCTTTTGTTCTATAGGGATTTGTTTCAGCAAATTAAGATAATGAGAAAAATTACTTTGTACCAAGCATTAAAACTAATTCAAGATGTTATTCAGAAAATATTTTACTGTATCCTTTTTTGTTATGTGATAGGCTGAATTATATATTTTTCTGTACATTTGATTTTTTTTTCAGAGTGGGGTGTTGTGTAAAAGTGGCGTTCTAATGGAAGAAGAAAAAAAGAAAATGACAGTATTTTTATCTACATATGCTGTTTTGACTGTGTGGTCTTTGAACTTGTGTTTCTGCTTTTACACGATATCATTTAACCCGCATTCCTTACTATACTTATAAATGCTGTGTGACTTGCTGGGAGTTTGTCAGTAGGCTTTTATGTCTATGATCTTAATCTTATTCTTGCATCAATCAATAAAATGGTTTCACTCAACTGTGGCAAGTCTCAAAAGTAATGCATACTTAGTGTGGTTCCTGCTGTAACTATAACCTTTGCTGTGCTACCACACACATTGTAGTTACTGTAATGCAATGCAGTGCTGAACATGGTCTGTGCAAAGAACCACGGCTGATTCCAGAATATTGAGGGCTAATACTGGAGGCTTTTATAAAACATGACAAGGACTCCAATTTTCCTGAGCATTGGTTTAAAGGTCAGTGTAACCAATACGCACAAAAAATCAAACATATGACTCTACTTAATAACATGGTCTGTGGTTCATAGCAATAACATGGTTCAAAAAGCAAAGATATAACAATATACTATATAGCCACAAAAGCCAAAAAGAAATCAACTTTTATTAGTTTGTCATCAAATGCTTACATTGATTGATTGCTAATTGTTACTGTTCTTCTTTTCTGATTGAACCATTAATAAGGTACAATTGTAATACTAATGATTGTGCATATCGACTTTTAACAGTAGTCTGTAAATGTGTAAAAAAATGCTTTTAAATTCTGAAAACAATAGCAAATGCTTCAAATATAAGGATGGTATATTTTCTACAGGCTAGTTGATAATACACCCTTTAAATGGTGATATACTTTAGCAATCTTAAAAAATGCATAGCATGGGTGTCAAATGGAACATAGCCCAATGGCAAGAGTTAAAGGTGGTCTTTGTCCCATCAAGAGAGCAATTTATTGCATTCATCATTTGAGCAATAAATTCAGCTGAACCTATAGTTTTAAATAATGCCACGTGTGCTTTTTTTATTGTTATAATGAAGCTACAATGTTTTTTGATTAATTTTATTTATTTGGTGTTTATAATATTTTTTTTTTATTTGTATAAAAATGTATTTTACAAATAATCACACTACAGTGTGTATATATGGCACTGTAATGTCAAAGCATGCTGGTCTTTCTTAGAAGAATGCTCAGCACTACCTTTATTCATTTTGGCAGACCATGTTAATCCACAAATAAAAATTAGGCCATCTGTGCCAAAAATTGTGTGTGTGTGTGCGTTAGTGTGTGTGCGTTAGTGTGTGTGCCTACTCTCACTCAATCAGATCTCAGCTATTATTAAAGCAGGTTGAACGAAAAGAAAACATGACAGATTGCTGCATCAACACAAGTGATGTTGATGCAGAGATCTCCTTCACTGTGTCTTTGTATTCTAACAAGGGAACCCCCCATTGGAATACACCGATCTGCGCTGGCAGCCATTGGCTACAAGTACTGACTGGATGCTGGATTTTCAGCATGTCTCTTTGACAAAAGCTGGTCATTAGTCAGCTGTACACACTGACTGAAAGTTGGCCAGTTCCTGCTACACCGGCTGATTTTTAACCAGTGTGTACCTAGCTTAACCACTTCCAGGCCTCCTGCCCTCATTATATGGAGATACTTTAGCAGATAGCTACCATAACCCCGGTATTTTTTTAAACAGTGGGGGGCCCGCTTTCAGATGAAAGTTGACTCTGCCAGTAGCAGCAAAGACGATCGGGTCCTCTTGCCACAATGCCCGGATGCCGAGTGAGCGGAAGATGGCGCCCACTTGCCTCCATAGCATTGAAGGGTGGAAGCGACGTCAAACTTCACTTCTGCCAAGTGCTCTTAAAGGAGAACATTTTTTTTTTCAAATGACATTTATCAATTTACTCGGCGTAACATTATCTTTCATGATATAGAAAAAAATTGGGCTAACTTTACTGTTGTCTTATTTTTTAATTAAAAAAAGTGAATCTTTTCCAAAAAAAATTGCGCTTGTAAGACCGCTGCGTAAATATGGTGTGACATAAAGTATTGAATGACCTCCATTTTATTCTCTAGGGTGTTAGAAATATATATATATATATATATATATATATATATATATAATGTTTGGGGGTTCTAAGTAATTTTATAGCAAAAAAAAATTTATTTTAACTTATAAACACCGAATCTCAAAAAGAGGCTCGGTCCTTAAGTGGTTAAGACTTGCTTAGAGCTCTATTAAAAGAAAATAATGGTACTATGTCTAACAGTACCATCTTTAGAAAACAGTCAATCTCCCAACCAGTGGCGGCTCCATTTTTCAGGGGGGGGCAGCAAACCCCCCATTTGGTCGGTCGGTCAATCAGTCAGAGCCCCCCACCCACCCGTCGCTCGCTCGTCACCCCACCAGCCCCGCACTTACCCCATCTGGGTCGTGGACAGTCGCTTCCAACTCAGCGTCTTCACCCTATGTCCCCTCCTCGGCTTCATCCTGCATTTCCTCATGCTGGGCAGCCAATACGATCACTTCTCCTCTCAGTCAGGTCTGATTGGCCTGGAGGAGAATCAAGAAGACAATTATCAAATATTAATTCACTATTGTCCCACAAAAAAAAAAACAGTTTTTTTTTTAAATTTTTTGGTCTTTTTTTATTGGTAGAGTAAAAAATAAAAACTCCAGAGGTGATCAAATACCACCAAAAGAAAGCTCTATTTGTGGGGGAAAAAGGACATCAATTTTGTTTGGGTACAACATCACACGATCGCACAATTGTCATTCAAAGCGCAACAGCACCGAAAGCTTAAAATTGGTCTGGGTGGGAAGGGGGGTAAGTGCCTGGTATTGAAGTGGCTAAGGTATAAAAAGTACATGTGCCAAACAAGGAAGCAGCTCCAAAAAAAACCTATATACTGTGATCCAGGGCTTTGGAGCTTTATGGTGGGGTAATCATGCCTTGACTGTTTAATACACTTACTGCCTGGTTTTTATTACAGGGAGCTGTTCCCCTATTTTATTTTTGACTTATATGTGAAGCATTTACAGTGGACACTGACCACAGAGGAAATTAGGGATATGGAGCCTGCAGCAGAACTTGTCAGCTTTTACCATGATGCTATGTTTGTTTTCTGCTGTGCTGAATAAAAAGGGGGGGCAAACCTACTTGGACTCCCTGTCTGGTGCACCCACTGCGCATTCCCTTTAATTCCAATTTTATTTGAAACGCTGATTATTATTCAGCAATAATGCCTGTTTTCAATTAATCTTTGTTTTAAAACAATGAAAATAAACCAGTCCTGGTAATACATTTATACAGTGCAACTATCCATGTTTGGATTTAGTTGAATTAGCAAGTTTTTAGAGGTATTCACCCAATTGACCCATCACCATTAATTCACTCATCTACTGCTAAACATGAGCCATGTAACCTCAGAAAATGCCACCATGTCATAGCTCAGAATAGAACACTCATCACTCATGATCACCCATATGTATTCCACTGACCATAGGTATACACTGATGTGGTTGGGGGCATAGCACATGACTGTACTTTTGAATCAATCTTATTTGCAAATCAGAGAAATGTAGGAAAATGTGGTCTGGATATACTGGAGAATGATTATGAATTTAACCACAGTGCCATTCGGAGCTTTGCCACAGTGCATCTCCTGGAAGAGTTCCTTAATACACGTTCCTGTGAAATATGTAAACCCAAGAAATTCCAGCAATCATAGACCTCCTGAGTGTACAGCTTCAGCTCAGGCACCTTTACTTCAATCTTTATAATCATTTCAATGTGGTTTAATAGAAGGCTTGTGAAATCCTCTTATATAAGGGGGAAAATGCAATCTGTATTTAAACATGAGCACTCATCAATTATGTGAATAAACATTTGTGGCATTAGTACTGTATCTTATCATTTTTAGCTCCAGGTCTGTTCTGTATGTGTTGGAAGAAAACTAAAGAGCAAAACACGTGTTTTAGTTTTAGATCCTACAAAGGCAGTAAATTCAGAGCTAAGGTCATGGAATTCTGCATTAAATTTGGACATGATGGTTGGATTTACTAAAACTGGCACACTCAGAATCTCGTGTAGCTGTGCATGGTAGCCAATCAGCTTCTAACTTTAGGTTGTTCAATTAAGCTTTGACAATAAAAGCTGATTGCTTTCTATGCAAAGCTGTACAAGATTTTGCATGCTCCAGTTTTATCATATCTCCCCTTATGTATACTTTTCCTATCACTTTTTTCACGATGGTTTCTTGTCTGTACTTGGCTCTTATGTCCTTAGGTACACCATGGGGAATCATTGCTTTACAACAGTCCATGCGTGCAAATTGGCGATTTTAAACCTCAGTTCTGATTCTGTTGACTCACCTAACCTTGAAACAAAGGGTTCAATTGACTAAGAGTTAAATAACAGCGGTACAATAACGTATGCAGTAAATCAGTTGAGAAAGTTCAATTCATACTGATATACAGCATCAGAGTTATACATCAGAGTTAAATAACAGCAAATAAAATGCGGTACAATAACGTATGCAGTAAATCAGTTGAGAAAGTTCAATTCACTAAGAATTTAGCGTTACGTAATGAATAGAGTTGAGCGAACCTCTGGAAGTTCGGGTTCTGCTGGTCCGTCCGAACTTCGGGACAAAGTCCGGGTCCGGGTCCGGACGGAACCCGAACGATCGCACGGACAACGAACCCCATTGAAATCAATGGGGACCCGAACTTTTATGCACAAAAATGGCTGTAACAAAGTCCTGGAAAGCCCTAGAGGGCTGCAAAAGGAAGTAAAATGGGGGTAAGGGTAGGGCAAGTGCCCTACAAAAAAATGGGGCCAGGGAAATAACTGTAAATATTTAAAAAAAAATAAAAACATAAAAAAAGCAAAAATGGAGGTGAATGTGGATCATCTTCAAACTGTGTCTGAAAAGTATTAATTAATGGTAGAAGCCATATAACTGTTCTAAAATCATCTTCAAACTAGGGCAAGTGCCCTACAAATAAAT
>BLSH010430924.1:1410221-1420814 GCA_018402905.1 Glandirana rugosa
TCTCTCTCTCCTTCATGGGGGGATGGGTGGGCGTTAGGGACCGGGACTTACGGTCGTAACGTTTTATGGACAGGAAACTTTACGACAGTAAGGCAGACCACCTGTGCCTGTCAAAGTTTTTGGACTACCGCCACCGACAGAGTCTCATACACCAAGGGTCGGCGGTGATGAAAAGGTCCACTCAGTAGGGAAGAGAAATGCCCTGCAATCCTCGGTGGTGGAAGGACATGCGCCAAATGGCTAGCCGGCTCAGGCCCACCCGCCACTACATTTGCCCAGTGTCCAGTTAGCGAGATATAGCATCCCTGCCCGTGCTTACTGGTCCACGTATCAGTGGTTATGTGGACCTTGCCACAGATGGCGTTGCGCAGTGCACACTTGATCTTGTCCCCGATTTGTTTGTGCAGGGAAGGGATGACTCACCTGGAAAAGTAGTGGCGGCTGGGAACCACATACTCTGAGACAGCCACCGCCATCAGGTTTTTGAAACTGTCCGTGTCCACCAGACGGAATGACAGCATTTCAAAGGACAGGTATTTTGCAATGCTGGCATTCAGGGCCAGGGATTGCGGGTGGGTAGGGGGGTACTTCCTCTCTCTCTCCAGTGTTTGGGAGATGGAGAGCTGTAAGCTTCCATGGGACCATGGTGTGGAAATGCTTGGGGACGGTGGCGGACATGGTGGCGTTGCTGTCATATCGTCGGTTTGCTGGGTAGCAGGTGACACTGTCACAGTAGAGGGGGAGGAAGAGGCAGAGGCAGCAGCAGAAGAGGAAGCAGGAGGAGGCCGAGACCTTTCTTGGATTTTGAGGTACTTATTCCAATGCAGCTTGTGCCTTGAATTTAGATGCCTGATCATGGAGGTTGTGCTCAGGTTTAGAACATTTATGCCAAGGCCTTGGCTCTCGCCTTGGCATGAGAATGCGGAACATTCATCTCTGGTGAGTTTCCATCTATGTGGGGAGAGGCTATCACTGCGATTTGAGCACATGGTGTAGTGGATTGAAGAATCTACAATTTAATTGCATTGCACATCGATAGATGTATGGACTTCCAGTTATATCATATGGACTATTTCACCTTTTTATCACTTTCACTGGGTGTGTCTGTGTGCATTTTATCTTCAGTCCTTTTAAGCGCTGCTTATTACTATTTTTGAGTAATTGGTGACATATAGGTATATATGCAATTTGTTTCATATTAATCATACTATAATAATCATAGAAGTTCTTTTTTTTATTGGAGAATTTGCCTTATGCTCTTCATCTGTAGTTGCCATCATTATCATTTCCTTAAAGGGGGTTGCACGACTACACTTTCTTATGTAATAAAAGGCTGCAGTCTCATCCAGAGGCAATTTGAAAAATCTGCTTAATCTGACTGTATTTGGTGTTACTTTTAATTGTTTCCATAATTTAAATTGGGTATTAATGTATTTAGTTTTAATGTGTGTTGTACACTTAAAATTGTTTTCATCATTGTAACCGTGTATTCATGTATTTAGATTCCCTGTATTGTTGTTTGCCTTACCTTGCAATGGGCTTACATGTTGCAGCTGTAGCTTGTTATGTCAAGGGTGATTCATTTCCCTCTGTCCATGTGTTAATCCACCTAACTTTTCCTTGTTCCCGGTCACACAGCATCCAATACCCATTGTGTTGCATCGCAAATGTGGAAGTGCAAATGATATGAAGCACTTCATGGTTAATTGTTCTGCCTCTTTGTGTCTATATCAGATCTAATTACTGTTTATCTCTCACCTGCAGAGCACTAGACTGAGAAACCCAGGGATTATGGAATATGTCGTTTCTTCACAGGAAATGTTGGTTCTTACATTGCAGATAGAGGTCCTGCATTAACTTGAGCAACGTCAAACCGTGTGCTGATGTTTGAACACAAACAGAAACTTTCAACACAGGAAAAACACAAGTTGCAGTTGTAAGGGTTTAATGATGCCTTATTTACAAGGCAGCAGTTTTCTCTGATAGCATAATGAGTATTCGGACTGGTTCCACTTGTTTCCTATAGTTGGTTCTTAAAGAAGAACTACACTGAAATAAAGAAAATTATATTTTTCCTGCTGTTATAATCAACTGCCTACTTGACTGCCTCATCAGCAATTTTAAAGTGTAACTGAAGTCAAAACGTTTTTTATAGTTTTGGATAGAGTGGAGAAGGATTAGAACACCCAGTTTTTATTGTGGTTTGTGTCCCCATTAGGGAGATTCCCTCTCTGATTGTTCTGGAGACCATTATCATCAAGAGTGAATGAGAAAGGAAAAAGTCATATATTGGGTTTTCACCAGAACAGGATTAAGAGGGAACACTTCCAATGGGGGCACTTATTCTAGTGACAGCCAGAGATTCCCTCTTTTGCAGAGATTTCCTCTCACTTCCTGTTTTGCTATGGGACAGGAAATAAAGGCAAATCTCCCCAATGGGACACAGATGACAAAAAAAGAAACTGACAGGGGTTATAACCATTCCTTACTCTATCCAAAATGAAAATAAAGTTTGCCTTTAGTTCTACTTTAAGAGTTACTTATGCATGCCTTTTCCCTTACATGTAGCATTAATGCAACTTTTTCTACATCATGGCCCATCTGCCTTACAAATTATATTAATTTTCATGTATCTTATACACTCTTATTAGTAATTTGGTTGCATCTTGGACGCATGTGAAAATCAAACTACGTAACTGATATAAATGGATATAAAATAAATAAATATAAAAAAAGTCATATATTGGGTTGTCACCAGAACAGGTTTAAGAGGGAACACTTCCAATGGGGGCACTTATTCTAGTGACAGCCAGAGATTCCCTCTTTTGCAGAGATTTCCTCTCACTTCCTGTTTTGCTATGGGACAGGAAATTAAGGTAAATCTCTACTTTAAGAGTTACTTATGCATGCCTTTTGCCTTACAAATTATATTAATTTTCATGTATGTTATACACTCTTACTAGTAATTTGGAAGCATCTTGGATCCATGTGAAAATCAAACTACATAACTGATATAAATGGATATAAAATAAATACATATAAAAAAGGCAATCTAACAGTGTGATGTCTACACAAGGACACATGCAAACGTTTTCTATACTGTGCAGCCTGAATTATACATTATTAAAAGGGACTATGATAACTGTTAGTTGCATCTGAAGGCAAGCTTTTCTTCCTAACAAACAAAAGGAAGTTCATATAAGAGATGAACTATAATAAAAAGCACAATACTGTATGCATAAGGCTTAAGAAAGACAATACAGTAAATTCCGAACCTGTGTTCCCCTGGATCAAACATGGAACATTTTTATAATAACAATGCATATTGTTCAGGGTAATCAAGAGTTCCGTGTATTTGTAAAACCCATTCTGATGGTTCCATTCCAATTCTTCCATTTCCAAAAAGTGTTTGAACTATTCTGTAACATTAGTAGGTTTTGCCAATTTCCTGTTCGGTTGGGTGCCAGCACTAACATGTATATAAATTCACTAATGTTTACTAATTCAATTAATATCAAAGAATATCCTTGTTGCAGCCAAACATCATCAAAGCCAGAAGAAAAATTAATGGTGGATTTATTGATGAGAAACCTAATGAAATCTTTCTTCTTTCACTGCTCCATGGTTGGTGAGAGACAAGACCAAATCTTTGATTATCCATCAGCGTTTCTTTATTTGCAGGGTGACATTAGCTTAATGCAATCTAGCCATTTGAAAATGATTTCATTAGTCAAATGACTTGGTGACTAATTTTTACTCTGGTTCAGCAAACCCATGGTTCTTTTAGATGTGTATGTAGATAAGAATGGGCTTAATATATATCTTTCCGGAACCTAATTGGCCCATTGAAGGGATCACTATTTTATTGTTTAATTTTAATGGAAAAAATCACCCATTATATCTAAAACATTAAAGAAGAAGGTTCGTTTGGTACACTCATGTCAGAGCATGAACCAAGATCACAGGGGTTATGCATAATAAAATTAAATAATTCATACCTCAGAGATGTGAACAATGTGAAACTTTTTGAATACTAAATGAGAAGAATGTGCTAAGAAAATAATATGATTTTATCACCATGGGTGGGGAAGTGTTTCACAGAAGATCGATATGCAATGCTCTAAAGAATGTTTTAGATGGACGTCAGTGGGAATGCGGTTTTACATACAGTGATCCAAGAAAACGTGGTTAACTGGGCAATTGTATAGATGCAATAAAGAATGAACATGTGGTTTATAAGGGTGTAGTAATATTTTGTTTGTGGTTTCACTAGGGTGTCTACTTCAGCTTATCTTTTACAGTTTACAGAAAATACAGAAAATAACGTCTTTACATATTTTGATATTCAATTTCAAAGTAATTATATTAACGTTTTTCATGTTTACTTTTTTAATTTTTCATCTGTTGAGATTTCAGAGCTTCTGTTTATTCTTATAATATATTTCCCATATATTGTTGTAATTAAAGATATTCACAGCCAAAACCACCATTTGAGTTTTGGGTGGGGTATACAAAAGTTCTTCAAACAGCAAGATGATACTAACTGGCGGTGCAGTTGTCGATCTGTATCTTTGAACTTCCTCAGCACTCCTTCACTATTTCTTTTGCCTGTGTTGCTGATTTGGCAGCAAAGTAAATGAGGTGAAAACATTCAACTTGACCAGCCTCGGGCAAATAAAAAGCACATATAGAGGTTATTTTGCTAAAGGCAAATAGGCTGTTAACTTTGCAAGGAAGGATGCACTATGCATTGGAATTTTCCCTAGAGCTTAATGGTCATGGTTAATGGTTGCAAAGAATGCCCAATCACATGCAAGTAAAATTTTAAAAAAAGCTTTTCCTGATTCATTAAGCTCTCGGTCAAGTTTACTTGCAAAGTGCAACTTCTCTTGCAATGTGAACAGTCTATTGTCTTTTGTAAATCAACCCATTCTACCTCCTACTGTCTACCTTTCTACCTGTAAGCAAATAGATTCACTTAAATACAGTCATTGGTTGATGTAGGGGCAATCTGTCAAAAGACTTAGTAGGAGCCTTCTCAAAATGTTTTTTTAATTAAAACCATATAAATCACTGAAACCCTATACAAGCAAAATATAATCAGATCTCAATTTACTGGTTCTACATGCAGATGGGTTCAAATGCAGAAAATTGAATAATTTGACAAAGAAAATTAAAAAAGTCACCTAAAAGAACACTCTCCTTCAGTATCTTTGGGATGTGATTTTGCAATGCACACATTTCTTAACTTGCAAACATTTGTGAGTTATATGGTAACAAAGATATGTACATATTTATTTTTTTAAATTTAAAGGAAACGTGTAAGAGTGATGCTCATTAAGGTATATACATAGGTTGAAATTTCCCAAATAATTTGGTATTTATGAGTTTACAAATGTTAATTCGTATGTATGCTCTGAAAATTGAAGCTATATAATAAAACACAATTTGGTAGCCATATGTTCCAGTCAAGCATTAGGGATAAGGCAAATACTTCAGGTTCGGGATTTGTGCTCCCAAAGAAAGTAGGTGCAGATTACATAGTTACATAGTTGGTAAGGTTGAATAAAGACAACAGTCCATCCAGTTCAACCTGTGTTGGTGTGTGTGTGTGTGTATGTAAAAAATAATTTCCCATATCCCCATATATTGTTTTTGCTAAGATGCACATCCAAGAGTCTTTTAAAACTATTCATAATTCCTGCCGACATCACCGATTGTGGAAGAGAGTTCTACATCCTTAGCACGCTGACAGTGAAAAACCCCCTACGCAGCTTAAGGTTAAACTGCTTATCTTCCATTCTGATCGCGTGGCCCCTGTGTCCTTTTATACTCCCTGGGACTGATAATTTTCATACTTACGCTGGGATCACCTGTGAGATATTTGTATATTGCTATCATATCTCCTCTCAAGCGCCTCCTCTCCAGGGAGAATAAATTTAGTGCTTGTAGTCGTTCCCCATAATTGAGGTCCCCCCAGTCCCCATATTAATTTAGTTGCCCTTCTCTGGACTCTCTCCAGCTCCATCACATCCTTCCTGAGGACTGGTGACCAGAACTAGATAGAATACTCCAGATGCGGCCAAACCAGAGTTTTATAAAGTGACAGGATTATCATTTTATCTCTGGAGTAAATTCCCTTTTTAATGTATGCTAATATTCTACCGGCGTGGTAGCTGCAGCTTGACACTGCATGCTATTGCTCAGTCTGTTTTCTACTAGGATCCCTAAATCCTGCTCCATCCTGGAATCCCCTAGGGGTTCTCGCCCTAATGAGTAACTTGCATTTATATTTTTACCCCCCAAGTGCATTACCTTACATTTACCAATGTTAAAATTAATTTGCCATCTAGTAGCCTGCTCTATTTATTTTTTCAGGCCCTCTTGTAAAGTTTCTATATCCTGCTGTGATGTTATTGCCCTACATATTTTTGTATCATCAGCAAACACAGAGATCAAGCTATTTATCCCATCCTCTTATAAATAAATTAAACAGAATTGGTCCAAGGACAAAGCCTTGGAGTACCCCACTAACCACTCTAGACCATTCTGAGTACATGTTATTTATCACTATCTATGGACAGCCCCTGTAGCCAGTTTCCTATTCAAGAACAAACCTTATGGACAATACCTCAGTTTGTAGATTAAGCATTTGTGGGGTACTGTATCAAATGCTTTTGCAAAATCCAAATACACCACATCCACCGACCTACCCCTGTCCAGATGGCAGCTTACTTCCTCGTAGAATGTTAATAGGTTGGTTTGGCAAGAGCGACCTTTCGTAAACCCATGCTAATTGCTGCTGATAATACGGTTTTCATCAGCAAATTCTGGGATATGGTCCCTTATCATCCCCTCAAATAGTTTACATATTACCGGTGTTAGACTGACAGGCCTGTAGTTTCCAGGAATATATTTCTGCCTTTTTTGAATATTGTTACCACGTGAGCTTTCCACCAATCAGCTGGTACCAATTCAGTCAGCATGCTGTCCATAAAGATTAAAATTAGTGGTCTGTCTATAACCTGAGTTCTTTAAGTACTCTCAGTGTAAGCCATCTTGTCCTGGTGATTTATTTATGTTAAGCTTCTCTCATCCTTTCCGGACTCTGGCCTCAGTTAGTCGGATAGATTCTGTGACGTGTTACTAACAATTCAGTCGTGGTTGTTATACCCATCCTTTTCCTGTGTGAGGACTGAGGAGAAGAAAGCATTTAGTAAAGCTGCCTTCTCCTTGTCATCCGTAACCATCTTCCTTTCCTCGTCCTTTATGGGGCCTATGTGTTTCGACCTCGCCTTTTTATTGTTAATATATTTTAAAAATTTCTGGGGATTATTTTTACTCCGCTATGTATCTCTCATAGTCTTTTTTTAGTCACCCTGATTGCGTTCTTACACTTCTTATTGCATTCCTTGTAGTGTTGGAATTCTGACAATGGCCCTTCTGCTTTGTACTGTTTAAAGGCCATTTTCTGTCCTTAATATGACATTTTACATTATGGTTCAGCCACCCAGGTTTAACCTTTGTTCTTCTATATTTATTACCCCTTGGAATGCATTCAGTGATACTTTTGTTTAATATGTTCCTAAAGCACTCCCATTTTTCCTCTATGTTCAATGTCTCAAGGATTTTGTCCCACTTAATATCTTGTAGTATTGAGCGCAGTTTAGAAAAGTTGACTCTTGAAATTTAGTGTTCTTGTGCTCGTTCAGCTCCATATCATTGCAGGGCAGAAGCGACGTCAAACGTCACTTCTGCCCAATGCTCTTAAAGGGGAGATTTTTTTTTCAAATTACATTATTTATTCTTTTTATTGCTTTTTAATGTCAATATGAGATCTGAGGTCTTTTTGCCCCCTTATCTTCTCACATTTAAAAGGTCCTGTCATGCTTTTTTTTCTATTACAAGGAATGTTTACATTCCTTGTAATATGAATAAAAGTGACCCATTTTTTTTAAAGGACAGTGTAAAAAAAAAAATAAAAAGTTAAAAATAAATAAGGAAAAAAAAAGTAAAGCGCCCCGTCCCCCCGAGCCCGCGCACAGAAGTGAACACATATGTAAGTCGCGCCCGCATATGAAAACGGTGTTCAAACCACACATGTGAGGTATCGCCACGATCGTTAGAGTGAGAGAAATCATTCTAGCACTAGACATCCTCTGTAACTCAAAACTAGTAACCTGTAGAAATTGTTAAACTTCACAGATGGAGATTTTTAAGTGCCAAAGTTTATCGCCATTCCACCCGCGGGCACAATTTTGAAACATAACATGTTGGGTATCAATTTACTCGGTGTAACATTATCTTTCACAATATAATTGGACTAACTTTACTATTGTCTTATTTTTTAATTCAAAAAAGTGAATTTTTTCCAAAAAAATGTCGCTTTTAAGACCGCTGCGCCAATATGGTGCGACATAAAGTATTGCAATGACCGCCATTTTATTCTCTAGGGTGTTTGAATATATATATAATGTTTGGGGGTTATAAGTAATTTACTAGCAAAAAATACTGATTTTAACTTGTAAACACCAAATCTCAGAAGGAGTCTCGGTCCTTAAGTGGTTAAAGCAGTGTTCCACCCGCTGATCGGATTCCTCCCCCCTCAAGTGTCACATTTGGAACCTTTCGGGGGGGAGGGGGAGAGGACTCCTGTCTTTGACAGGTGTTCTTTTCCACACATCCGGGAGCTCGGGCCGGCGGCTGTGGCCGCTGACGTCAGCAGCCCGGCTCCCTCCTCGCTCTGCTACTGGCCGCTGGGCCAATAGCAGAGCACAGCGGAGCCTCGCGCATGCGCAATGTAGCATTACAGTTTCATGCCGGGCGACCTTACCCGTAATGGACGCAGCTGCACCCAACCCCCGAATCGGAGATTGACGGCAGGTGCCAACATCGCTGGACTCCAGGAGAGGTAAGTGTCCTATTATTAATTTTTTTAGTATCCGAGCGGACCTCCGCTTTAAAGTCACCTGACAAAAAGCCCCTTTTCAACCTGAAATTAATAAGATTTAGGTGCTGCTGCTTTATATAAGCCAAGCTAATTTTAAAAGAAAAAGAAATCAATTTTACAGCCAAATATATGCTGCCGCTGTATGCTGTTACTGTGATTATGCATGAAAACAGTATCTGTTGCTGTCCACTGAATCAACTGAAGCTATAGGATTCTGTATATGGAGGTTGTATATTTTTTGTATTTATTTATTCTGTTTATTTTTTTTCTAATGGCTGAACTAGATAGATGTGGGCCTTTTTTCAACCTGAATGACTATGTATGATTTCTTTTTTGCACTGGTACATGTCCTCCATGAACATTTCCCTTGCTAGCTTGCCTTTTAGCCCTAAAAATGAGCAGAATTTAATAACAGTATTTGCCCCCACCCATTGATTTTCATGTGATTCTTCACTAAGTTTGGGTTCGCCTAATTTCATACAGGATATGCCAAACCCTTCTCAAGTCAAATCCAGATTTGCCCATCCCTCTTAAATCCTGCTATGAAAGGGTGTATAATGCATGACAACTACAGTATGTAGAGCTGCCAGATCAAATCACCTCCTGGATACAGTTCTCAGAATTTAACAGATAAAAACAATTTTTACTTTTCCTCAAACACACCCACAATGTCAGCTTTTTTTCACTCGCACAGTTCCATTTCCAAAACCAAGTGGATGCAATATACCAGTTTGTAAGTCAGCTTCTAAACAGCCGACTGTTGTTGCCAACTGACCCAAGCTCCTGTCCCACTTATTCTTGGATAGGACAACAACCCACTGCTGGTAGTTAGTAGCCTTCGCTGTCTTATGCCCAACTCCTTGACACAGGTACACTCACAACATTCCTGGCCATTAGCCCTTATTTCCTGGTGCATCATGGCAGCATACACATGGGTTGTGGCTCCGCCCCCACAACATGATAGGACTGGTTAACTATAAATCAAAGACAGACCCGGCTCACCGCATTCTCCTTTTTTTCCTCACCTGATCAGGACTGGAGTCGCGAGGTATCCCTTACCGCTTGTCGCCCCAGCCAAGTTCAGCCTCTCTTGGTTGGAAGTCCTTCCTGTACAGTCTCTAAACGAGCTATATAGTTGGAAGCCCCATTCTGGTGGTCTGGGGGGCATATTTCAGCTTCTCCAGGGTGGATGTCCTTCCTGTACAGTCTCTAAATGAGCTATATGGTTGAAACCCTGGGTGGATGTCCTTCCTGTACAGTCTCTAAATGAGCGATATGGTTGAAACCCTGGGTGGATGTCCTTCCTGTACAGTCTCTAAATGAGCGATATGGTTGGAGCCCGATGCTGGTGCAGGCCTCTCAAAGAAAGCTTTAAACAAGCTTTGACGTAAGTGACAGCGTTTCCCTTTTCTTTCCATATGCTTTTAACTTCTTTTCTCTGTTTTGTGGGCGTTTGCCATTTCTAAGATGGCTGCAACAATGCAAGTTCACTCTGAGCATGAGAGGCAGGAAGTGATGCGGTCTCTGTGACCAGTTTCCTGGCTGGAATTTCACCAAGATGATGATCTGAGTATGCTCAGGCACTGATCTCACAAATGGCAAAATGTGACAGTTTTAAATGGTTTTATGACATTTTTGGGCAA
>BLSH010430924.1:1424880-1464110 GCA_018402905.1 Glandirana rugosa
GTAACAATTAGAGTCGACTGTCTCGCCCTACGAAGCGGAACATTTAGAGCCAAACTTATCTTGTCTTACGATGTCTCGATCATATGTCCCTCTACCCAACATTCAGACACCACGAGGTTTCCTGTCCTCTCTTCTTTACGATTCCCTTCTACCGACACACTACACGTTTCAAGACGAAAGTGTTACTGACGAGGACAAACAGGTGACCATACATACAGTTAAATACGGCTTCTTTGGGTAGTCATACACTACACTACACAGTAACGGTAGAAACTTCTTGTAGTCATTTCACACCTTTTATATAAAGATACACACTTGTAAGGGAAGCCAGTCCTATCATGTTGTGGGGGCGGAGCCACAACCCATGTGTATGCTGCCATGAAGATGCACCAGGAAAGGAAAATTACGGAAAGGTGAGTATACAATTTTCCGTTATTCATAAGAAGGGAATGTTCACACATAGAAATATATTTTCCACACTTTACTGATGTTCTTCAAAGATGGCAATGACACATCACATCACATACTGATGGGTTTCTTCGGCATAAATTGACATACATACCAGTGGACAAACAGGAGCAGTCATTGTGAAAGCAGAACTTTGCACATCACACAGCCATCTTCCCTTAGCATTTCTTCTCTCCTGTCCTTTGGAGCACCACAGACTTACAACCCATCTCCCTGTATACTAGCTCTGTAGCATTCTGTTCTATTCAAACCGAGATTTACAAGGCGAAGCATCCCGCTCTGTCAGCTGAGATTAACAATGTGCCTTCTATAATATAAAAAGCTAGCTTTCTATTTCCCAATCCATAGCTCTACCCAGCCACGTACGCTCCCAAATGTTGCTCTCTTTCTCCCATGGTCATTTGTTTTCACTGAGAGGGTTCTGAATCATCCTTTAAGTTTTATGCATTCAGCTCACTACTCCCCTCATGTCGTTCCAGAGACAGGACTGCTCCAGTTGCACCTCAAGAGTCTGTACACTTCTCCTAGGACCTCCTAGGACCTCTAGGGGTGATAGTACTCACAACAGACAACACTTAGGCTGGCCTAAAAATCCTTTGCATCCTGCTCCCAGTCCACTTAGACCATGTTTCCGGTCAGGATAACTTCAGCTGCCACTTCTGGGTGTTAGAATTTCTCACCCTGACCCTCTACCCTGGGCAGGGCCTTTACAGTACCTGACTACATCTGCATGGCTGTAGGATGTTTGACTTCCATGCCCCAATTCACTTGGCTCTTCACTCCTAGAATTTATACGGACACTGACGCCCCCAATAAATCACTACAGAAAGTAACATAGTAGAAGAGTAAAATCATGTAAAGAAAAGGATAAAATCACTACTGGTAGCATCCATTTTAGGGCCTTCACCCGAACAATGGACTTCCAACTGGGTGACAGTCTCTCCCCTCAATGGAAATTGGCTTCCACTATAAATCCCAACATGTTTCAAAGGTTAAACAACCTTTTTCATCATCCCCCCACCAATGAAGAGGGTTGCGTAACCTTTGAAGCGCATTTTGTTACAATTTATTTATTATTTATTTCAGGTACTTATATAGCGCGTCTATTTACAAAGCACTTTAAATATAAATTGTACATTCACATCAGTCCCTACCCTCAAGGAGCTTACAATCTAAGGTCCCTAACTCACATTCATACATACACATACTAGGGCAAATTTAGACAGTATCCAAATAACCTATCACCATGTCTTTGGAGTGTGGGAGGAAACCGGAGTACCCGGAGGAAACCCATGCAGGCACAGGGAGAACATGCAAACTCCAGGCAGGTGGTGTCATGGTTGGGATTCAAACCAACGACCCTAGTGCTGCTAGGCAAAAGTGCTAACCACTACACCACTGTGCCGCCCACAATTTGCTGATGTACAGATGTGGAGTACACTCTATCAGGGACCATACACTTATTTATGCAGGGAAGAAATCCATAGAGATTTTCTATCCTGTTCATCTACACACTGCTTAAATAACACCTCTGATGCTCCAAAGTGCTTGGTATGGTTCTGTAGATAAACTGTACACTGCCTGGCAATCAATGCTCAAGTTGGCTGAAATGCGTAAATTTACAATGGAAAGCAAGTTTAATCATTTAAAATTTGCCTAAAGTTAGGTTTTAAAGCTGAACTCTCTTAAAACTCATTAATGTATCATGAACACATCCATGTATTTTTTAATACAGCTATCTTAACCACTTGCTTACTAGGCACTTAAACCCCCCTCCTGCCCAGACCAATTTTCAGTGCTGTCGCACTTTGAATGACAATTGCACGGTCATGATACACTGTACCCATATGAAATTTTTATCATTTTCTTCCCGTAAATAGAGCTTTCTTTTGGTGGTATTTAAACACTGCTGGGGTTTTTTTTTTTTTTTGCTAAAAAAAACAAAACATACCGAAAATTTTGAAAAAAAAAACTGTTTCATAGTTTTTTATAAAATTTTGAAAACAGGTAATTTTTTTCCTTCACTGATGTGCGCTGATGAGGCTGCACTGATGGGCACTGATAGGTTGCACTGATGGGCACTGAAAGGCTGCACTAATGGGAACTGATAGGCTGAACTGATAAGGCGGCACTAATGGGCACTGATAGGTGGCACTGATAAGCACTGATGAGGCCGCACTGATGGGTGGCACTGATGGGCACTGATAGTTGGCACTAAAGGGCACTGATTGGTGGCACTGAAGGTCACTGATAGGTGGTACTGATAAGCGGCACTGATAGGTGGCACTGATGGGCACTGGTGGGCACTAGCAGGTGATGCAGATAGGCAGCACTGATTGGTGGCACTGATGATGCGGCACTGATGGGCATTGATTGGCAGCACTGGTGGGCAAAGGTAGGTGGCACTGGTGGGCAAAGGTAGGTGGCACTGTGGTCACTGGTAGGTGGCACTGTGGGCACAGACGAGCCATCTGTGGCTCTCTGTGCGAGGGACCAATGTCCCTCTGACAGAAGCCGGTGATCCGCTTCTTTTTCCCTTCACACTGACAGGGAAAAAATACAGATCACTGATCTTCTGTTTACACCACGTGATCAGCTGTCATTAGCTGGCAGCTGATCACGTGGTAAGGGGGCGGGACCACCCCCTTACTCTGATCTGTGATCAGCCGAGTCTCATGGACTCGGTGATCACAGACCCGCAAGGACGCGCTGACAGCGCATGCTCAGGAGGACGTACATGGCGATTCAAGTCCGCACTGTAGCCGTCTTTGGGCTATAGTGCGGACAAAAAGAGGTTAAAGTGAGTACAAATCCTCACCTTGTAGAACAACCCATTCCGTTTAAAATAGAAGTGAATGGCAAAACATTTGTATATAGATATATAAAACATGATATACACCTTTCTTCCTTTTTTTTTAGAAGTGATTACATAAGAGCTGGGCGTGGAGAAACAGCAGCACACTGATGTTTCCAGTGAAAGGCTGTGCAGGTAGGGTGATGTCAGGACAAGTCTAAGCATTGGAGGAGAGCACAGCTAGAGAACTGACCACACTGTGCTCTCATGCCTAGTGTAGTCAGTTATTAATAGTAAAGTAGAGGGACTGACAGGAGCACCAGTGATTTAACACAAAGCAAGCAATACAAAGAAAACAGGATATGTTTTCATACAAGTACATGGTACAGCAGGCACAAAAATCTGACTTACAAACGACTCCTACTTACAAATGGAGGGAGACAACAGGAAGTGAGAGGAAATCTCCTCCTAGGAAGGGAAATTCACTCCTGTAAGAGTTATTATGGGAAAAAGATGTCTCCTCTGATGCTTTATCACCAAGGTTTGTTTCTACAACAACCCAAAGTTTTCAAAATCCAATTATCATTGGGACAGGAAGTGAGGTGAAATCTTCTGAACAGGGGCATAGACAGCAAAACAAACCTTACAGGGGTGTTATTCCTTCCCTATGCTATCCAAAAAGCTTAAAAACTGTTTTTTCGGCTGGAGCTACACTTAACCCCTTCCTTACAGGGCACTTAAACCCCCCTCCTGCCCAGACCAATTTTTGGCTTTCAGCGCTGTCTCATTTTGAATGACAATTGCGCGGTCGTGCGACGTTGTACCCAAATAAAATTTGCGTCCTTTTTTTCCCACAAATAGAGCTTTCTTTTGGTGGTATTTGATCCCCTCTGCGTCATTTCTGATCGCCGCTATAAACAAAAAATGAGCAACAATTTTGAAAAAAAGAACAATATTTTTTACTTTTTGCTAAAGTACAAATCCATTAAAAAAAATATTCATCAGTTTTGGCCGACATATATTCTTCTACATATTTTTGGTAAAAAAAAAAATCGCAATCGGCGTATATTGATTGGTTTGCGCAAAAGTTATCACGTCTACAAACTGGGAATTGATTTATGGCGTTTTTATTTATTTATTTTTTTTTTACTAGTAATGGCGGCAATCTGCGATTTTTATCGGGACTGCGATATTGGGGCGGACATGTCAGACATTTTTTACACATTTTTGGGACCAATGACATTTATTCAGCGATCAGAAATGTAAATGTCCACTGATTACTGTGTAAATGTCATTGGCAGTGAAGGGGTTAACCAGCAGGGGGCAGTGAAGGGGTTAACAAATGTTCCCTGGGTGTGTTCTAACTGTGGGGGGGGCAGGGCTGGCCGGGACATAACAGATCTAACTGATCCCAGTGACAGGGATCAGTAGATCTGTTATGTCCCCTGTCACAGAACGGGGAACCGCTGTGTTTACAACGGCGGTTCCCCGTTCTGAGGCTCCTAAAGGAGATCGGCGGGTCTCGGGCGGACATCGAGTCCGCCCGACCCACGGGCACGCTCGCGCAGCGTGCGGTGCGCGCGCGACGCTGCCGCCAGGGGGCGCGCCTGGAGCGTGCGCAGTGGAGGACGTCCATGGACGTCCTCCCGGCATTTCAGATCCGCGCTGGAGCCGTACTATGGCAATAGCGCGGATCTGAAGTGGTTAAAAAATGTAGCTGTTCCGACTTACAAACAAATTCAACTTAAGCACAAACCTACAGTCCCTATCTCATTTGTAACCCAGGGACTACCTGTATCAGGAATATGAAATGTTTGGTTTACATATTCTAATATTTTAATATTTAATAATATTTAATAACAGTTTAATATTACATATTCAACTTAGGCAGGCCATGCACGGTGCAAATTTCTTTCCTGCGACCATGAGTTGCACGGTTCCTGTTGAACCAGCCAAGATTAAAACCATGTATGGCATGCCTTAATATAAGCCTCTTGGAATCCTCCTCTATATAGCAGCATTCAGACTTGAATTGGGAGCGGCAGCATTTGGATCAATAAAGTGTGCTGAATCAAAATGAACTAACAAAGAACGTGCTGATAGGTGGAGAGAGCACAGTGAGTAGAAAGATTACCTCATCAGTATGCTGCTGCTCTTTTACTGTGCAGTCAGCAGGCTGGGGTTGAAGAGATGACACCACTGTATTCCAGAACAGAGAAAGTGGTCTCATCCACCTGGCTGTATAAAGACTGTACTACAAATTCTTTGTCAGGTAAAACAGCTCCTCAATCCACAATTCATGGGTGTATGTAGCTGCTTGCCTACAGTTCAGCTTTAACTGGTTCACCGTATTTAGCTAAAAAAATATATTTTTTACAGTTGCTATTTTTCTTCGTCCTGGCTATAATAAAAAAAAAAAATGTACAGAACCAATATATATATATATATATATATATATATATATATATATATATTTTATATATATATATATATATATATATATATACCGTATATATATTTTATATATATAAATATATATATATATATTTTATATATATATATGCCGTATATATAATTTTCTAAGCTATTCTATATTTTTCTGTTTATTTTTTTAAATATTTTACTTTAAATCGATTTTTTTTATCTGCACTACACATTTCCTATACCAAACCAATAATTACAAAAACAGTAATATATCTGCAAAACAGAGTTTCTAAATTGTTAAATCAAAACAGAAGTTTCCTTTAGCTTTGTACATCTTTCGCCTATGCAGTCCATTCTAGCATTTGTACTAGAGTAAGTAACCAGAAGGTTAACCCCATCAGCCAACTCCCAATGCTGTGTAAACAGATAGCATTTATGACATAATAATCAGTGTAAACCATGACAAAAGATACAGTAGTTATGGGAAAGTATGATATGCAGACGTGGCACATAACATTTAATTATGAAAACAAATGCTTATAAAGTAAATAGCATTGATAATGAGTTTTGGGAAGCTAACAATATTTTTTTCGCTTTGGACACATATTAAGACCACCCTCATAGACCAGCTAATTGAAACAAATCCCTAAAGAGACTATTTATCATTTGCTACCATGTTTGGCAGCCAACTAGCCATAACAAAGCATGTAAATTAAACCAGGGCTGATGATTAAAGAGATCACTGGGAGTTTCTGTTCTGATTTTAATAGTGATAAGGTCTCTACAGAGCTCACAGTTTCTCAGTCACAGGCATACAATTCTACGCATTCAAAGAAACTAAGGTACAAATAATCTGCTAATGAATTCCTATGCATACCATTGGCTGTGCAGATGTTCATTAGCCATATTAAAGGAATTTTCTGCTTTTGGGAATAAAGTGAAAACTAGTTATGAGCAATCTGATTCACATAAATGTGGATTTGCAGTAAATTGGGTGATTCACTCTGCTAGGCAGACAAATTCACTAAGTGAATTAACCACTTCAGCCCCGGAAGGATTTCCCCCTTTAAGACCAGAGCACTTTTTGCGATTGGGCACTGCGTTGCTTTAACTGATAATTGCGCGTTCCTGCGACGTTGTACCCAAACAAAATTTGCGTCCTTTTTTTCCCATAAATAGAGCTTTCTTTTGGTGGTGTTTGATCACCCCTGCATCATTTCTGATCACCACTATAAACAAAAAAGAGCGACAATTTTTCAAAAAAAAAAAAAAATATTTTTCTTACTTTTTGCTAGAATACAAATCCAAAACATTTTTTTCATTGGTTTTGGCCAATTTATATTCTTCTTCTTATTTTTGGTAAAAAAAAATCGCAATCGACATTCATTGATTGGCTTGTCCAAAAGTTGACGCCTTTACGAATGATGAGAATTAATTTATGGGGTTTTTATTTTTTACTAGTAATGACGGCAATCTGCGGTTTTTAGCAGTACCGTGATATTGCGGCGGAAGTGTCAGACCATTCTGACACTTTTTTGGGGCTGAAAATGCATGAAAATGCACTGATTACTGTGTAAATGCCATGTGAAGGGGTTAACCTGGAGGGGGCGCTCTAAGGGTTAACTGTGTTCCCTGTGTGTGTTCTAACTGTATGGGGGCTGGGCTGGGCTGGCAGGGGGAGGGGAGTGATCATGGCTTCCATATACAGGAACCTATGATCACATCCCTTCCCACTCTGTCAGAATGGAGATCCGTGTTTACTTACACGGGCCTCCGTTCTCTCACTGCGGGGGGCCATCGTGGGTAGCTGGCGGAGATCGAGTACCGCCCTACCCGCTCCCTGGCCCCACGGAACACAGTGAGCATGCAAGCGCACCTCCGGCGGAGCGCACATGCTCGCAATACTAGTTATCACGGCCACCGTCGGGTGACAGCAGTTTGCGATAATGAACCACTTTGCCGCCGTCAATCCATGGCGGGCAGTCGGCAAGTGGTTAAAGGATAAGTCCATCTTAACACTAAAATCTCTACATCTGCAGACATCCATGATCTAACACTAACCTATCTAACCCTGTAAAGAAGAAATCAGTATACATACCTTTTTTGAAGCTGATCCGACCCGATCCCACACTGAGCTGTCAGCCGCCGCAGTGTTGCTTTGGAGGTGGGTGCAGAGGACACAGCTGACAATGGAAGCCCCATGGTAACTCTATGGGTGACGTCACTTCCCATTCATTTCACAGCCATTGTAGGACGTGTCCTCTTCAGAGCTTATGCTGCTGGAGACGGGACCGTATTCAAAAAACGTAGGTGTACTGATTTCTTCTTTGCAGGGCTAGATACGTTAGTGTTAGATCGTGGATGTTTATAGATGTAGAGATTTTAGTGTTAGGGTGGACTTATTTATTTATTTCAGGTACTTATAAAGCGCAGTCAATTTACGCAGCACTTTACATATTTATTATACATTCACATCAGTCCCTACCCTCACGGAGCTTACAATCTAAGGTCCCTAACTCACACTCATACACACACATACGATCCTTTAAAGGCATCACATTTTCCTCCATATTTGTACTGTGATCATTGTCACTGAGAAAAAAAGGGAAGGGAAATCCAAAATATTAGAGTTGCCCCAGAGCAAGAAGGGAAATATTTCAATAGGGACACCTGTCTAAAAAGGGAATCCCTCTCATGTTGGGAGATATTATCTAATTTCCTTTTGTGTTTCTGGCATGGAAAGTGAAGGGTAATTTTAACAAGGGTAAACAGACTGCAAAAAATAATGTGGGAGAGGTTTTAACGCTTTCCTACTCCTTACAAAATGAGAAAAGAAAGGTTTTGCTTTACATACACTTTAAGGGGTCACACAGAGTTGCCAGCACTCAGGTACGTTACTTTCAGGGCTTTATTTCAGCAGGATTGCGGGGGAACATAGTTCTGGCACTTTCAGAACTGAATATATGTATAATAATAACAAGAGGTGCTGGGGTGTGCTGCAGGGTCTATTGATGCTGGCTTCTGGGAGATCTATTGTCACTGGAGGGGATCTATTTTTGCTTGAAGGATCTATTATTGCAGGGGGTCTTATGTTGCTAGGGAGTCATTTGTTGCTGGGAGGGATCTATTGGTAAGGGAGAGATATAATGATACTGGCTACTGGAGTGTCTCTTGTTTCTGACTGTTGGAGGGTCTGTGGATGTTGGCTGCTGGGGGATCTGTTGTTGCTGCCGGGGATTCATTGTTGCTAGAGGGGTCTATTTTTGTGAGGAGGATCTTCTGTTGGTGGGGGCAGGGATGCCTATTGCTACTGGGGGCGGGACTATTTTTTGGGTGGGGTCTATATTTTCTGGGGGATCTATTATTGATTGCTGCGGGGGATCTATTTTACTACTTTTCTAGTTATCAATAATTCCATAAAAAATTCTTAGCACCACAAAATTATATTTGGTTCTGTATTCTCTAAAAGGGGCGGTACTGGGAGGTGGGTAGGGGGTGGAAACAAGGGACGGTGATCCCAGGTAAGTAGAAGGTGGAGACAAGGGGTGACTAAGAAGGGGGGAATTCCTGCACCTGTCCTCTGAGAAAAAAAAACTGGTTACTTTAGATATGCATATCATATTTTTTGTAGAAATAAGCAAATCAGGATAATCAACAATTTATCAGTTTTTCATGTTGATAATTCTTAATTACAGTTCATAAACAGTATAACAGTGTTTGCTGATGATATGAAGCTAGGCAGAGCAATAACTTCACAACAAGATGTAGTAGCTTTACAAGAAGGCCTAGGTAAAATAGAGGGGTGGCCAGCTGTATGGTAAATGAGGTTTAATACTGAAAATGTAAAGTAATGCACTTGGGAGCTAAAATTATGAATGCAAGTTACTCGCTATGGGGAGAACCTCTGGGGGAACAAAGATGGAAAAGGATCTGATGTCCTAGTAGATTACAGACCCGGCAATATCATGCAAATCCAAGCTGCAGCAAGTAAGGCTAGCAGACTATTCGCATGCATTAAAAATTGTATTTACTAAGAGGTACAACTATCATTTTACCATTTTTACAAAACTCTGGTTGAGCCTCTTAAGCATGCCATCCAGCTCTGGTCACCAGTCCTGAGGAAGGATGTTCTTGAACTGAAGGGAGTCCAGAGAAGGGCAACAAAGCTAATAAGAGGGCTGCAGCACCTCAGTTATGAAGAATGACTACAAACATTAAATGTATTATCCCTGGAGAAGAGGCACTTAAGAGGGAATTTGATAGCAAAATATAAACCTTTAAATCTTGACTATTTTTTGCACAGTTTTGCACAGAGCAGCCCCGATCTTGCTCTTCTCAGGTCCCCCACTGGCGCTCCTGGCCCCTCCCTCCTCTCGAATGTGCCCAGAGCAAGCAGTTGCAATGGGGACACCCAAGCAGGCTCACTCCCGAGCCGCTGCTCTGCATCTCCATTCAGACACAGAGCCATGGCTCTGCCCCGCCCCCTCTCTCTCCAACAGCCAATGGTTCCCACTGCTGTCTGAGCCAATGAGGAGGGAGAGTCCCCAGAGAGCCGTTGCTCTCATTCACATCACTGGATCAAGAGGGAGCTCAGGTAAGCATTAGGTGGACTGCTGCACACAGAAGGTTTTTTTACCTTCATGCATAAAATGCATGAAGGTAAAAAACCTTTAGAATTTAGAACCACTTAAAAGGGGTTGTAATGTCAGAAATGGTCTTCTATGCATTAAGATAAAAAAGCCTTCTGTGTGCAGCAGCCCCCCTCAGCCCCCTAATACTTACCTGAGCTCCCTCTCTGTCCAGCAATGTCCACAAGTGTCTCGGCCGTCTCTCCCTCCTGATTGGCTGAGACACAGCAGCAGCACCATTGGCTCCCACTGCTGTCAATCACAGTCAATTAGCCAATCAGGAGAGAGAGGGGGGCAGGGCAGGACCACAGCTCTGTGTCTGAATGCACACAGGGAGCTGCAGCTCGGCTTGGGTGCCCCCATAGTATTCGGCTTGCTGTGGGGGCACTCAACAGGAGGGAGGAGCCAGGAGCACTGAAGAGGGACCCGAGAAGAGGAGGATCCGGGCTGCTCTGTGTAAATCCACTGCAACAGAGGAGGTAAGTATAACATGTTTTTAATTTTAATAAAAAAAACGAGACTTTCCAATAACTATTAGGTCTCTAAAGAAGACACAGGGTCACACAATAAAGTTGGATGAGTGGTTCAATCTTAAACTGCATTTGACTGGTTCTTTACTGTTAGAGCAATAAGGATGTGGAATTCCTTTTCACAGTTGGTGGTGTGAGTCCATCCAGTTCAAAAAAAAAAACTGAAAAATGATATATAACCATACAATCCCATATAGAGGAAGGCAAAACCCCCAGCAAAGCATGATCCTATTTGCTATAGCGAGGGAAAAAATTCCTTCCTGATCCCCCAAAAAGAATAAATTCAAAAAACTTTTAGATTCTTTTTTTAGCAAGCACAATGTACACAAACACACACACACACACGCATGTTTTTATTTTTATTTATTTTATTATCATTTACATTTTTTAAACACATTTTATTTATTTTTAACTCTAATGCTATCACAAAGGGGCTATCAATATATTGGACCCCTAATATTTATTCTGCCATCCACTGTAGCTAATCAAGCACAGGCCATGGTTGAACTGCTGCTTCCCTGGCTACAGCAGCCAGGGAATAACAGCTCTAAACCCAGAAGTGACAAAATACTTGTCACTTCTGAGTCTATTAATCACAGTGGAGACTGGGGAATGTCATCCTGGCACTGTTTGCAGTGGTCCTGGGCTTCCCAGAAAAACTGGAGGGTGGTTGGAAAGTGCAGTAAAAGTGATCAGGTGGCACTACAGCCGCCCAGATCACTTTTACTGAAAAGCCAGTAGCCAGCTGAAAAGAGTTTTATCAAGCTCACAGTTGTCACCGAGGCCTTGGACTTCCTTGTTGCTTAGGTAATACCCAGTTTGCATAGCTGTTCCTGCCCCTGTTTGCTTGAGTATGAAAGGAATGGCCTGATGCAGAAAAAAATAACATTGTAAATAAAGTTAAATATCATTAATATAAAACTGCAAATCTGTAAATAATGTTTAACCAAAACAAATTGAACCTCTGTCTCTCACTTAGGCCTGCCTAGCATTTTTTTTAAATAAAGGGATTACCTAAATTTAATGGCAGACATGGCAATAGGCACACTACTTTTTTTTCAAAATAATGAATACATGAAAACAAAGGGCAGTTTTGCCTGTGTCAGCAGTAAGAAATCCCCCCTCCCCTTCCCCTCCAAAAAAAACCCTTTAAAACCCTTATTGGCCATAGGATTTACCTACTCCATTTGCCGTCTGCCTTTCCTGCTGTATTATGGAAGATCGTAGGTTTTCCTCCTGCAGCTATATTGACTATAAGGCCTCATGCACACAGGACTTTTTTGGACATTTTTCAGCAGCTGTTTTTAGCTGCAGGCGTTATTTTCTACAGTCAATAAACTCCCCATCATGTTATCCTATGTGTTCATGCACACATAGGCTGTTATCAACTGTTTTTGGCTTTTTTGAGCTGTAAAAAAACCCAAGACCAGAGGGTTCTTATAGACGTTTTTCAGCTGTAAAAACGTTCAAATGCTCAAAAGATGCCCAAAAACGCCCCAAAACGTCCAAGAACGCTCAAAAACGTCAATCCCCAACGTTTTTGGACGATCAATTGAAAAAAAAAGCGTCTGCCCTTTAAAAACGCTAAAAAAAGTGAAAAAAAACTGTGGTAATATAATGCTAGTAAAAGCTGAAAACTTCCCTGATAAGCTACTGACATTTTTTGGCTGTTTTTTTAAAGTCCTGTGTGCATGAAGCCTAAGGCCTCATGCACACAGGCCGTGTTTGGACATTTTTACAGCAGCTGTTTTTAACTTCAGACGTTTTTTTCTACAGTCAATAAACTCATATTATCCTATGCACACCTAGGCTGTTATCAACTGTTTTTGGCTGTGGCATTTTTGAGCTGTAAAAAAACCCAAGACCAGAGTTCTGAGAGACGTTTTTCAGCTGTTAAAAACGCTCAAATGCTGAAAAGTGCCCAAAAACGCTGAAAAACACAGCTCACCGCCATTTTTGGATGTTTTTGATCCATTGGAAAAAAAACGCTAAAAAACATTAGCCAAAATAAGCTCAAAAACACTGAAAAACTCACTACAAACCTGACATTTTTAGAACGTTTTTTAACGTCTTATGTGCATGAGGCCTAATGAAATAAAAAAAAGATTGAAGGAAAGAATGAAGCCTGCCTTGTTTGCTCTTCTTCCTCCTATCCAGAATCACCCTAACATTCTCCCTTCTCTTATTCAGATATAGTCAGCAATCATATGGTTCAGGAGTTGCCTGCAAGGGATTCCTGCAGCCAGGCCTGGCCACAGTGGTTTAAAAACTGCTTAAGAGATCAGGATATTGGAAGTACATTGGTCACCACAGGGGATCCTGCCACCATCAGATAATGCAGTAAACAGGTTTCTCTGCAACACCCCCATAGGCCTCATTCCCTTGGGTGTCCAGATCCATGCACCAAAGCAAATGGCCCCAATGTGGGATGTACAAGTGTTTCGGGCAGCTTTGTGCAGGCAGACTGTTGTAATCCTGGCTGCACAGATCTGCGTAGATCTCCAAGTGCATCTCCAATTGTACATCCATGTGGGTCTGACAGACAGACTGCATTCAGATGTGCTTGGAGAATCATGATTAGAGAAAGACCCCATTCATCAAAAATTGCCAGAAAAGGACCCCAAGTCCCTTGTAATCTCACCTCACACACAGGAGTTCTGGAGTTTGGGAGTGGAGAAACGTTCCGCTTCAAACCTGCTTCATTATCTCCCTTGGTATAAAAAGCATTCCCTAAACAAAACAAATATAAAGAGGAAATAAATAAAAAGGAATGTGGGACTTTAAATGAGGTATGTGGCAAATGAATAAATGATCAATATGTAAAAAATGTTTTATTTGCGGACAAAGCCGCAAATTGAAATATATACATGCACAAATAATAGGCACTTGAATATGCATAACATCTAATTGCACAATAACGTTAATCCATATACATGATAAGCATCATAGCACATGATAAATGATGGGAGCCAATATGCACTCTATATCGTAAAATCTATAAGGATTGGAAAGATATGTATGGTAATAGTAAAAATAACATAGAACATATCATACTGTATATGTACAGCTGCATCAAGTGAGCTTTACGCGTTTTGTGGATTTTACACTTCCTAGTCCAGCTGCACACTAGCAGGCACTTCTCACATTACTCAGGATTATGGCCCTAGATGAGAGTATAAGACATTTTGGAACCACCATGCACCATTCCAGAATCCACCATAGCATTCCCTACCGTTTTTGAGGGCTATGTATTTGCGCCTGGCATGCCCCATCGGGTCCCCATTACCTTGGCTCCCGTGACAGACATTTTCTGATGGCCCCCTTATTCAAAGCACAGCAGTTTCACTCTAGCCGATATATATGGTATGCATCTGCTCCTGAGGAAGTGGAAAATCCACGAAATGAGCTTACTTGATGCAGCTATATATACAGTATATGACATGTTCAATGTTATGTTTACTAGTACCATGCAATATCCAATCCTTATAGACATTACAATATGTACATATTGGCTCCCATCATATATCATGTGCTATGATGTTTATCATGTATATGCATTAACATTATTGTGCAATGTGATGTTATCTAAATTTAAGTGCCTAATATTTGTGCATGTATAAATTTCAATTTGCTGCCTTGCCCACAAATATTATTTTTTTACGCATGCATATAGATATTGATCATTTATTATTTTGACACATATCTCATTTAAAGTCCCAAATTCCTTTTTTATTTATCTCTAGATTAGGGATGGAAGCGTATATCAGTATACACTTCATTTAAAGTCCCCAAAAAAAAAAAACCCTTCCTTTTCAAATATAAACAGAACTTTAATGGTACCACACTACAAGTATATTAAAAACCGTCTTTATTAACACAATCCTAAAAAGTTAAAATTCCAAAAGAGAGAGATTCCATATGCAGCAACATGAATCAATGTGCATAGTCTGTACTAAAATTTAGAGAAATATGATGTGACGTAAACACAAACATAAATGGGGAGTCATCAAGATGGTTTCTTTCACGCATTTTGCAGGACAAGGCCTGCTTCTTCAGGAAAACCTTTTTTAAATGTCTGAAAATATAAAGACACAGATCAACTACCATATAAACTTAATTCAGATATGTATAGTGTGTATACATGAATTACCCATTTAACCGCTTCAATACAAGGCACTTTTACCCCCTTCCTGCCCAGGCCAATTTTCAGCTTTCAGCACTGCCACACTTTGAATGACAACGCTGTACCCAAATGAAATTTTTATCATTTTTTTCTCACAAATAGAGCTTTCTTTTGGTGGTATTTAATCACTGTTTTAAAAAAAAGAGTTTCTCAGTTTCTGTCAGTAAATTTTGTAAATAAGTGTCACTGATGGGCATTGATTGGTGTCTCTTCTGGGCACTGATTGATGTAATTTCTGGGCACTGATTGATGTAATTTCTGGGCACTGATTGATGTCACTGATGATCAGTGCCCTGCTTATCTGTGCAGTCTTCCCTGCGAGGAGATGCCGCTGATCGGCCCTCCTTGCCTGACACTCTGTCAGTGTGAGATGAGAAGAGCCAATAAACAGCACTTCCGTATTTACATGTGATCGGCTGTTATTGAACACAGCTGATCACATGGGTAAAGAGCCAAGCCATCAGCTCTTTACTGAGATTGGGGTCACACCGTGTCCCATGATTGCGCACCCCCAAGGGCAAGAGTGATGACACTGGAGCAATGTCATATGACATTTCCCCAAAATGAGAGGGGATCCCGTCTGCTGTCATTTTATTATACGGTGGGCGGGAGGTAGTTAATGCATACTACCTGCTATACATGTTGACAGAGCATGCAGTATCACAGAATAGCAAAGCTATTGACTGAACAATGCCTTTGCGTTATTTTCCTGAAATTTGTTTGAGGTCTGAGTCATGAAAGCTTTCAGAAATAGGAGTGTTAATGGCTTATTTTTATCTGTTAACAAAAAAAAGCAAAAAAATATATATGAACAGAAGAGATATTCAAATCAGTATTTGAACCACCCTTTGCCTTAAAAGCAGCATCAGTTCTTCTAGGTACACTTGCACACGGTTTTTGAAGGAACTTCTCAGGTAGGTTGTTCCAAACATCTTGGAGAACTAACCACAGATCTTCTGTGGATGTAGGCTGCCTACAATCCTTCTGTTTTGATGATGGTCAGATCAGGGCTCTGTGGGGGCCAGGACATCACTTTCAGCACTCCTTGTTCTCCTTTATGCTGAAGATAGTTCTTAATGGCATTGGCTGTATGTTTGGATTTGTTGTCCTGCTCAGAATAAATTTGGGGCCAATCACACGCCTCCCTGATGGTATGGCATGATGGATAAGTATCTGCCTGTGCATCAAGGACACTACTGATCCTGACAAAATCTCCAACTCCATTTACAGAAATGCAGCCCCAAACTCGCAAGGAGCCTCCACCACACTTCACTGTTACCTGCAGACACTCATTATTATACCACTCTCCAGCCCTTTGTGAAGAAACTGCCTGCTGCTACAGCCAAATATTTCTCATTTTGACTCATCAGTCCAGAGCACCTGTTGCCAATTTTCTGCATCCCAGTTCCTATGTTTTTTGTGCATAGTTGAGTTGGTTAACCTTGTTTCCATGTCCGTGGTATGGCTTTTTGGCCATAATTCTTCTATGAAGACCACTTCTGGCCAGACAGTAGAGGGGTGTACCTAGGTCCCTCTGGTTTCCGCCAGTTATGTGCTGATGACGCTGCTGGACATCTTCTGATGTCGAAGGGACATAAGCATGATGCATCTTTCATCTGCTGCATTAAGTTTCCCTGGCCAACCACTGCATCTACGGTCCTTAATGTTGCCTGTTTCTCTGAGCTTGTTCACAAGAGCTTGAAAAGTACATCTTGAAACCCCAGTCTGCTTTGAAATCTTTGCCTGGGAGAGACCTTGCTAATGTAATACAATTACTTGTGTGCTCAGTTTCGCCATAGTGTATGACCTGTGACATGAAACTGTCTTCCACAACCTCACCTTAGTAGTAGAGATTGGCTGTTGCTCACTCGGTTTTAAGCCTCCTACAAAGCAGTTTGTGTTTCAGTTAATGACTGTGTTTCAACCTACATATACAAAATCGATAATCATTAGCACCTGCTTGGTATAATTGGTTAATCATACACCCGACTCTGTACAAAATCCCTGATTTTGTGCAAGTGTACAAAGTGCTCAAGCGTAGTAATTGTTGCTAGTTTGAAGCCAAAGGGTAGTTACACCAAATATTGATTTGATTTGTATTTTTCTTCTGTTCGTTCACTTTGCATTTTGCATTTTGCAAAATGAAAAAAATAAACAATTACAATATATATTTTTGAAAGGATTCTTACTCTGCAGCATTTCTTCATACTTGACACTTTTGCACAGCACTGCATATTCCAAAAAATAATGTAAAATAATGAGTTTTGCATAATGAGATGCAGAACAATAGTTTTGGGTATCTGTGCCCTATTTCAAAGTGAGGTACTTTATTAATTTGAAAAAGGACAGTGATGCCTGGAACTGTCATTCTGCAATGTTTTACAGTGTACTGTTGATATATTACCCTTAAAAAGATTACGCACTTGCTGACCACACTATAGCCAAATGCTGACTACAGTGCGGTTGTCCAGTTCTTAGAGGGCATTGATTAACGTCCTCCCAGAATCATGCCCACTGCGGCGCACACCTGGGGCACTCTGTGATTACTGTGTCCTTCGGACACAGCTGATCAAAGATCGGGGTAAAGGGCCAATCACAGTGGCCCTTTACCACGTGATCAGCTGTGTCCAATCACAGCTGATCACAATGTAAATTGTTGGTTATTGACATTCCTTTGCTCACGTTTTGACACACCGGCAAGTGTGAAAGGGGACATCTACACTGATAATCAGGGCACTGATCATCAGTGTTGTGATAATCAGTGCAGCCCAACCGTGCCCATCAGTGCTGCCTATCAGTCCTGAATTGGGCAGGTCTAAAGTCGCACGATTACTTTTACAGGGCTCTCAAAGGGGCATCCCCCGGCTCCCACGGTGGTTCCTGGGCTCTCCTATTCCACCTGGGAGCCTGGGACCACAGGGAACAGGTTTACTGAAGTAAGCAGGAGAAACTCTGGGAAAGTTCATTCACTGATCCCTCTTGCAACGAATGATCCCAGAAGTGACATGTACTACATCACTTCCGGGGTCAAAGCTGTCGTTTCTGGCAAGCGTAGCCGAGGATGCAGCTATTACAGCATAATCTGGGGGAGGCAGGGGAGATATTGGGGGTCTAGTAGACCCTAGTGTCTCTATAAAGAGGACCTGTCATCTGCCCATGCATGACATAGGGGGCTTGTTAGGGGGCTCCTGGTTATCCTGGTCATTCCACCTCTGAGCCTTTTCACATCTCTACACATCCTGACTCGCCCATGGAGTATGCTTTCTATGGACCTCATTTTGGATCTTCTGTCATCTGAGTGTCATAGCTCTAGCTTTGTAGTTGTAGACAGATTCATCAAGATGGATCTATTTGCTTGAAGGGCATTCGCTCTGCCACTGCTATGGCTGACGCCTTCTTTAGGGAGGTGGTATGGATTCACAACCTACCATTAGAAATGCAATCTTATAGTGGGGTACAAGTTACCTTGAAGTTCTGGTAGGTGCAAAAAGCTAAAGATCCACTTATCCCTATCCTCTAGCTACCACCTGCAAACAAACCGCTGGACTGTACGCATTGATCAGACCTTGGAATAATACCTCAGATGTTTCTCTACCACAACACAATGGCTGAGTTTTCACAAAACAACACTTTTCCCTTTGCTACCTTGCAAACCCTGCTTTAAGACAATTATGGTTTCCATCCAAACACCCTGCCTAACTGTTCCCAGAAATTCTTTGTTCCCCATGTGTAAGAGTGACTTACTACCCTGTCCTCAAACTTTGACTGGCTAAAAGAGCAACTCACTCATGTGTTGCAGCCAAAATCACCTCACTTGGTTTAAAAATCTTGAGGGTGATTTGGTATCAACCAGCAAAAAGCTCTGGGGGCCACTCAAGCTTCCAACTCATCTCCACCATAGGAGCTCTGGTGAAGACAAGCTCATGCTTAGACTCTACTGCAGGTGTGCCTGTGCTACCAACCGGGAGGTTTTGCTATAACAGTGGCATCATCAAGCTGTTTACATACTGTCTAATCACTGAAAAATATGTTTGCCTTTTGTCTATCAGTTTTCTTACAAGTTAAAACCTGCTTTCTTTTTTCCGCATATTCAAGTGCTCATATTGTCCTGACACTCACCAAATTCTACCAAACACAAACCCAAAGTCTATGTTTTAAATATTTTGAAAATGATTGGGGAATCAGTGATAGAAATGTGTCCAGGGAATGAGTTATGGTTTGAAAAAAATGTATGCACCCTGTTTTGATATTTTATTAAATTGATATAACAATGTAGTGTGGTACTGCAAACTAGAAGTTCACAATGGGGTTGATTTACTAAAGCTGGAGAGTGAAAAAACGAGTGCAGCTGTGCATGCTAGCCAATCAGCTTCTAACCTCAGCTTGTTCAATCAAGCTTTGACAATAAAACCTTAAAGCTGATTGGTTTCTGTGTGGAGCTGCACCAAATTTTGCACTTTCAAGCTTTAGTAAATCAACCCCAAACTGTTGTATTAAACTGTTTTGCTACTCGCCAGTTTGTATGTAGTTAAGGGCTTTAGCTTTATTCTTTAAAATATTTTCAAACTTTCATATACTGTAGTTTTTAGACTGGTTTTGCTGCCAAAAAAATCAGGTGCCGCAGCCAAAAATATCTAAAATGCCCTTTCCAGGTTTTAATGATTCAGTTTGGATGCTTCTGAGGTTTGTCAGAAAAGCTAATTGTAAAACTTTACAAATAAATGATACATCCATTATTTGTGATGTCAGAATATACTGTCACTAATGCTTTCCTTGAAAATCATACTGCTCTGTAACGTAGAGCTTGAGGTCCCATTCACACTTGTGGGATTTGTCCTGCGACATGGGACTGCAAAGTCGCATGACAACTCGTACCCCATGATTTCCAATTAATACCATTCATATCTATGCGACTTCAAGTAGCACCGGCTTCAAAGTAGTCCCTGTACTACTTTCGTCCGACTTTGATAGGAGTTGAGGCCCAAAGACCTCGAGTTTACACAGGCATAAACTGAAATTGTGGCAAAATCAAGTCAAAATTGCAGGTACTAAATCACTGTAAAATTGCGGCTAAATCATGCGACTTTCAAGTCACGGCAGTGTGAAAGGGGCCTGAAGGTTTCTACCAAGCATGCTATTTAAAGAATTGGACCCTCTACGGTACATTTATGGTATTTTTAACTTTTGTTAAATGTTCCTCATGTCACTGTCCAGCTCCCTATTGCTTTTTTTGATAATAGCATGCCCATTAGCCTTGAAAATTACCAGAATTTAGTATCCAGATTTGTTCCCCTGCTTATCACAGACAATAGAGTTCAATGCTAAGTTCAGGGTTTGTGGATCTTAGGAAGGATTCAACAAAACTAGCAGCCCTCCCACAAACTCAAACCCAAACAGATTTGCTCATCTCTCCTCAGAACCAAGAAAACACAGGCATTGGTTCTACATTTGGTCTTCTCAAGAGTTTGTATTAATATTCATAATAATACAGTTATATCTTCATTTTTACTTTTTATATGCATCTTCAACCATTGTGGCATTACCATTATGGCATCTGTGTGCTAGAAACCAGTTAACATTCTGACTAGGCTAGCTATTATTCATCATGGGAGTCATATTTCTTCTCTCACTGACTGCATCATACAGTAGCACATTATCTGGCTCTAAACTATTCTACAATATGTAGCCTTCATCATGTAATGGGTGTATTCCCACCGGGATCCCTAGGGGTTTGAATATTTACGTTCCAAACTCATGAAAAGAGAGCGTTTATCTTTGTAACTGTCGTCACCTTGGTCTCCCAGTGCTGCACATTTTCTAATCCATCTGTTGCTCCACACTTGTTTTAATTTAGCCTTCCCTCTGAGTTTCAGTTACATATGCACTTATGAAACCCCCAGGTGATGTGAAGATCTGGTTTCAGCTTCACAATGAACTTTGATTGTGTATGTTAATGCCGTATGTTATCACTGTTCTATGATAAATGGTTTCTAAAAGGCTGGAATGACCATGAACATGCTCTCTTTTCCCAAAGCCTATGCAAAAATATTCCATCAGATTTATGTTTGCTGCATGCTGTGGTTGTATCAATCTTTCCTTTTTCCTAAGCCATGTCACTTATTAAAGACTATCTGAAAATATGTTAAAAGGCTGGATTTATCGCAAAGGAAAACATTGCATACTACATTATGAGTAATTTGCCATCATAATGCCGCATATTAGTACAAAATGAAAGAGATGAATGAATCCAGTCCAGCAACTATTCACTTCAATTTACAGTTTGAAAACATGTTGTAGTTTACACATTTCCCCAATAGAGCCTTTTATGGTGTTAACCTATTATTCTACTTGGAAAATTTAAAGAAAATTCTCCCTACTGACCATGTCAGCCCTTTTTGACAAAGATACATCTATACAGGTGTCCAGACAAACTTGGAGAAATATTGTTGTGGAAAACTGCTAAAGGTAATGGAATACCTGTTTTTTTTTTAATTTAGCAGCATCTGCACAATCAGATTCTTGAGTTGGGCATACAAGTCAACAATGAGTCGATAATGAATAAACACCTTTTGTTGTAGTTACAATTTTGCAGTTACAATTTTCTTATAGGGTCTTTGACCCTTGTGCCATTGTCGTATACTAACCAGCCCCTGACCCAGATATCAGTTTTACAGCTTATTGGCACCAGCAGTTGCTTATCTAGATCTTAGCAGCCAGGCCCATACATGTGCTCTGCATAAAATACAGGATGTATCATGCATATATATTTGCAAATGTCAGAACTCTGATGTAATGTTGGAAATAGATTAGGTAGGTACTTTCCTCAGGCTGTTAGGTGTGAATAACAGGGAATTTTGTTTTTCAGTAGATGTAACATATATATCTATTTCTCAGTATGTGTGACATCATGTCTCCCTGTATTTAGTCTTCTTAAAGCGGAGTTCCCCCCAATTACAAGTCAGCAGCTACAAAAAGTGTAGCTGCTGACTTTTAACAATCAGATACTCACCTGTCCCAGGCTCCAGCAATGCGGTTGCCCGAGGGCTCGCTCTTCTTCCCCTCCCCTTCTAAGCCAGGCGTGCACTGCATATGCGTGAGTTGTGCTGCACCTTGTGAATGGCCAGCGTATCCTCTGGGACCTGTGACATGTCGCAGAAGATCGTTGAGAGGAAGGGGGAGGAAGGAGAGGAAGTGGACCTGGGACCCTGTGAAAACAGGGTCCCCGGTCCCCCCCCAAAAAATGGCATGCCAATTGTCTTTGTACTCCTCACCTGGTTGGCGCCACACACGCTCGACAACATCTGAACCAAATAAGTTTATCTTGGTCTCATCAGACCACAGGCATGGTTGCAGTAATCCATGTCCTTAGTCTGCTTGTCTTCAGCAAACTGTTTGCGGGCTTTCTTGTGCATCATCTTTAGAAGAGGCTTCCTTCTGAGATGACAGCCACTCAGACCAAATGTATGCAGTGTGCGGCGTATGGTCTGAGCACTGACAGGCTGACCCCCACCCCTACAACCTCTGCAGCAATGCTGGTAGCACTCATACGTCTTTTTCCCAAAGACAACCTCTGGATATGACCATGAGTACGTGCACTCAACTTCTTTGGCCGACCAATGCAAGGCCTATTCTGAGTGGGACCTGTCCTGTTAAACCATTGTATGATCTTGGTCACCATGCTGCAGCTCAGTTTCAGGGTCTTGGCAATCTTCTTAAAGCCTAGGCCATCTTTATGTAGAGCAACAATTCTTTTTTCAGATCCTTAGAGTTCTTTGCAATTAGGTGCCATGTTAAACTTTCAGTACAAAAAAAGGGGGAAATTGGGACTTTAGATGAGGCACCTGGGGGCGCCTCCATCCCAGTTCGATTAGAAAAAGAAAGGGGCTGTAGACTTGGATGTAATTAGTAGTATAATAACATGTTTATTGAGCATGATGAATGTGACAGTGCACAAATTCATAATGGACAGGTATAAAAGATTAATTCATATATATACACATGTATGTACATTCACAAAGCATAGCATCAGATTTCATAGTATATACATAACACCTCGGCAACACATAGCAGAATTAGATAAAATTATATACATGATTTGGAAGTAAGATGTACATGATTAGTCCTAGTGAAGGCTTGGTAGCAACCTAATAGAGGGCATAATGCTACATCCTACATGGCTGACGCGTTTCGTGTATGAAAACTTCCACAGGGGCGGATGTTTGCAATGATCTACAAAAGACAAAAAGTAAATATGATCCGGTTGAATTAAACATAACAGGAGAGGACAAATTGCCAATCCTGATACTTACATGTAATAAAATGAGATGGTAAAGGGGTAGAAAGCGCTGTGGGTCCAGGGCCCCAATAGTCTGTCCTGGGAGCTGAGGTATTGCGAAGCTCCGCACCAATGAGGCACATAGGTGGCACTCCCGGGGTGGGATGTCCCAATCTCCATGGTATAATCAAAATGGTGTGTTACAAAGTATAAGTCATTGAGAAATCTAAAATGGATGAAGAAATATCCATGATTGTAATATAAGGAACTAAATACAAACTAAATACCAAAATGAACCCATAGAGGGGAACCCATGTGCACGGAAAAAATAAATAAATAATAACTAATAAAAAAAAACACAAGCCAAGTAGTCCAGAATGGGTCATTTGATAGATATGCATCTGCAAAAGTGCCCAAAAAAAAGGAGACAAGATGCCCCAGGATGGGGGAAGATCTAAGGTGTGGATGGGGGAATGGAAACAGGGACTTGTTAGTCCAGAGGAGTGAATAGGTGGGTAAGCGTAGGCAAAGATGTCTAAGGAGAGCCCAGTGCATAAGATAGGAGAAAAAGAAAAGAACTGAAAAGCATAAGGAAATGGCCCTAGTGATTACCTTGAAGGTTTGTGTTGGCCTGTATAATAAGGGTCTCCAATGTGTGTAGATAGGAAAGCTGTGATGTGGGAGGTGCCTTAAATGCAAGCTGCATGTGCATATTAAACTTCCAGTGACCAGTATGAGAGAGTGAGAGCGATAACACCAAATTTAACACACCTGCTCCTCATTCACACCTGAGACCTTGTAACACTAACGAGTCACATGACACTGGGAAGGAAAATGGCTAATTGGGCCCAATTTGGACATTTTCACTTGTCATCTCTTCAGTGTTGTCAAATGAAAAGATAGAATAAAATATTTACAAAAATGTGAGGGTGTACTCACATTTGTGAGATACTGTAAAAAAAAAAATATATATATATATATATATATACGCTGCATTCAGTGTAAACTATATATACAGCTCATTCAGTGTACAGTATATAGAGTCAGTGCAGGCAGAGTAAGAATATATATATATATACAGTATATAGCAGGGGTAGGCAACCTTAAAGAGGAGTCAACATATCGCCTTCTCCCCACCTGTCAAACAAACTCGGATTGCTTTTCAGGGGAGCAGCAGTGCGAATGACCCCTTAGTTGTATGGGGGAAAAGGATTTATGCTAGAAGAGGAAATTTAGAAGGGGGGTGGGGAAGAATTTGTGCTAGGAGGGGGGGAAGGGGGGAGAATTTGTTTTAGAAGTAGGAGGGGGGGGCTTGAAGGGACATTTGAAGGGTAGAGGTTTTATGCTAGGAAGGGCAATTTTTTGGGGGGGTTTTTGCAGAGAGGGCAGGATTTGAGCTTGGTGGGGGGAGGGGGCAAAGATTTGTGCTGGCAGGGGGATTTCAGCAGGGGGGCAGATGTGTACTGGGAGGAGGGGGCATTTATGCTCTGGAATGGCAGATCAGCAAGCCCAGACTGTGATCTACAACTCACCTGTCACCTGTCCGAGAACTACTGGTAGATCGCGATCTACTGGTTGCTGACCCCCGGTATATAGTATATATACACTGCATGCAGTGTAGACTATATATATATATATATATATATATACAGCTCATTCAGTGTACAGTATATAGAGTCAGTGATGGCAGTGTAAGAATATATATATACAGTATATAGTATATATATATATATATTGTGGGAGATTAGCTTTCCTGAGGAAAATAGTCAGCGTGCAGGCAACTTTCTTTAAAATCTGGCGGCTTGCCAGGTTTATTGGTAAAAGATTTGCAGGTCCGGCGCTAAACTAAACAGTATATTTTCCTCACTATACGGTGTGAGGCTGGCCCCCGACACCTACAAAGCATAAACCAAATTGCAAACCTTGTCTTTTAAAGTCCAAACAGACAAAGAGCTCCCTCAGATGCCTCTCTGAGTTCAAGGTCAGAGCTCAAGTGAGATCTCTTCCTGAATATTTAAGACACCTGCTGTTGGACTCCAGTGGACCACAAACTCCGGACTGGAACCAGCCCTGCCATGGTAGCTGGTAAAAACTGGATCAGACTCTGTTTAATTCAGTCCAAATGAACGCATAGGAGGCGACAGGTAGCATCCGTGTACCACTTTGCCTCCCATACCATCACATATCCTACCCCTCTGCTCAAGCCCCTGTGGCTAAGCAACTGTCCCAACCATACAGTGGACCCGGGAGTGGGCATCCACATTGTTCTGGTGTCTTCCCACCCAGTGTTCCACTGTGAACTTAAATGGCTGTAGGGCTAGGAACCACCTAGCCACCCGACTATTTTTCTCCCTGTTGTCACACATCCACTTCAGGGGGGCATGATCGGTGACTAGCCTAAACGACCTTCCTAAAAAGGTAGTACTTCAGCCCCTCTAAGGCCCATTTGATTACCAGGCACTCCTTCTCCACAATGGCCTAGTTCCTCTCTCGCCTGTTAAGCTTCCTGCTTAAGTAGACACTCACCGTCTCTGATCTGGGACAGAACCGCACCTAGTCCCACCTCAGAGGTGTCTGTCTGTACAACAAACTCCTTTGTGAAGTCTGGGGTCACGAGCACCGGTTGTACACAAAGGGCTTGCTTCAACTTCTGGAATGCTTTCTCAGCTTTGGGATTCCACTTAACCATGCCCGACCCTTTCCCATTCGTCAGATCGGTCAGAGGGACAGCAGTGGTGGCAAAGTCGGTTATGAACCACCTGTAATACCCTGTAATCCCCAAGAAGGCACAAACCTGTTTTTTATTCACTGGTTGGGACCATTTTTGAATTGCCTCGATCTTATTGGTCTGAGGCTTGATCAACCCCTGACCAATAACATTCCCGTGGTATTTGGCCTCCTCCAGGCCTATGGCACACTTTTTTTGGGTTGGCTGTTAAACCTGCTACCCTAAGAGAATCTACAACTGCTTGTACTTGGGGCAGATGTGATTCCCAATCTGGACTGTGGATGACCACATCATCCAAACAGACGGCTACATAAGGGCGATGCGGCCTCAAGGTTTTATCCATCATTCTCTGGAAGGATGCAGGGGCCCCATGCAGACCAAACAACATTCGCTTGTACTGGAAGGACCCCTAGGGGGTAGAAAATGCCATTTTTTCCTGTGCTGACTCCATTAGCATAATCTGCCAGTAGCCCTTAGTTAGGTCTAGGGTTGTTATGTACCAGGCACTTCCCAACCTGTCCACAAGTTCGTCAACCCGCGGTATCGGGTATGCGTCAAACTTAGACATGTTATTCAGTTTCCTGAAATTGTTACAGAACTTGATAGTGATAGGGCTTTGGGACCAGCACTATAGGGCTTGACCAGGCGCTGTGGGACTCCTCTATCACGTCTAAGTCCTACATGTTTTTTATTCCCTTCGCCACTGCCTCCCATCTAGCCTCTGGTATTCTGTAGGGTTTTACATTTACGTGGACCCCTGGTTCCGTAATTATGTCATGTTGTAGTACGGTGGTCAGTCAGGGTAGGGAAGAGAAAAAAATCTCTATTTTTACTGATAAATTCCTTAACGTCATTTTGTTGCATCAGTGACAAGGACTCAGTTATGGGGACGTCCGGGGTCATGGATATCCTGTCCTTTTGCAGAGTGGGCGCTGCCAATAAACTCTCTCTGTCTTTCCTTTTCCCTGGCTGGTAAACTTTGTAGTTCACTTCCTCAACTATTTCCCTAATCTCAAAGGGACCCTGCCACTTTGCTAGGAATTTACTTTCAACCGTGGGGACTAGTAAGAACACTCTGTCTCCAGGGGTTGAAAATCCAGGTTTTGGCACCCCGATTATAAACCCTTCTCTGGGCTTCCTGGGCTCACTCCATATGCTCTCGCACCAGGCGCAGGACTGCTGCAATCCGATCCTGCATCAAGGAAATATGCTTGATGACATTCCTATATGGGGTGCCCTCTCCTTCCCACAATTCCTTGGTTACACGGAACATAAATGGGTTGCCCTGATCCGTTAAGAGCTCTTTAGGGATCTGCACCTGACTAAACACCTGGACCAACTCCCTGGCGATAGTCTTAGCGGAGGTGTTCCGCAAGGGTATGGCTTCCGGATAGCGGGTCTGGTAATCTAGTATTACCAGGATGTGCTGGTGTCCCCGGGCAGACTTTACTACAGGTCCCATGAGATCCATGCCAATTCTTTTGAAAGGCACTTCAATAATGGGCAGTTGAACAAGTGGACTATGAAAATGGGGTGAGGGCGCAGAGAGTTGACACTCAGGGCAGGATTCACAATACTCTCTGACATTTGCATGCAACCCAGGCAAGAAGAATCTCTTGGTTATTCTCTCCCTGGTCTCTCCATACCCAGATGTCCCCCATTACATGTCCATGGGCTAGATCTAGCACCATCCTGTAAAAGGGTATGTGAACCACTAGCTGTTCCACCTCTTCCTCCCATCATGTAGGGAAAAGACACCCCCCAATTACAGTCCACAGGTTCCCCATCCATTACTTTCACGTTTTCTCTGGCTGTAAGGAGAGTGACATCCCGTAATTGCTCTGTACAGAAGTCCTCTCTTCGGACCTCTAAGTCAGGTACTACATTCTGTTCACTCTCACGGTCAGGGTCAGAGACATTTTCTGGGTCATTAGCCCCCAGCTGGGAGCTATCTTCCAGCTCCTCTGGCTCCCCAGCCGGTACAGGAAAAGGAAGAGGGTCTCCTCCCCCCTTGGTCCTATCACCGGTCTCCCCTTCCAGCATGGATGTGGAGGATAACCCACAGCAGTCTTCAAAGGATGGTTTTCACTCCCCAGAAACCCAAGGATTTGTACGTGGCTGGGAGGAGGTAGTTCCTGACAATGTCATCCTCAGTGACACAGAGCACTCTCATGTCTCCTCAAACTTACGCTGCATGGCCTCCCTGATTCTGCAAAGCCTGCAAAAAGACCCCAGGGTTTGTGGTATAAAGGAGAGGGATCATTATTGGCTGGCAACCTTTCTTGATCCAAGCTACAAGGGTAAAGTTGCAGAGCTCACCCTGCCTTCACAGAGGGAGCAGAGGATGAAACATCTTTAGGATACCTTAAAGAAAAGTTTGTGCAACACCTTTCCAGACCCTGGGAGGTTACCCTTTCCTGCTGCTGGACAAAGTGTTTCTAAGGATTCCTTCAGTCAGAGGAAGAGCGGTGGAGAAGGTGGCCAGCTGACCAATGCCTTTAAACTATTTTTCAGTCCTCAACACCCAGGGCTAATAGGTTCAAACAACCATCATCAGCGTCTGCATTATATGGTGCAGGAATATCTAGGAGCAAGAGCAGACTTGGAGCCCTTTCCAACTGAGCATCCACTAAGTTACTGGGTCTTGAGGATGGACCACTAGCCGGAACATGCTCAATATACAATCGAGCTACTGGCCTGTCTGCATCCAGCCTGCTTTTTGAACGAACATTCAGTGCTGCTGGAGGGTTCATAATAGATCAAAGAGTGCGCCTGTACACAGACTCCATTGATAGGCTTGCATTTATAAAAATGAATCAGTTCTGGATCAGCAGCTATCAAGCCCCTGATGCTGATGCAACTGATTAAATTTGCTAGGGATCTGGGATCCCTTGAAGACTGCCTATGCTGCCTATCCTATTCCTCCTGAATACTGATGATGCTAGCTTCCAACAATATTTTGGGTTTAGGGCACCACCAACACCCAAGGCCGAATTTTTCTGCACATGTTTGCCTGGGGCATGTCATGACAATTTTTAAAATAAATTTCAACAGCAGGGCACATTCCTGGGCCCAACAAGAGTTATTGTGAGGGGTTACAGTGTTCTGTCACCACCAACACCCAAGGCCCAATTTTTCTGCACCTGTTTGCCTGGGGCACGTCATTAAATTTTTTAAAATAATTTACAATAGCAGGGACTCTTCCTGTGCCCAACAAGAGTAACTGTGAGGGGTTACAGTGTTCTGCCACCACCAACACCCAAGGTCCAATTTCTCTGCACCTGTTTGCCTGGGGCATGTCATGACAATTTTTAAAATAAATCATAAACAGCAGGACCCGTTCCTGCACCCAACAAGAGTAATTGTGAGGGGGTACAGTGTTCTGCCACCACCAACACCCAAGGCCCAATTTTTCTACACCTGTTTGACTGCTGCATGTCATTGCAATTTTTAAAATAAATTACAACAGCAGGGCCCGTTCCTGTGGCCAACAAGAGTAACTGTGAGGGGTTACAGTGTTCTGCCACCACCAACACCCAAGGCCCAATATCTCTGCACCTGTATGCCTGGGGCATGTCATTAAATGTTTTTAAATAAATTACTACAGCAGGGCTCGTTCCTGCACCCCACAAGAGTAATTGTGAAGGGTTACAGTGTTCTGCCACCACCAACACCCAAGGTCCAATTTTTCTGCACCTGTTTGCCTGGGGCATGTCATGACAATTTTTAAAATAAATCATAAACAGCAGGGCCCGTTCCTGCGCCCAACAAGAGTAATTGTGAGGGGTTACAGTGTTCTGCCACCACCAACACCCAAGGCCCAATTTTTCTACACCTGTTTGACTGCTGCATGTCATTGCAATTTTTAAAATAAATTACAACAGCGGGGCCTGTTCCTGTGGCCAACAAGAGTAATTGTGAGGGGTTACAGTGTTCTGCCACCACCAACACCCAAGGCCCAATATCTCTGCACCTGTATGCCTGGGGCATGTCATTAAATGTTTTTAAATAAATTACTACAGCAGGGCTCGTTCCTGCACCCCACAAGAGTAATTGTGAGGGGTTACAGTGCTCTGCCACCACCCATGCCCAAGGCCAAATTTTCCTGCACCTGTTTAACCACTTCAGCCCCGGAAGGATTTCCAGCTTTAGGACCGGAGCCCTTTTTGCGATTCGGTGCTGCGTCGCTTTAACTGACAATTGCACGGTCGTGCGACCTTGTACCCAAACGAAATTTGCGTCCTTTTTTCCCACAAATAGAGCTTTCTTTTGGTGGTATTTGATCACCTCTGCGTCATTTCTGATCGCCGCTATAAACAAAAGAAGAGCGACAATTTTGCAAAAAAACCCAAATTTCTTACTTTTTGCTAAAATACAAATCCAAAAAAAATATAAAAAAACATTTTTTTCACCGTTTTTGGCCGATTTATATTCTTCCTCATATTTGCGATAAAAAAAATCGCAATCAGCGTTTATTGATTGGTTTGCGCAAAAGTGGTCGCGTTTACGGATGATGAGAATTCATTTTTGGGGTTTTTATTTTTTTTTTATTTTTTACTAGTAATGGCGGTACTGCGATATTGGGGCAGACATGTCGGAACGTTTTGACACTTTTTTGGGACCATTGGCATTTATACAGCGATCAGTGCTATAAAAATGCACTGATTACTGTGTAAATGCCATTGGCAGTGAAGGGGTTAACCTGCAGGGGGCGCGCTAAGGGTTAACTATGTTCCCTGGGCGTGTTCTAACTGTATGGGGGCTTGCCTAGCTGGGAAAGGGAAGTGGTCACAGCCTTCACGTACAGGAAGGCTGTGATCACAGCCCTTCCCCCTCACGCAGAGCGGAGGTTCGTGTTTACTTACACGGACCTCCGCTCCTTCACTCCGGGAGGGCATCGTGGGTGGCCGGCGGCAATCGAAGCCGCCGCACCCGCTCCCTGGCCCCCCCCCGAACACAGTGAGCTCACAGTGGCTCTGTATCGTGGCCGCCGTCGTATGACGGCGATTCGCGTTACAGAGCCACTCTGTCGCCGTCATTTGCCGATCAGCCGTCGGCAAGCGGTTAACAGGGGCATGTCATTATAATTTTATAGAGTGCAGTCCCTGTTGTATTTATACAGTTCAGACTATATGGTGCAGTCAGTGTAGTATATATAACACAGTGTATTGAAGTGGTTAAGCGGAACCTCGCACCAAAATGTAAAAAAAAAAATGTGTGGGGGCCACCCCAAAAATCCAGACCAGGCCCTTCGGGTCTGGTCTGGATTTTAAGGGCAATCCCATGCCAAAATGTTTTAAAAAATGGCATGGGGGTCCCCCCAAAATCCATACCAGTCCCTTATCCAAGCATGCAACCTGGCAGGTCAGGATGGGGGGGACAAGTGAGCACCTCCTCCTCCTGAACCATACCAGGCCACATGCCCTAAACATGGGGAGGGTGCTTTGGGGTCCCCCAAAGCACCTTGTCCCCATGTTGATGGGGCAAGAGCCTCTTCCTGACAATCTGGTTGTTGGGGTCTGCGGGCAAGGGGGCTTATCGGAATCTGGAAGCCCCCTTTAACAAGGGGCTCCCAGATCCTGGCCCCCCTATGTGAATGAGTATGGGGTACATTATGCCCCTACCCATTCACCAAAAAAGGACTGTAGTGTTACAAAAAACAGTAGGCAGTTTTTGACAAGTCCTTTATTAAAATGTCTTCTTCTTCCCACGCTTGTTCTTCTTTCTCTCTCCGGTGTTCCTCCATCATCTCTTTCCCTGCTTCTTCTGGTCTTCTCCTTCTTTCGGGCTTCCTTCCTCTCCTCTTATTCTTTCTCCGCTGCCACTCCCGCCGAGGTGCCATCCAGAGGCGACTCCCAGAATGAGCGGTCTTCAGTTTGACAGTTATTTTATAGGCAAGGTTGGGGCCACTCTGTGACATAACTGAGTGACCCCACCCCCTTCTGACAGCATGTGACGTCACCACTCAGTGAAGTAAACGGGTGCCCCTCCCCCTCTGAAGTCACATGACATCAGAAGGGACGGGGTCACTCGGTTACGTTACAGGGTGACCCCACCCTTGCCTATAATATAACTGTCAAACTGAAGGCCGTCCATTCTGGGAGTCGCCTCTGGATGGCACAGCAGCGGGAGCAGTGGCGGAGAAAGAAGAAGAAGACAACGAGAGGCAGGAAGAAGCGGAGGAAGACCGAAAGGAGTAGCAGAAGACCAGAAGAAGAAGCGGGGAAGAAGATGGAGGAAGATCAGAGGAAGAAAGAAGAAGACCTTTTTAATTATAGACTTGTCAAAAACTGTCTACTGTTTTTTGTAACACTACATTCCTTTTTTGGTGAATGGATAGGGGTACAATGTACCCCATACTCATTCACATGGTGGGGTCTGGATCTGGGGGCCCCCTTATTAAAGGGCCTGGTACGGACTGGGGGGGACCCCCACATGATTTTTTTCAGTGATTTTTATGTATATTGCTGGGAACCAGTAATACATTACAGCTGCGAGCGATTTTAAATGACAATTTTTCCTTTACAAAAGTCAGTTTGCTCTGGCACTGTTCTAAACATCACACGGATGTGCAACTTTACAGGCATACTAAGGAGACCCCCTCCCCCCAGGCACAATATTTAAAGTAATATTTCATTTATTTATTTTTTTCACTTTAATCATTATTAAAATCACTGCTCCTGAAAAAAATATCAATTTCAAAACTTATCCTTGCATTGAAAAATGTCCCCTAGGGCAGTGGTTCTCAACTTCAGTCCTCAAGTACCCCCAACAGGCCATGCTTTCAGGTTTTCCTTTATCTTGCACAGGTGCTTTAAATCAGAGTCAATGGCTTGGTATTTTGGACAGATTTTTTATCTAAGAGAAATTTCCAAAACATGGCCTGTTGGCAATAACTTGCATATAAGCCTTTAAAATGAGCACTTTTGATTTTTCATGTTTGTGCCCCATTGACTTTAATAGAGTTTGCGTGCTCGCACAAATTTTTTGCCTGTTCGCAAGTTCTGGTGCAAACCGAACCAGGGGGTGTTTGGCCCATTCCTATATAGAACTGCCTTAATTCAACAGTAGATTCAACAAGGTGTTGGTAACATTCCTCAGAGATATTGGTCCATATTGACATGATAGCATCACACAGTTACTGCAGATTTGTCGGCTGCACATCCATGATGTGAATCTCCTATACCACATCCCAAAGGTGCTCTATTGGATTGAGATCTGGGGTGACTGTGAAGGCCATTGGAGTACAGTGACCTTATTGCCATGTTCAAGAAACCAGTTTGAGATGATTTGAGCTTTGTGACATGGTGCATTATCCTGCTGGAAGTAACCATCAAAAGATGGGTACACCGTAGTCATAAAGGGATGGACATGGTCAACAACAATACTCAGGTAGGCAGTGGCATTTAAGTATGTGGAGAGCTGCTGCCTCCACTAAAAACATCTACCAGGGTATAGTTTCAGTTTACTAAAATAGAGAAGTGGGCATGGCACTGCTCTGTGAGACAGGTTATAGGTAAAGTGATTAGTGCCATGTTAGCAAAATGAATAATGGAGAAAACGCAATATAGTACTGTGTATTTAAAAACACACACTAATTATCAATTAAATGCCATTTATATGCCAAATAAGTGGCATAATATAAACCATAAATCTGTACTAAAAATACATTTCTCAGTGGTGTATGTACAACCATTAATAACAATTAATATAATGTAATGAGTTCATAGACCTGCAAAAAAATTGCAAAAAAATAGCCGTGTGTAAAAAAAAATCATGCGTTGTGCTGGTGCTCCTACTAGTGCTCCCCCTCTATTACTGCACTCGCCAGTATAAAAAGGAGACAATATTAAAAGGAGACAGTATAGTTACAATACAATAAAATACAAGAGGGTGAAGAGGGCCCTGTTCACAAGAACTTACAATTTAAGAGGGTGGGGAAAGTGGTACAGAAGGTTAAAACTGTGGAGGATGGGCTGATGGGAGTGATAAAATATTAGTTGGAGGTGTGATAGGCTTCCCTGAAGAGATAAGTTTTCAAGGATTGTCTAAAGGCAGCCGGAGTAGGATATAGCTTGACAGATTGAGGTAGAGAGTTCCAGAGGATGGGAGAGACTCTGGAGAAGTCCTGGAGATGAGCATGGGAGGAGGAGACAAGGGAGCTTGAGAGCAGGAGGTCGTGAGAGGAGCGGAGAGGACAGTTTGGGTGATATTTGGAGACAAGGCTTTGTATGTTGTAGTTAGTATTTTGCATTTAATTTGCTGGGCAATCTGAAGCCAGTGTAGGGATTGGCGGAGAGGGGTTGCAGACATTGAGCGGTTGGTAAGGTAGATGAGTCTGGCAGCAGCATTCATGGTAGACTGAAGAGGGGATAGCCTATGGAGAGATAGGCCTATGAGAAGGGAATTTCAATAATCAAGGTGAGAGATAACAAAGGAGTGAATAAGTAGCTTGGTGGTTTCATTAATTAAAAAGGGGCGAATTTTAGAGATGTTACAGAGGTGAAGTCTACAAGCTTTGGACAATGATTGGATTTGGGGCTAAAAGGACAGGACAGGTCAGAGTCTAGGATTACACCTAGTACCCTGGCGCGAGGGGAGGGATTGATGGTTGTACTATTGATTTTGATTGAAAAGTCATGGAGGGGGGCACCGTTGGGGGATTATCATCAGCTCGGTTTTAGAAGGATTTTGTTTAAGGAAGCGGTGCGATATCCATGTTGATATGTCAGTTAGTAATGCAAGAGGAGACTGAAGGAGTGAGGTGAGGAGTAGAGATAGATTTGGGTGTCATCGGTGTAGAGATGGTATTGGAAGTCGTGATAGGTTATCAAATGACAAAGGGTGGAGGTGTAGATAGAGAAGAAAAGCGGTCCAAGAACAGAGCTGTAGTTGTAGGTAACACAAGGTATTATATTTTTGATTTGCAACCAAAATTTTATTGGGACTTTCTATGTACTTAATATTTAATGTGGTTATATTTTTGAATGAGTGCAGTATAGTCTTCTTAATTTATAGTAACATTCATGGCTTTTTCTGATGTTGGAAGACACAGCTCTGTTTACTCACATAATTATAAGTTTGTTGATTTTTAGCATTTTTAATTTGCAAAGGAGATATTATCATCGTTTTTTACAGAAGAAGATATGAATACATTAAGGACAGCATAGGGAAAATGATAAATCTCTATTAACCAAAAACAAGGGTAAATACACGCAGGCTAAAATGGTGAACTGATTCATGTACAATTCTGTATCCTCTAGCATTTAAACATTTTGTAACCATATTAGATGCTCACACATATTCCACTCAGTGTTGCCAACCATCAGTATTTTTACTGGCCGCCAGTAAAAAACGGGCACTTTTCTTCTGCCAGTAAATGCCAGTGACAGGAAAAGATTGCCAGTAAAAAATATGGCTGTGGTGCTCAGCTCGGAACTGCGCATGTACAGTTCTGGTTTGGCTGGCTGAGACCATCCGAGTGCCTGCTACAGTGTGTTCGGGCAGCGCCAGTGGGGGGTGGGTCTGGTGCAGGTGGTGCCTCATGCACCATGACGTCATGGTACAAGGGAGCCGAGTGGAGCGGCCCGAGCCAAGTGTGCGGGTCTGCAGGACGGAATCAAGGCAAGCCAGGAGTAGAACTGTCACTGCTGTTTGGACTGGAGTGGACTGAAGGGACCAGCTGGCGTGGAGAGAGACTGTCACTGTGACTCAGGAGGAGACGTGTCATGTCGGTGAGGTGTCATCATCATTTGTGTTGCTGCACATTGCTATGCCTGCCCATTCTAATTTCTTGGCCTCCTGAATCCTGTTCCTGAGCTACTTACTTACTATATCGAAAATAAAATAAGAAATATGTTTTTTGCCTTAATAGCTACCTTAAATCACATTGCTAGTTGCATATTGTACTCGTTTGTAGCCTAAATACTGAAATTTGCACTTAAAACTGTAATTTTGCAACTTTTGGAAATGCCAGTAAAAACGTGGCTGTGCCAGTAAATTTTGGGTGTTGTGTCAGCACATTTCAATCTAGTAGGTTGGCAACACAAATTCCACTACTTACCAGCTTCTAAATATGGACAAGTGACTAGATTCATACAGCAGGATCCACATTTACTGGGTAGCAACTGTACTGGAGAACCCGATTCTTACAAGTAAACTGGTAAAGTGGTCTAATTTTCAATTCAACCCCAGCAGGAAACCCCACACCCCAAAAACAGAAGCTTCAGTGCAACAGTGTCTTGGCTCTTTACTTGTTTGAAAGCAGTAGAGCCACAGAAGGAAAAAGTATTTTCTTGGAGAATTCAGAAGCTGCTCTGGAGCACTCAAATCATTTCTTACAAATTTTATTGTGCTGTGTTCTTGCCATCTGTCAGAGGAGACATTTCTGTACCAGACAAACATTTTTCCAAGTGCAAGACTGGATTGCTAAAAAGGATCCAAAGAACCACTTTTCAGTTCACTATAGAGCAGATTGGTAGCTGATCCCCTAACAGGAACCCTGCCCAGCAGGATCCAATCCCATCTCTGCTTTTAAAGCAGAGGTTCCAATGTGGTTATAAATTTGAACAGAGGGATCTAAAGTGCTTCCAAGTCCCATAATTATTTCCATTAGTAATACAACCCCTAGAAAAACCATGAAATTAAAGGGAACTAAATGTGCATTATTTGCATATAATATTGACTCTTAGAATTTCCCAAGTTGCAATCTTACCCAATCATTATCCATATATGATTGTTAGATTGATATTTCACTATCACCGGACATCATGAAAATTGATCTGAATTGAAGGCTTTACACATCTAACCTAAAATTCTAGGCATTAAAGTTGTTAAAAATAACAATTGCAAATGGTGCTTTAATTATGTCTTATACCTAGATATCTAATTTATCCTTAAAATCACTCATTGTGCAAAGCCAAATAAGGTAACTTCAAATTGCTTGTATGAAACTGGGGAATGTCAGTCTATGCATAGTGAATATATTCAATTAACCCAGCATCTTCATAAAAAATGAGAAATGTTATAAATTTTACACCTGTTTTAAAGCATTTCTAACCCCAAGAACAAAAATGCATCATATTACAGCATACCAGTCCTTAGAAGAAATGTCTACAGCTGTTTTCTTATTCCAGGGCAAGTTGTCCTATGTACTGAACTAAAATCTCACTGAAAACATTGTTATCAGTCCAGGTTGTCTACTGTGACCTAAAGGGCACCACCTTCCTATGTTATGGAAATGAGGAGAGGGGGAAGAGTTTGTAATCAAAATCATAAGAACAACTTTTGGTGACAACTCTGCTCCTTCACAGTACAGTAAGTGAGTGGTGTCACCCTAGGTTGGGAAATGTACTATTGGCAGGATCACCAGGTGAAAATAAAGGGGAAAAAACCCTGAAAATACTAATGCTGCCACCACATCTTAGAACTGGTAAGCTGTAATGCAGTATATAGCATTATGTTCTTGGATTTAGAAGCACATTACAAGTTTACTTAACAGTTACAATAACTTTTGTTTTCGATCACCATTTCTCTTATTTACTGTTTATTAACATTTCTTTAATAGAATTCAGCAGTGTTTATGAGATAATATACTGCATGGTGCAATCGGGATTAGCAGCTTGTTTCCTTTTTTTTGGTTGCTTTATAAGGCAGGACAGAAGCATAACCACTTGATCTCTGGAAAATGACCCCTTTATGACCAGGCCATTTTTTTGTAATAAGGCACTGCGTTATTTTAACTGACAATTGCGCAGTCATGCAATGCTGTACCTAAATAAAATCTACATCTTTTTTCCCACAAATAGAGCTTTCTTTTGGTGGTATTTGATCAACACTGTGTTTTTTATTTTTTTGCCCTGTAAACAAAAAAAAGGCAGATAATTTTGAAAAAAATTATATATTTTTACTTTCTGCTATAAAACATATCCAATTAAAAAAAAATCTAATTTCTTCATAAATTTAGGCCAATATGTATTCTGCTACATGTTTTTGGTAAACAAAATTCCATTAAGTATGTATTGATTGGTTTGTGCAAAAGCTATAGCATCTACAAACTATGGTATATATATATATATATACACTGGAATTTGTATTTATTTATGTTTTACTAGTAATGGCAGAGGTCAGCGACTTATAGCAGGGCTGTGATATTGTGGTGGACAATTGGACACTAACTGACACTTTTGACACTTTGTGGGTACCAGTGACACTATGTAGTGATCAGTACTAAAAATATGCACTGTTACTGTACTAATGACACTGGCTTGGAAGGGGTTAAACATCTAGGGCGATTAAAGGGTTACCTCGCTCATCCATGTCTTTATGGACCTTGCTTTGTGCACTGGTCCAAATCATTTGGTGGATTATGGTGTGGAGTTGTTTTTCAGAGGTTGGGCTTGGCCCCTTAGTTCCAGTGAAGAGAACTCTTAAGGCATCAGCATACCAAGACATTTTGGACAATTTCAAGTTCCTAACTTTGTGGGAACAGTTTGGGGATGGCCCCTTCCTGTTCCAACATGACTGCACATTAGTGCACAAAGCAAGGTCCATAAAGACATGGATGAGCGAGTTTGGGGTGGAGGAATGTGACTGGCTTGCACAGAGTCCTGTCCTCAACCCGATAGAACACCTTTCTGGAAGAGTGGTCAAACATTTCCATCGACACATTCTTAAGCCCTGTGGACAGCCTTCCCAAAAGAGTTGAAGCAGTTATAGCTGAAACGGGGGGGGGGGGCAACGCAAATATTGAACCCTATGGACTAAGACCGGGATGCCATTAAAGTTCATGTGCGTGTAAAGGCAGGTGTCTCAATACTTTTGTCAATATAGTGCATCTCTATAGCGGGCCCCACATATTCCAATACTGCTTTTATAATTTATTTAAATTGAATTTAAAAATTGTATATGTGAATATTTTCTTTTGGAGGTTAAAAACATGCTCATTTGATTGCCGTTTGCTTGCTCTGGAATTTAAAAAGAAAAAAATAGTTGCTTATATTACACATGCTACAACCGCACTGAAATTGGACTATACTTTCCAGCCTGTCCTATCACTTCTTTCTAATTTTAGCCATAATTAATTAAATGAGGATACATTAAAGCAAAATTAATTTTCTTTTATATGTGAAATGTGAGGATTCATGTTGGTAATGACTGGGCTGATGAGGTGGTCATTTCAGTTGAAGTTTCTGTTAATAA